>CM054005.1:13319662-13919662 GCA_028641665.1 Chelonus formosanus
ATTATTTTTGTGAGATCGTAGATTACGATTACATAATCCTTGACTTGTAGAAGGCATGGATATTTTATTGTTTAATTCTATTTCTGAATCTGAAGAATGATATGTATCAACTAGTTGATGATATACTGCGGGTACATCTATCTCTGTAGTCTCTCTGAATAAATAATAATTAATTAATAAAAATAAATATGAATAATTAATTATCTAATTACCTTATAATTTTTAAACATAAATCGGTAACAATCCGTGCTGACTTGACAATTTGACTATGAGGTTCGTTGAATTTTTCAGCATTTGTTGCTAAATATCTTACATCAAATTGAGCTGCAATTTTTCTCCGATAAAAATGGTTTTCTAATCGTGTTTTTATAGTTGATAAATCAATTGGATATTCCACAACAAATGCATAAGACGGATAAATATTGAGATCAACGGGTGTAATAAATGGTTCTGCTATAGCAAGAGACATAACTTGATCAATTCCACGTACGATACGACGACATGTAGCTTCTCTATCTCCCATCGGCCATTCATCTGGTTTAGGCTGATACAGGGTTGTTTGAATTTCTTCTGGCAATACAGGTACTGCACCGCCAATTTCTAACGGTAATCCTAATTATATATTATTATACGTCTATTAAGTATGATAAAATGGCTAATAAAGTGTTTGTGTTGTATATAAATTTAAAAAATTTAACTCACGTTCATTATCGATAAGTTCCAAATCCCATGGACTCATTTTTTCATATTCACCATTATCCCATCTCACTCGAAAACACATGAAATAAGATTCCGGAAATTCTTCATCTAATGGTTCAACAGATTCGATTTGACCCATCCACCAACCATCATCGATCATACATCGAAATCTGTCACCTACAGACCAATTCCGCATCAAAGCTGTTTCAAATGTTTGACGTAGAACTAAAAAATCTAAAACATCAGCCATATCATGGTATTTCACAGTAAAATTTTCTCCGGTTAGACCACCATCTTGATCCAATAACGCTAATTTTAAACAACAAAGACGTGGTGGTCGAATTTCATATTTAATACCAACAACTTTCACAAATTCTTGTGCCTGAAAATTTCATCAAATATAGAATTAAACTCTTAAAATTGTTGTAATTGCAATTGTAAATGAATAATATTCATAGATCCATTACACACTTTTATGTTCATTTTGGACCATGGTTCACAACGAGGACCTATTTCATACACTTTTTTATTTCTAACAGCATCAAGATATAAGCTGTGACCTTGTCGAAAATAGACTATTTCATCACCCATTTGAGGATAATAGGGCGCTTTTCGAGGAATTACTTCTGTAAGCCATTCTGAAGGACGAAAAATTTCAGGTACTTCGGCAATTCCATTGGGTACTGCTACTGCCTAAAAAAGTGATATTAATTATCAAATTTTGTATTAACCTGCATAAATAAAAAATAAGAATAATTTTAAGTACTTTTTTCTTTAATCGTTGATTCTTTCGTCTTTCTGTATCACTTGGAGGTGTTGGAGATCTTTTTTTGACAGGTCTTCGTTTACTTCTTTTTGGAGGTTCTAAGTTTAATCCATGGTCAGCAATCCAATCAGAATATTCACTACTTGATTCTGATGTTGAATCTGAACTCATATCTTCTTCGTGAGCCGTAGAATCGCTACTATTGCTACTAAGTGAACTTCCTGATACATCCTCATTTCTAATATTCTAAACATAAAAAAGTATCTTTATATTTACAAATTTAAACTAAAAATAATAATGTATGGATAATGTACAAAATAATATAAATTTTTACATTGGAATCTTCATCATTTCGAGCTTCATCTCTTGCAGAACGAGTCCTGTAGCCATGTCTTCTACCACGATTTCGTTTACAGTTACTTGATCGATTGTTTAAATTACCTTGAGCAGTAGCAACATTGACGAAAGATTGTGGTCGTTTTTTCATTTCTTTTTTCCAGCTATCTAATTCAGCATCAGCCATACTATGTCTGTAAGATCACATTATTATTTGATGAAATTAATTATAATTGGAAACAAAAAATCGAATTTTATACATACAATACATCTAATCGCATTCTAAGCACCGAAGATTTCATAGGCCGTACAAGAATAGGTTTATTCCATGGTGTTGTATTATCACGTTGCCAATTACCACTACTTTGCCTAACACCTTCAACATTTCCAATCCGACGTAAACCTGAACGATTGCCACGAGGGCTAGAAATTTGTCGAAGTTGTTGTTCACCATTAGTCTCTTCTCTATCATCTACTTCTTCATTATCAATTCCAATGATATTTTGTCTTTGGGCAAGAGCTTCAATAAGTCTATCAATATTTGACCTTGGTTCAGGATCAGGTAGACCTTCAATAACTTCCTGCACTCCTACAGGTATTTCTTCATTATTAAAATAAATATTATATCTTATCTTATTGATATTTACTAATTAGTTACCTCCCACCCCCACAGCAATGTTAGGCACAAGTTGTTCTCCACGACAATTTTCTCGACCGGGAACTAAACGCTGCAATACCGGTGGATAAGGATTTCCATCAACATCAACTAGGAAAGGAGGGGGCATCAAGTGCGGTGCAGTTTGAGTTTGTTCATCTAATACATAGTTATTAGTATCACGAATCAAAGGACGATAATCTGTATGGAAAAATAATTCCTTGGGTATCTGTAAAAATGTATCTGAAGACTAAATATATCCTTAATATTAAATAAAATTTTCATATGTTAATTAAGTCAATAAACTTACAATTTTCAATTTTTCGACTCCAGCACCAAATCCATACATCAATAAATGACCATGTGAATCAGTCGCAGCAAGCATGGTTCCATCAGGTGACCATTTGGCATCGAATACAGCACCATTTCCTTGACCTTCTATAAAATTTTGAAAACATGTTATAGGTTCAGAATTGAGCACATCCCAAACAATTAATTGTCCATCATGTCCTGCGCTTAATATAATTCTGGGATCAATTGGATGCGCTTCCAAAACAAAAACTTCATCTTTGTGACCGCGTAAAATTTTAATTAGTCCTCCATTATTAGAATTCCATACTTTTAAAGTACTATCATTTACAGCCGTAATGACCCATTCATCACTAACATCCCAACAGACCATTGTTACTTTTGCTTTTTTGTTTGTATCATCAATAATTTCAGGATCTCTAAATGATTAAAAAAAGACATTCAATTTTCATTCATATTTATAAACAATTAAAATATGTTTTATGAATTTATTGTACCCGGGTAATTTAGTGTTCATTAAAAGACGCTTTTGGACCCATTGTTGTTGTTTGAAATTCCAAACAATAGCAGTTCCATCTTTTGAACCGGAAATGAACTTGAGACCTGCATGAGCCCATTGAATACTGTCTACTGTATCAGAATGGGCTTCAGTTTCAAGAATACGTCGTGGACCTTCATCTCCGAGCATAATATAAACACGGACATGATGATCTGCTGAACCGGCTGCCATAAAAACACCTCCAGGACTAAATGATGCACAAATCATTTGTGCTTGTCCGGGTCTCATTTTTTCATGATATTGTATTGGTTTTGACCTAAAATATTCATAATTATTTTACACATAATCTAAATAAGGCCGAACATTCAATTTTATAATAAACTTATTTATTATTTTATTATACATGGTAATCATCTGATAGTAAAAAAAAACTAATGTTTTGGATATATATATTTATATATAAAATACATACTGAAATACAGCTCTTTCATTCATCTTTTGTGTATAAGACCAGAAAGCAACTGAACCATCGGTACTTGTTGATACCAGATAATTTATTCCATTACAAGAGATAGGACAAAAATTCACTGATGTTATCATTCCTGAATGACCAGATAAAACTGCAACCTAAACAAAAATTAATGCAGTTTAAGAAAAAATTCTTTGACAAAATTTTTTTTTCACTTACTGGAGACATAGTTTGAAAACACCACACCCTTAATATTTTATCTAAACTTCCTGCTGCTAACAATGAATTATCAAAGCTCACTGCTATATCCATTATTTCTGAAGAAGCACCTCTGAATGTAGCAAGTAAACGACCATCAATTGCACTCCATACTTTGACAAGTAAATCGTCTGCACCAGTAATAATATATTTGCCACTTCGATCATATAAAACACAATAAACTGCCGATAAGTGCCCTAAAGTATAACGATACAGCTGCATTTTAGAATAAAATTGAGTTGGAATTGCTTCACGTCGATGTAACGGCCCAGAATTTTCTCGTCCTTGTAAAACACGAACTGCGAACAATATGATTTATGAGCTGAATAAAAAATTAATCGTGGACATGAATAATTGAGTAGATTTACAAAAAATAAACTTACCAATATTATGTAACAAATTACTTGGATGCTCGTAAAAAGGCATACCACCAAATCTAGTAGAATAATTGACTATTCTTCGATAATTTTTACTAAAATCTATTAACGAAAAAAAAAATTCATTAATTACATTCAAAAACTAATTTTAACTCATTAGTTATACCTTCTTTTCTACGTAAAACTGATTGTCTACCAGTTCCTAAAAGTGATACGAAACCTGGGATGGATAAAGGTACTTCTTTCTCCATTAGAGAACCAATACGACTACATATTTGTAATAAATAGTCAGCGCTGATGTGTGGATATTTTTTATCCTAAACCAATTAAAAAAATTCCATAGAGAATGACAATTACTTTTACTTGATGAATAATTAAGTGACGACTAAAATAATCATAGATCTAATTATCTATTCTTACCAAATCTTCAAAATTTTGATCATGAAAATTCCCTTTCCAATCAATTCTTTTTGGCAATATCTGAAATAACAGATAAAAAAAAATTAAAATTTTATAAATACTATCAGTTACCATTGCATCCAAGTTTCTTTCATAATATAATTCTCATCTTGTGATCACAAATTCATGTAGATAAATATTGATGCATTATTTGAAATTCATAAATTAAAGCATTCCCAATTTATAAATTAGAATTAAAAAATCATTACCTTCATAGTTTCTAACTCCTGTTTTAATACCTACACATAAAAATAAAATATTCAAGTTATTTTGGGTATCAACTACCATAAATACTAAAAATATTCAATAATTTAATATTTACATTTGCAGCTTTAGAACATGAACCTTTCTCAAGAAATTTCACAATGAGAAAATATAACTCTGAAAAAATACATAACTCATTAATAATAATTAAATATGAAAATTAAATTTAGTTTTTCGTACCTGTCTCCAATAAAGAGTGCATCTTGCGAGTACTTTCTTCCATTTTTATAACTTTAATAGAACTTGTTACATATAAACCTAAAATTCATTCATTTTAAATTAATTATAAAAAATATTAACTATTTAAATTTAATTACGAAAAAACGTACAGAGAAAAATAAGATTTCGATCACCAATGTTTCACTATGCTTAGTAATTACTTATATAGAATCAATTGTTTCATTCTATTTTAATTGACTTGTCTTACTATCACAATATCTACTAATTTAAATACGATTTGCAATACTTACATAGAATTTATAAATATAAACTTAACTAAAAAAGTATCTTAGTTTCAGCATAGATAGTCTGATTTGAGAAAAAAAAATAATTCACAACTTTAATGACTGCATGTATTCCACCAACAAGATTCATTGTGGAAGTGGTTAAAAATGAATATCCCCACTTTATGACATATTTGTTTCAGAGAAAAAAAAGTAAAAAGTTCTTGCAAGTCAAAACAAAAAACACGAAAAATGCAAAAAAAATAAAATTGATCAGATAATTTTAACAAAATTACAGCTGATTGTTGTTTGAAAAACTTTTTCTAATAAGAAGTAATTAAAAAATATTTTATAGAATAATGCTATTATCTACACTATGTATACATATAATATATCATAATATCTATAGTTACACTACCGAAAAAAAAAGAGTAGATCCCCCACTTTCACTCTCTTTCTTTCTCTAATGCTATGTTTACGCGCAGTCTAACATCGAAGTTAGACTCCTTAACATCGATGTTAACATCAATGTTAGTGCGCGTAAACGTCCTTAAGGCTGGGCTCAAGTCAGAAAATTTCCCGAAGTTGATTTTACGCCCTCACGTTGTGCGGTAGAAGCCGAAGCTCGATATCAATTGGAATTGAGTAGGTAACACGAAAATCTTTCGAAAAATGATCATTTACCGGGATGCATGTAAAGAAGGGAGCCTTAGGGCACCAAAAAATTTAAAAATTCTTGAATCATCTGTTGCGAGCAAGACAGAGCACAGAATATATCTATTCATCTCTGTTTTATTTGTCACAGCGAAGACTGCGAGTCGAATGGTTCGGGCACTTCGCCGGCAAGCTTTATCCCTATTCTCTGTACCCAAGCCTGCAACTTATGATTAATAAATGTCGATCCGATGAGTAGTAATATACTAGATCTGTGGTCAGAGCGCCAGACTTTTATTTTGCCGAGCGGGGTTCAATCCCAGTTGCGGCCAATTTTTTTTTTTTTGTAAAACTGCATATTATTGCGATCTGTCAATATTAAAATAAGTAATAAATTGTATTTACAATTTTCTATTCTCTATTCTTTTAATTATCATCGAAAATTAGCATAGCATAGGTGGAGGGAGATATAATATTCTTTTCTTTGAAAAATTGCTTTTTCAGTAGTTTAATCGATTCAGCGCTAAAAACTGTTTTGATTGAACTAAACTGAAAAGCAATTTTTTGGTGCCCTAAGGCTCCCTTCTTTACATGCATCCCGGTAAATGATCATTTTTCGAAAGATTTTCGTGTTACCTACTCAATTCCAATTGATATCGAGCTTCGGCTTCTACCGCACAACGTGAGGGCGTAAAATCAACTTCGGGAAATTTTCTGACTTGAGCCCAGCCTTAAACTAAAATTTTCAAATAGTAGTAAATGCTGCCATCTTCTGCTTTACTTTGGTAATAAATTTAATTACTTTTTGTTTTTACCGACATAAGATATTGCACCAACCAATATTTTTCGTGGTAGAATGCAATTTAAATTTCTGGTTGCAAAATAATTTTGCTTTATGTTTATCTATTACATATCTAGAGAGCAAATAAGAAGAATAATTTTAATAAATGAAGCATTATGTATAATTAGAATTATTAAGTTGATTTTTTAAATCGGCAATAAAGTTTTTGGAATAAAAAATGAACTTAAATAAGACAGGTAAAATAGAAAATATTTAGAATGTCTAATAAATTGATTTAAATTACGCGGGTAAGCAAACTATCGTGGAATGAAAATGAAACTGGGACAGATCTTACGCTCCCGTTCTGACAATGCAAAGGAATGACCAATCGGTTTAACGTCGAATCGGAACTTTGACCATTTCATTTTGTGACATTTCGAATATTCGTGCTTCGGTCAAATGACGAGTCGGCCATTTAACAATTCGATATTTACCATGTCGGCTGAATGACTATTTCGCCATTTGGCCGCTAGGACAAACTCCTGTATCCCAAAAAAATCTATCTCAGTCGGTTGCTTTTACGGTATAGGAAAGGCATTAATGAACACAAGTGTATTTACTAAACAGTGGATGTTTTCCATTTAGAAAATATAAAACACTGTGTCGACACTGTGTCTGAATTTGGTATAAGAGAATATAGCCAATCGCATGTACACCCAAACGCATAAATGCCTGGTTCATACACCTGAACGCATAAATGCCTGGTTCATACCTTAAGAGTAATTACCGACTGAGATAGATTTTTTTTTTAAATAAAGTTTCTAATCATAAAATTTTTAATCATGGGTCATAGTTAAAATGATGAACCTGAGTAATGAAATTACTAAATTTAACAAACTCATTATGTTTTATGAGTTGTAATTATTTTTTTTATAATAAGAAAATCAGCAAATACTGGTTCAAGTTAAAATTTATTTATTATCTACGAAAATTCGATAGAAAATAAATAATTTATCATTTTTTAATTGAGTTCCATAGCTGTCATCTTAATCTTGTATGATGAAAAATAAAACATTAATTATTTATTTTCTATCGAATTTTCGTAAATAATTTTTACTGTAACTAGTATTTGCTGATTATCTAATTATAAAAAAAATAATTACAACTCATATAATATAATGAGTTTGTTAAATTGAATAATTTCATTACTCAGGTTCATTATTTTCAATATGATCCATGATTAATAAGTTTATGATTAGAAACTTTATTTCAAAAAAAAATCTATCTCAGTCGGTAATTACTTTTAAGGTATGAACCAGGCATTTATGCGTTTGGGTGTATAACCTCCAAAAAATTGGACAGCATTTATGTCGCGTAGTGTACACACCGAGTATTATCAATTACGGAAGCCCGGTCGGTTCACCTCCCTCTTGATGGAAAGTGGCGCTATATCGTGACCTTTTTCAACGTGTGTGCACGAGAATATGTCGAAAATACAGAAAACGACATGACCACTTGCAACAAATTCCCATTATTTTGCCTCGCACACACGCGTGTGTGCGAGGAAAAATAACTTCGCGTCAAAATGCCACGAGCCTCACACACGTGTGTGTGCGAGGCAAAATATAACCTCTCTTTCACAACTTCGAAATAAAGTAATGTACACTACAAAGATTAACCAATTGTAGTTAAAAGAATAAAAGAATTGATTCTTCAGATTCGAAAAACGATCTCCATAGTAAATATAACTTGTAAGTTTATTAATCATAATTATTGTTAACAATTATTTTACTTCAATTGGTTAATCTTTGTAGTGTACATTACTTTATTTCAAAGTTGTGAAAGAGAGGTTATATTTTGCCTCGCACACACACGTGTGTGAGGCTCGTGGCATTTTGACGCGAAGTTATTTTTCCTCGCACACACGCGTGTGTGCGAGGCAAAATAATGGGAATTTGTTGCAAGTGGTCATGTCGTTTTCTGTATTTTCGACATATTCTCGTGCACACACGTTGAAAAAGGTCACGATATGGCGCCACTTTCCATCAAGAGGGAGGTGAACCGACCGGGCTTCCGTAATCAATAATATCAATATCAGTTGTATTCACGGCACTCAACACAAGTCATCGCATACAAGTTATCACATGCACTCGGTTTCATTAATGCCTGGTGTACATATTGTGTTTCAGAACTTCCATATAAATTTATTTTTTATCTTGTTTTTGTGATCGCTGGTTTGTAAATATGATTCAATTTACTTTTTATTGATGTTGATGTTTGTTACTGAATTGTTTGATTGAATAAAAAAAAAAAAAATGTTCAATAAATAAAATAATGCAAAAGTTTATAATATTAGCAATAAATTTTATTTGTCAGATTTTATGGGAAAATACGTAATTTAGCAGATCCACGTTAAGAGTAGTCTCGATTTAGTGTCTAATCTCACGCCTCCTAATAAAATCTTATGGGGATGTGACATTAGACACTAAATCGAGTCTATTTTTTCCTTGGTTCTGCTGTATATTAATCCTTAATTCGTCAGTACTTTAACTAATAAAACTTTTTGTATTATTTGTATAAAATCAGTCATATGGAAAATAACATTTTGATGAAATTGAAGATATTATATTTGTATTTATTGTTATCTATTTTTTTTGTATTAGTAACTCTAAGCATTTTGTGGACTTATGTTTTTCAACTATGAAAATATTTTTTATTATTCAAGGCCGGGCTTTACTTCGGTTTCCCCCTGGAAAATCCCAAGGAGTCGGGAAATAACTAATTTATCAGCTAATTTGCAATTATATCCATTGATTTTAATATGAAAATAAAGCATATTTCATGTAGAATGCCGCTGGTACGCTTTTTTTTTTTATTAATTTATATTTTAATAAAATTTAACTAGAAAGAAAATTGTCATCGAAATATTACTAGATTTTTCATGGTTCATGGCCGTCAAGAGAAAATAATTCATTATTCATTTTTTACAAATTTTTCGCTGGAAAAAGTTGTCGGCCGACTTCCTTGCCACCTTCTATATTATAAATAAAATCATTTTACTTAATAAAACGCAGTAATTAGCATGTATTTCGTTATATCTTTTTTCAGGTGCTTTCTGCTACAGCTAATAGGGCAAAAATTTTAAGTAAAGCCTAGCCTTAAGGTATTTTGATCGAGATTAACTTTTCCTAAAGATTTTTTGTTTTGTTTTAATGAAAAAAGTCATTAAGTCGAGAACGGTTCTTTCACACTAATCAATATTTTTGTAAATTTTTTACAGTCAACATGATGCCAAAATTGAATCAGTCAGACCCAGTTTTGTCTTATATGGATGGAGTTCAAGTAAAAATAGCTGAAGCTTATAAGCCACCACGAAAAATAACACTTCCTATTGCTTATAATACCAATAGTAAACTTCCAGATATTACAAAATATTGTTATGATGTCAATTTAGAAAAATCAGTTTTAAATAAGGTAATTGAAATTAAAAATCAATTTTTTTTTGATAAATGCTATGATGATTAGCTTAAAATTTTTTAAAATATTTTATTTATTCTCAGTTGAAAGATTGGCGTATATTTAAGTTAACTCAACGTCAATCTTGGCAAATTCGTATGACAGAAAAAAAAAAAAAAAAGAAAGAACAGCTGAATAATTCCCCTGTCGATACGGTACTATCATCCATAGTTAGAATTTCTACTCCTCAAACTACAATACTCACTCCTGAACCTTTATCTTTACAAGCAAAAAGTTTTCATAGTAACGATTGCGAAGTTAAAATTAATGGATTAGATTATTCAGATTTTGACAATGATACTAGTAGTCCTTTTGATAATATGGAACTGAAGACTATCAATGAAATGGAAGAGCTTGCACGAGTTTGTATACATTTTTTTCTATAATCATATTGAATAATAGTCATTTTAAACGATTTTCAATCATATTTTCTTTATAATTATTAGGTTTTACAACCCACATCAGCGTGGATACCTTCAACAAAAATAGAAAACATATTAAAAGAATTAAACCTCGAAAGTAGACCGGAAAATTGTGATGATGAAGAAATGAATAAACTTAATATAAGAGAAGACAAAAAAGATCGTAGTATTTCAAATGGTCAGCAAGAGTTAAATCGAAAAAATATATCTATAATTGTCAAAGAATTACAAAAAGAATTAGATTGCCTTCGCATAAAAGTAAGTTGATTGAAATAACTTATTTATTTTAAGAACTTTTAATGCCCAGGGAATTAAAAAAAATTCATATTTTATTAGAATTGGAAGTCTTGGACAGATTTAGAAAGTTTAGAATGTGATACAGATCCAAATTCCAATTGCCTAAACATTAATCCATTAACAGAGTCTACAAAATCAGAACTCAGTAATGAAAATGAAAAATTAGCGGAACATTTAAGTGATATGGGATTTCCGTTACGTCGTGTCCTTCAAGCCATCAACAATCTTGGAGGAGAAGATAAAAAAGTTGTTGAATATCTATTAGCTGTTCAGTATCTGGAGGAATTAGGAATTCCAAGTGATGATGCTGAAAGTGCATTATCTCTTAACAATTATGACCAAGACAAAGCAAAAAAATACTACGAAAATTTATGTACTTTAATGAATTTTGGATTTTCTAAAGATAAATCTTCGCAAGCACTCCTTAAATGTAATAATGATCGTGATAAAGCACTTGATTTGTTATGCACATAATACTTAATTGTTGCTATTTCTTGTATGATAATTGATAACTTAATGGTAGCCTTCGTAGCGGAATTTAAAGAACCGTTCAAAATGGTTCAAAGTAGCAAAAAAAAAAAAAAACAGTTTAAAAACGGTATAAACACCGTTTGAAAATTATAAAAGAAATTATTTATTAAAATAGGGCAATAGATAAATAATTCTTCCCTGGCATTTAAATTTGTTTTAAACAATTTTTTTGTTTAAAGCAATAGAAATTCTAAAATAATATTCAAAAATTGCGAAATATTGTATGTTACGGTTTTTTATGGCTATAAAAATATGACAATAAATGAATAATTTTTTTTCAACTCATCATAGAATTAAAAGTGATGTGTGTTTCAAAATTATTACATTGGAATTTTTCTGACCCAATTAAGGTAAGTTCGAATGAGTTATCTTCACTTATTTTTAGAATCGGTAATACTTGTTGATGATTACAGATTAATTTTGTTTGTTTATAATTAAAAATTCTTCTTTTTCGAGATAAAAATTGATTATGAAACGGTATTACCATATGGTTATAATTCTTATATTATTACAGAAAAATGCAACTTGCGCTTAAAACAAATTTGAATCCTTTATATTTACGAAACCTTGTAGAAGAATTGTGAGATGAAAGAAACCCACATAGCACCAGTATCTGAAAGTCATCTATTAGATATCTTTTTCCAGATATCTATTAGATATCCAAAAAATGATATTTATACGATAACCCAATTTAGACATATCTTCTGCAGACGTCTAAAAGCTATCTTTTAAATCTTTTAAGTCAGATATATAAAAAATCACCTCGATTCAATATCTGTTCAATGTTGGCAATTCGATTGTAATCGTATACATTTTTGCGGATTATCTGACTATACTCAGATACATATGTATCTGTATATACTGTAGTATTTTACTATATACACGTGTATGTCAACGTACGTTCCCCACCCAGAATTTTTAAACAAAAAGAATAGGTTCCCATACGTTTTACTTGGTTCGAAACATTACTTTAGTAAAAGACAAAATAACGCGTTACAAAAACTCAAATATGTTGAATAGATCCCGTTTTCCATTGTTTATAACAAATTTAAATGTTATTAACAAAAAGAAATAGATTTTTAGACATTGGATATGGTTCGTAACTTTATTCTGGTTGAAGAATAAATTTCGCGTCGAAAAAACTGAAATATGCTGAAAAGATTTTGTTTTCTATTGTTTATAACAAATTTAATTGTTATAAACAAAAAGGGTGAATTTCTATGCTTTCTATATGGATTGTAACTTCATTTTACCGAAAGAAAAAAAAACGCGTTGAAGAAGCTTTAGTCATACAAATAAACAATTCGAAAATAGCATCTTAAGGTATTTTGGCATTGGTAAAACTCACAGTTGACTACCCTTTTTTTTAATTTTTTCTGAAAGGACATACCTCCACGACTTAAGAGAAAAATAAACAGATTTTTCTACCACTTTGTTTAGGAGGTATTATTACTTAAAGTTATGCAAAAATATATGAGTTCTTATAACTGTCTTTGTTCAATTTTACCGGAAATTGATGATTTATAAAAAAATTGGAACAGTTGACCCACAGTAAGAAACATCTTAATACAAAGGATAGTACTTGATATGTATCTAAGTTCAATTTCAACATGATTCATCACACAGTTTTTTTTAAATTTATGTATTAACATTGCAACTCGGTGTCTGTCTTTGTTTCTCCACCATATTTGGTAGAAAAAATGGCGACAATACTAATCAAAACAATTTATATAAATTAAAGTTTTTCTTTTATTTCTTATTAATAACTATTGCATTCAACTCAAAAATTATTATTACAAATTATATGCACATGCTATGTAGAAACTTGTTTGATAGATTTAAAAAAAATTTTTTTAAAATTATTACTATTTTGACTACCAATCTGTGAATGCCAAACTACCTTAAGTTTGCTAGTTTGGCACAGTGATCAAGGTTCAAGTCTACGGTTACAAAGGTTCGAGGATCGAGTCGACAACAGTTTCAGTGTTTACCTCAAAAGTTATTTTCACCATTAATAATGAAACAATAATAATCCAATTACATTTTTTTTTAATAATTACCCTGCTTTAACAATCCTATTGGAAGAAGAAAGTTCAATAGGAAAATTGCATCGGGAATTACCAATTGAATCCTATTGGAGGTTTTTTTTTCCTGTAGAAATCTCCGGAATCCTATTGAAAGTTTTTTTTTCCTATAGAAATCTTCTGAATCCTATTCAGTTGTCCCATTGAGGTACGCTGAATCCTATTCGATTCTTCAATAGGATTTCAGTAAATTTAATAGGACTCCTGAAATAATGATTTTCCTATTCAAAAGAGGCAATTCCTTTTCAATACTCCAATAGGATTTAATACTATTTAATAGGAAAATTGTTGTTAAATTTCCTATCAAATTAACCCGATAAAAAATGATTGGATAGAATTGTATCGAATTTTGTAAAATTTGATACAATTATATATGATTATACACAGAATTTTCATATGTCTGTATAGAATCTTATATAATTCTATAGAATTGTATACAAACATACATGATATATTGGTTGTACTCGGGACAACTCAACACAACTTAACATTCAGCATTTGTCGAGTCAACACATTTAGTCCGAACGCAACTGTAGTAATCACCTAAAAATCAGAGTGATGACTGTTAAGGCGCCAAAATTCAAATGATTGTCAATGAAATTGATAGTAAGAGTAGAAATTTATTATTGTTTCTCATTCGATTGATTATTAATAATAATGAAAAACATATATTTATTAAATAGTTAACAATAATAATTAGTCAGCTATAGTAAATCTGAAAGAAATCTGTAATTGCACAATGCAAAATTGAACGTGACAAGCAGTAAGGTTCATTAGACATACTTATAATAATGCATCAACTTAATACTGCGAAGTTTGCAAGGCAATAAATATTTTTTATTCTGCAATTTTTATTATGTAATACAATGAGAAAAAGTAATCGAATTAGAGATAAAATTTATTTGGAATTTTAAAAAATAAAAAGTAATATCAGGATCGTAGAGCCACTTTACAGATGCGGTTTTTTTAAAAAATTATATAAATGATAATTTCAAGTATGAACTACTTTTTCCTAGACACGGTTTAATTGTCGTAAAATTTTAAAACTCCGAAGCAATTGTAAAAAAAATATATTTGTTTTAATAATTTAGATTCTTTATCAAACAACTTAGACCGTGCCAAGATATAATGAATATTATTTTATAGTAAAATTAGGGTATTCGATCGTTAAAATCGATATCAACTATTATCGGCGCGTAAAGTACTGGCCCCTCACTTTGAAGGAGCGTAAAAAAAAAACTAAGCACTCGATGGAGTTGAATCAAAAGTACATATTAAGGTAAAGCGATTCTACATTACGTGTCCAAATTTGATATTAATCGGTTGATAACTTTGCCCGTTATCTGACGTGAAAGGTCAAAAAATAGCGTTTTTGTGATGATATTTTAATAAGGGTAAAATCAAACGACTGTAGCGTCATTAATATTTGATTAATCGAGTTGCAAATTTTATCATAGTTTCCACTAACGTTTCTCAACAACATCGCGGTGGAAAAAATGATTTATCTAAATTAGAAATCTATACATCAAATTAAATATCCACGAACACTATTTCGAGAACGAAAACAGATATGAGAACGAGATAAAGTCCAACGGACGAAGAAAAAAATTAACATCCATATCCACAATTCAAAAAATAAGTAAAAATGAAATTCGCGAAAATAACAGAGTTTTAAAAAATGATGCAGGTGTTTATGACACTCATTACCGTTAGAGCTTAACGCCCGTAAGCCTATTCATTGACGATGTAGACACAAGACAGGATTATCGATAGAAAAAAATTTTATGTGTGCACTTCGGTAAAACATATGTACACGAAAAAGCGTAGGAATGAATAAATTTTCAGAGGGGCCCGAAAAACTTACAAACTGCAAAAACGAAATACATTCAAAACTTAAACAGTCCATCGTGATCCCAGAACTTCATCTCGAGAACTTTAAAAATTAATATCTTTATTATTTATTGATATTAACAAACAAAAATTGCTAAGAAGGTTCATAATCGTACACTTAACAATGAAAAATGATTAATTTTATTTATAAATAATATTTGACGTCCCAAAATAATTTTTAAGAGCGTCAACTTGCCCAAGTTGGTCTCAGAACTTCATCTCGAGAACTTTAAAAATTAATATCTTTATTGTTTATTGATATTAACGAACAAAAATTGATAAGGAGGTTTATAATCGAATACTAAAATATGCGAAACGATTAATTTTATTCAGAAATAATATTTGACGTCCCGAAATAATTTTTAAGAGCGTCAACTTGCCCAAGTTGGTCCCAGAACTTCATCTCGTGAACTTTAAAAATTAATATCTTCATTATTTATTGATATTAAGAAGCGAAAATCGCTAAGAAGGTTTATAATCAGATACTGAGAAATGCGAAATAGTTAATTTCATTTATAAATAATATTTGACGTCCCAAAATAATTTTTAAGAGCATCAACTTGCCCAAGTTGGTCCCAGAACGTGATCTCGTGAACTTTAAAAATCAATATCTTTATTATTTATTGATATTAAGAAGCGAAAATTGCTGAGAAGGTTCATAATTGGATATTGAAGAATGCGGAATAATTAATTTTATTCATAAATAATATTTGACGTCCCGAAATAACTTTTTGAGAGCGTCAACTTGCCCAAGTTGGTCCCAGAACGTGATCTCGTGAACCTTAAAAATTAATATCTTTATTATTTATTGATATTAACAAACAAAAATTGCTAAGAATGTTTATAATCGTACACTTAAAAATGCAAAATAATTTATTTCATTTATAAATAAATAATTATAAACCTTCTTAGCAATTTTTGTTTGTTAATATCAATAAATAATAAAGATATTAATTTTTAAGGTTCACGAGATCACGTTCTGGGACCAACTTGGGCAAGTTGACGCTCTCAAAAAGTTATTTTGGGACGTCAAATATTATTTATGAATAAAATTAATTATTCCGCATTCTTCAATATCCAATTATGAACCTTCTCAGCAATTTTCGCTTCTTAATATCAATAAATAATAAAGATATTGATTTTTAAAGTTCACGAGATCACGTTCTGGGACCAACTTGGGCAAGTTGATGCTCTTAAAAATTATTTTGGGACGTCAAATATTATTTATAAATGAAATTAACTATTTCGCATTTCTCAGTATCCGATTATAAACCTTCTTAGCGATTTTTGCTTCTTAATATCAATAAATAATGAAGATATTAATTTTTAAAGTTCACGAGATGAAGTTCTGGGACCAACTTGGGCAAGTTGACGCTCTTAAAAATTATTTCGGGACGTCAAATATTATTTCTGAATAAAATTAATCGTTTCGCATATTTTAGTATTCGATTATAAACCTCCTTATCAATTTTTGTTTGTTAATATCAATAAACAATAAAGATATTAATTTTTAAAGTTCTCGAGATGAAGTTCTGAGACCAACTTGGGCAAGTTGACGCTCTTAAAAATTATTTTGGGACGTCAAATATTATTTATAAATAAAATTAATCATTTTTCATTGTTAACTGTACGATTATGAACCTTCTTAGCAATTTTTGTTTGTTAATATCAATAAATAATAAAGATATTAATTTTTAAAGTTCTCGAGATGAAGTTCTGAGACCAACTTGGGCAAGTTGACGCTCTTAAAAATTATTTTGGGACGTCAAATATTATTTATAAATAAAATTAATCATTTTTCATTGTTAAGTGTACGATTATGAACCTTCTTAGCAATTTTTGTTTGTTAATATCAATAAATAATAAAGATATTAATTTTTAAAGTTCTCGAGATGAAGTTCTGGGATCACGATGGACTGTTTAAGTTTTGAATGTATTTCGTTTTTGCAGTTTGTAAGTTTTTCGGGCCCCTCTGAAAATTTATTCATTCCTACGCTTTTTCGTGTACATATGTTTTACCGAAGTGCACACATAAAATTTTTTTCTATCGATAATCCTGTCTTGTGCCTACATCGTCAATGAATAGGCTTACGGGCGTTAAGCTCTAACGGTAATGAGTGTCATAAACACCTGCATCATTTTTTAAAACTCTGTTATTTTCGCGAATTTCATTTTTACTTATTTTTTGAATTGTGGATATGGATGTTAATTTTTTTCTTCGTCCGTTGGACTTTATCTCGTTCTCATATCTGTTTTCGTTCTCGAAATAGTGTTCGTGGATATTTAATTTGATGTATAGATTTCTAATTTAGATAAATCATTTTTTCCACCGCGATGTTGTTGAGAAACGTTAGTGGAAACTATGATAAAATTTGCAACTCGATTAATCAAATATTAATGACGCTACAGTCGTTTGATTTTACCCTTATTAAAATATCATCACAAAAACGCTATTTTTTGACCTTTCACGTCAGATAACGGGCAAAGTTATCAACCGATTAATATCAAATTTGGACACGTAATGTAGAATCGCTTTACCTTAATATGTACTTTTGATTCAACTCCATCGAGTGCTTAGTTTTTTTTTTACGCTCCTTCAAAGTGAGGGGCCAGTACTTTACGCGCCGATAATAGTGCAAATATAACTTATTGTAAAAGAGATTCAAAAATCGGACATAACTACCATTTTCGGAACATGATGTGATTAAAATTTATCGATATTTATACCCCCGCGGTTTCTAAGGACTCCAATACAACTGTTAAGGAACGGTTAAAACTCAGTTAAATTCAACAAACAATTAAGAAACATCATTAAGCGTTGGATTTTAAATTTCACAGTTGTTGTCAGATGTTGTTAGTTAAAAAAATTCGTAAAATATTGTCACAATAGGGTAACTGATGACTCCATAATGACACGGAGAAAAATAGTAAGGCTCGTAACGCTTTCCTAGATGAGTACAAATAATAATGTCGATTTTACTTTAAATATTATGAATTGTAGTCGTCTTTAAAGAAGTATTGATATTGATATTATTATAAAGTTATAAAACCTCCTTGGTTCAACAATCCGATAAAACCGTATAAAAAAAAAGTTATAAGAATAACTCCGAAAAATGCATAAGAAAAATCCCACTATTTATAAGAATCCATCAGGTATTCTTACAAAAAGTATTGAATTTCTCATGCAATTTTTGGATTTATTCTTATAACATAGTAAGTGTTTTTAATAAACATTCCTATCGTTTTCCATCGGAATTCATAAGAAATTACTGAAAATATTCTGATCGCTTTGTATAAGAATCTGTAAGCATGGTTCGTATCGTTTTCTATCGGAATTTATCTTCTCACAACAAAAAAAATCAGTTCAAACAAAAGAAATTTTAATTCGCTTCAGATACTCATTATTTATTCGGATTTGTTGTTCAATAGGCATCTGAAATGAAATTTATTAAAAACTTTGTCCGAAAAAATCCTGCAGGCGATGAGATTCGATCCTGGCATTCTCGGGTCCACAGTCCAGTACGCTGCCAACTGCGCTATTCTAAAACATGGAAACGTAGCTTCCGCCTAATCTATTTGAGTTAAACATTTGAAATAATTCAAACATCAATCAAGTTTGCTTCTTAGCAAGTATTTTAAAGCAGAAAATGAATAATTGTTATTTGTACAGAGATGACAGATAAAATGCAATGTAGAAATTATATCTTTATCTCAATGTCCCATGATAAAATTTTATTTTATTTAAAAGAAGGACATTAGAATATTTTTGTAGAAAATGAATAAATTTAAGAGGAAAATGCGACTTAAAAAATAATTTCTCGTTTCAATATTTCTCAATAGAATTGAATGTCTTTTATAGGACTAATTTTTATAGTTTACCATAAGAAAAAGATACGATTAAATAGTATAATACCACAAAAAGAACATTTCTCAACTATTGTAAATTCTAATACAATTTTATATTGTTTAATTGGTCTGATTTATTTAATTTTCTATAGGGAATGGATAGCCTGAAAAGAAATATACGACAGAGAAAATAATTTCTCATTACCAGGATGCTTTAATAAGACTTTTAACATTCAAATAGACCCAATTTCTTCATGTTTCCATAAATTTTTATAAGATTCTATCAGAATAAATATCATCAATTTGAGTAAGGACTCATTGGTGAATCATTTCGGCTACATATCAACTATTTTTATAGGAAACTATGCGGTCGTTTCTTATTAGATCCTACAAGAATTTATTAGTTGATGACGCCGTTTGATTTCCCGTCCGATTGTATACGATTCTATAAGAAGAATACCGCCAGATTGAATAAGAAATTATGGGTAAATAATTGTGTCAACCGAACTTTTGATTGATTTCATAAGTATATGGTAGAATGAATTAGATCAACATGATAAGTTCCAATGGGAAATTATAGGTATATAATATTTTGTTATTTCTGAATAAGTTTTATCAGAATGTATCAGACAAATATAACAAGATGTGATAAGAATCTGTTGGTAAAAGTAATAACTTTTTCTTCTATCCGATACGATAAGATTTTGCAAGAAAAAATACTATAGGACTTTATAAGAAGCAATGAGCAAATGATATTTTTTAATTTCTGAATGAATTTATAAGAAACTATTAGGTGGTTTCTCATTAGATCCTATAAGAGTTTATTAGTTAATGACACTGTTTGATTCCTTGTCCGATTGTATACGATCCTATGAGAAAGAACGCTATCAGATTGAATAAGGAATTATAAGTCGAGAATTTCATCACCGTATTATCAGGAATTTTTCAGTTAATTGCGCTATTGAATATTTTGTCTGATTTTATACGATTTCAACAGAATGAATGTTACAAGATTGAATAAGGATTTATTTGTAGATAACGTTGATTTTTTATTAGTGTCTGCCATACAGTTTTACCAATACTTTATTCGATGTTGTACAGCTGTACAACTCTGGAGAAGACATCTTACTTACGGTAATTGAGGTGTTATAGAAATACTCATTTCTTTTTCTTTCTAGTCATTTCATTTTTATTATTATTATGAATTTCTTAGTATATATTAAATTTTCAATGACTACCTATTGAACTTTTTGCAAATTCAGTTTTGGACATATCCGTCGTATTTATCTTCTCTTTGTATGTATAATCTTAGCATTTTAACGTATACTACTGATTAATTCTGAATAACTAAATATTAGAAACAATAAGAAAATATTGTGTCTATCAGCAAAACTAACAACGTCTCATAACTATCCATTTAGAATAAATAAATGAAAAATACTTATTTAATCTAATAACATCCCAAGTAGAATATATTTTAGGGAAAGAGTTCGCGCCCAATTCGAATTTCTTAAGTTCAAGTTAGGCGCCAATTGGGATACCACATTAGGCCCACATTGGGAATGTAACGCTTGTCCCTATTGGAACCAAGTGAAGAAAGCCTAATTAAGGCAAGTTAAATTTAAAAACTGAGTTGATTGATTATCTTAATGTTTATAGATTTTATTAAAAGAAAAATTTGTTTCTTGGAGGATTTGAACCTACGATCGCTAGCTTGCTCGCATCAGAAACCAGCGTCTTCACTCGCTCGGCTAATCATCCATTTAAAAATAATTACTATTACATTTATATGAACGAATTTATATGGATAATTTTCTTAAATATTTTTATAAATCATTATTTACTTTGAATCTCAATAATAAATCATTTTAATGGTTTAAATATTTTGTTCAGTCAACAGACTGACAGGTTTTCTAACCTCTCCTGTTAGGAGAGCCCTTTGAGTTAAGTTCTTCGTGACACGGCACTACACAAAATTCTTTAGGTAGTGCCGTAGAAAACTTCTGAGTACCCCGTTTCTTTCCTTCAAATTTCTCCTCCACTAATTAGCATACGAGTTACTATCTTGTGAATTGAGGAGCTAATCATCTTAAAGTACGTCATCAGCTAGAGAATTCCTGAGCCAATGAAATATAATTGAGTGACCAATCAAAATTTGGGGGTGATAGTCCAACCTTCCTTTTTGGACTTTCTAGAGTTGCCTTTGGTATCTCAAGGAGAGAGTATGCGTCATTATTCTGAGATTTTTAATTTGAGAAAAACGAGAGTTTACGAGTTGTTAACTATTTTTAGTGAGTACAATCACACCACGTAGTTGAGAAGAAAACAGTGAGAGTGAATTATCTAAAACAGCTAGAGTGCGATAATTTTTTAAAAGGCCGAGCATTGTGATATCTTTTTTCTTTTGAGAAATTTTCTAGGCTTCACGCCACATTTTATGGGCCTTTGAGCCGGATGTGATTGCGGTTTGAGGAAAATCACAGAGCTTAGAATTTTGCTGAGTTTTTTTTTGAGTTTTGTGTAGTTTCGTGTGAGTAAATTATCTGTGATTGTATGACGAGCCGGAGCATTGCTGAGCATCCAAGCGACGTTGTGCTGCTCAGGTGCCAGATGAGCACCGGTTCATCAGACTTTTTCTTCGTGGCTTTGAGTCGTCATATTCGCGAACACAGAGTGAGTTCGTTTTCTACGAGGACATTTTGTGAGTTAATATCATCAAGATGGCGGCTAAATTGGAATCTAAAATTCAGCTGCAGCTACAGAAGTTAAATTATTTCGAGGAGCTTAACCACAAATTAACTCCTGAGAAATTATCATCAATGAGTTTATCATCTGTGAACAGTCAACTTGATATTATTGACAAAAAATGGGATCAAGTTCACAAGCTGCACAACTCCCTTTATGACGGAAAGAGTGATGTGCCAGAGACAAAATATCCCGACTTGTAAAGTATTTAAGTAAAAGTATTTCAGAATACAAATACAAATACTTTTTTAGTATTTGTATTTGTATTTCAAATACTTTCTTATATAAGTATTTATTATTTGTATTTAAATATTTAAAATCAAGTATTTTTCACAAGTATATACTCGCTTCAAATACTTTTTTATAAAAGTATTTATTATTTGTATTTAAATACTTAAAATCAAGTATTTTTTACAAGTATATACTCGCTTCAAATACTTAAATTTTTCTCTTTCTCTGAAGAGCTCCTTTTAAACTTCGCGCGTGCGTTTGTTTGAAGCAACGGCCGTAAAACGCTCCTTGTGACCTTCCAGCTCTGTTTTCTATAGTGCGCTATGATGCCTAGAATATAACCTCAGGCCCAAAGTTTCATGTGTAAATCCTTTGCGTTGTTCAGTAATAGTGATAAGAAGCTTTTTTTTCACATATTTTAAGAAAATAATTTAAATGCTGATATGGAATCTGAAGTAAACGTTGAGAAAGATGACTTCAAATTACCTTGGGCCGTGTATAATGACCATGTGAAAGTCATGAAAATAAAAAAAAAAGAAAATAACGTCACTGGCTATGATGTTAAATGTATTCATTGTCAGAAAACTTTAACCATTAATGATCGATCTACATCGAATTTAAGAAAACATTTATCGGTAACATTTCAATAATTTATAAACAATATTTTAAATGTAGGTTATAAGTTTCTAATTGTAAATTATCAATCATTCAGCAGTTATTATTGAATATGCCTTATAAACAAGTTAAGTTTCTAGTAGTAGTAGTCGAAGTTTCTTCATTTTTGTTTCGCAAACTTTTAGAGTTTTCATCCGAGTATTCTAAAACAAATTGATCAGGAATCAAAGAACCATAAGGGCAAGAAAAGAAAACATGATGAATCAAATAGTTCAAATTTCAAACAATTATCAATTGAAAATGCTACTGGAAAACATATTTCTCAAGGTAAGCAAATTGCGAATGTTTTTTTTTAAATTGTTAGAAAATTCTTATAACAATTAATCGTTAACGACGGCATTTCAATATACATACAAATTTTTTTACAGATAAACTTGACAAGATGGTGCTTGATTGCATTGTCAGTGCTTCACTCCCGTTTCGTATCGTTGAAAATGAACATTTTCGCTTTTTAATTGAAAATGGATTCAAAGGAAAACGTTTAATGACACGACCTACAGTTTCAAAAAAATTAGATTCTGAAGTAGCAAACATACGTAAAAATTTATTTGAAAAACTTTCACACCCTCGCCACGTTTCATCAACAGCTGATTGTTGGTCCGTACATAAAAAAAGTTACTTAGGCATGACTGTCCATTAGATTGATAAAATTACTTTAGAAAGAATATCGCACCTTCTTGCCATTCGACGAATAAAAGGAAGGCACACCTACGATGTTCTTGCATCAATGATGGAATCAATTTATAATGAATACAATATAATTGATAAAATCTGTTACACGACGACAGATAATGGTAGTAACTTCGTAAAGGCCTTTAATGTATATGGCATAAAAGATGAATCTGATGCTGAAAATTGTGATTTTAATAGCAGTATCTCCAATAATGAAAATGCCGATGACCAAATATCTGAATCAGATGATGAATTGGATACAACAACTGAATATATTTCGATACAAGATGTGATAGATGATCATGATGCTGATACTTTTGGAAATGATGAAAATATTACTGTTGATTATCACTTACCGAAGCATGGACGATGTGCTGCACACACACTAAATTTAATAGCTACTCAAGTAAGCATATTGTTGAATAAATTGACTATTGATTTTAATTTTTTTCTTAGTAAAACAATTGAATGGTTGACAATAATTAAATTATGGAAATAAGTCTATATCTTTACGTGTCTTTATTTTTAGGATTGTAAAGGAGCTTTTCATAACAAAATATTCAAAAAACAAATGCGATTAACATTCGGAAAGTGCACTGGTTTATGGAATAAACAAAATAGATCAACTGTAGCAGCAGATTTGATACATCACAAATTAGGGAAATATTTAAAAACACCAAATGACACGAGATGGAACTCAACATATGATTCTTTATTGTGCATTGCAAATATTTTTACTGATAGAGACGCTTCAATTAATTTTGGTATTATTTGTGACGAATTAAAAATATCGAGATTTAACAAAAATGATACAGACTTTCTTTTAGAATATTTGGACATTATGAAGCCAATAGCAATTGCATTAGACTTATTGCAAGGTGAAAAGCAAATGTATATGGGAATGCTTTTACCTACTCTAAAAGAAATTAAGAATCAATTTGCCATTTTAAATAAAAACCCTATTGTGTACTGCAAAAGTCTTTTAGAATCGATGTCTGCAGGATTAAATCGTCGTTTTGAAAACCAATTCAATAATAAGAGTTTATTGCTAGCTTCTATATCTCACCCATGTTTCAAATTAGATTGGCTTGATACCGAAAAAGAAAAGGATTCTGCCAAATCACTTTTGAAACAATCAATTCAAATGATTATTGAATCGAATGATGAAATAGTTGAACAAAATAATAATAAGGTGGATAAAGGATGTGAAAATACACCGAAACAATCTTTTTTTAGTTGGGCACAGAAAAGAGAAGCTAATATTTCAAAAGAAAAGTTAATTGATAATGAAATATTTTTACATTTCTCAACTCCAATAATATCTTTAGAAGATACAAATGGAAAAGATACTGCAAATTACGTAAACCATTTGAGAAGAACTCCAAATATTGAAGCCATTTTCTTAGAATATAATACGCCACTGCCAAGTAGTGGACCAGCTGAACGTCTCTTTAGTGTAGCTGGCTGTGTATTTACCAAAAAGAGAGGAAGATTGACTGATAATAATTTTGAAAAAGTATTATTATATAAATATAATAATAAGATTATATAAAAGAAATTTATATCAAAAATGTTATTTATATGAAGTTTATTTAAAGAAAAATAATAAAATGTTCGCGTTTTCATACAGAAAAATTTTCTACTACTATTTTGACGATCTCGCCTATGTTTGTATTTGTATTTAAATACTCAAAATTGAGTATTTTTTACAAGTATATACTTGCTTAAGAATAATTTTTTAATTAGCTAAGCAAGTGTTTTTTTTTTGGTATTTCAAATACTTTCGGAGTATTTGTATTTGTATTTAAATACTCAATGAAGCAAGAGTATTTGTATTTGTATTCAAATACTTTTGAAAAGTATTTTTTACAAGTCTGAAAATATCATACTGATAACGTGTACCAGAGCCTTCAGATCTTTTATGAGGATGTTAGAGCGCTGTTACTCGAGAGAAAAGAGGCACTGATGGCGGCCAGGACTCCCAGTGGACAAGAGCTGTTCAACATTTCGGTAGTTGGGACAAGTACTTCTAATTTTGAACACAAACTACCCGAGATTAAGCTCCCTACGTTTTCAGGAGACCCTCTAGAGTGGGTCACTTTCAGAGATCTTTTCCTAGCAGTGGTTAGTAACGACCCAAACTTGGATCCTGCCGCCAAGATGTATTATCTAAAGACTTCACTAACCGGAGAAGCCAAGGATCTTCTGGCAAGTCTTCCACCTACGAGCAAGATCTTTCAACCCGCATGGGATATCTTAGTTAGAAGGTTTGACAATCCTCGAATTTTAATTCAGAGGCACGCTGATAAGCTGTTATTCGGTCCACGAGTCACTGAGTGATCAGCAGCCGAGTTGAAGAAGTTACTCGCTTTGAATACTAAAGCCCTTGACGCACTCAAGGCATTGGGGTCACCCGTTAATTATTCAGACGTCAGGGTCACAGCGACTCTCTGCAGATTGAGCTTGAATACGATAGCTAGATGGGAGACGGAGCTAGGCCTCTCGAAAGAGTTTCCCTCCTATGACAAACTACTTGAGTTCTTAGAGATTACTGCTATCGTCTGGGAGAGTTCTGAGAGGTCCTAGGAAGAGTCACTATCTACGAGTCAGCCATCTTCAAGTAAGACAACAACGAGTAAACCATCCACCAGTGAACCATCTCCAGTAAAGCTGTCTACGAGTGCTGCATTAGCAAAAGTGTTTCAGGAGGCTCTAGCAGAAGAGCTCTCAGCTAGCAAAACAAAACCTGCAGTGAGTTATACGACTACTGTATCATCAGGTACGCCAGTAGAAAATACTGACGCATCCAACGAGTGTGCTTTGTGCAGACAAAAGCATTACATCCTTTGGTGCCCCAAGTTCAGAGCGTTGTCGGTAGACGATAAGGTGGAGACGGTGAAGGAGCGAAGGCTCTGCTTCAATTGTTTTGGGCGGCATAGAGTCCAAGATCGTATGAGTGAGAAGAGGTGTCAGACTTGCGGTCCTATGCATCACAGACAAATCCATTTTGAGGATCGAGCAAAAGCTAGAGAGCAGAGGAGAGCCTCTCAGATGACAAACACGAGTGAACCATCTATATCCACAGCAGAGCGGTGACTTTTAAGGAGATCTGAACGAGTTGTGAAAACGCCGAGACCACCCTTTAAACGAGAAATTGAATTATCTATCATCGGGAGCGATCAGCTGATCGCTAAAATATCTGAGTCTGCATTCTCTTGTTGATTGATCCTGGTTCTGAGCTTTCCTTTATCTCAGAGAAGTTTTTCAACTCATTAAAAGTGTTCAAACGATCATCTAGCATCCCCCTGAAAGGCATTGGTAATTTTTCTGGTGGAGTTACAAAAGTAGTCTGCTTGCTAAAACTTCAGTCGAGATATTCTGAGCTGTCAATTCTTACTCAGACATTCATTGTGGGTGAGCTTACTTCGCAACTCCCTACTGAAAATTTTGAGATGGCCAGCTGGCCTCATCTAGATGGTCTGGACCTTGCTGATCCAGCATACAAGACTTCACAGCCTATCGATATCTTGCTAGGTGCTATTCCCGTGAGTGAGATCATGCTATCTGGAGTTATTAGAGGAGATAGTGGAACTCCTATCGCTCAATCAACTATCTTTGGTTGGATAGCCTATGGTTCTGCACAAATGAAACATGGTGAAGATATATCTCGCTGTCATCATTCCACGTCTGATGAGGAGTTGCACTCCCTGATCAGTAAATTATGGCCTCAAGAAGAGATTAGTGAGTCAACAGCATATAAACTGAGTCCTGAGGAGCAACAATGTGAAGACCACTTCACGAGAACACATTCTAGAGACGAGACTGGTCGATACGTCGTACGATTACTACTGAAAGCATCACCTACTCTTTTTGGTGAGTTATCTAACAAAGTTAAAAGATGCTTATCAAGTGTCTTGAGACGGCTAGAAGCGAACCCAGAGTATGCTCAACTATATTCTGAGTTTATAACAGAATACAAGAATTTAGATCACATGAGAAAAGCTCTTGCTGCAGCTACTGAGTCGCCAATCTACTATCTGCCTCATCATGGAGTTCTGAGAGAGCAAAGTACTACAACAAAGCTACGAGTGGTGTTTAATGGGTCCAGTAACACAACATCTGGCACATCATTAAACGACCTTCTTTATATTGGTCCAAAAATCCAACCAGATCTATCTAATGTGGTGCTCTGAGTCAGAAGACATCGAGTTGTGTTTGTGACGGACATCACAAAGATGTTCCGCCAGATTAAAGTTCACCCTGAGGACTGGGATCTCCAAAGAGTCATGTGGATAGATAATGAGAAGAGAATGGTTTCTTACTAGCTTACTACGGTGACTTATAGCACTAGAAGTGCACCGTATCTCGCGGTGAGAGTTCTGTTGCAGCTAGCAGAAGATAAGGGTGAGAAATTTCCACTAGGAGTAGAACCTATTCTTAAAGGTCACTACGTGGATGATATCTATGGAGGAGGAGAAACAGTTGCTGAAGCTATTTCATCAGCCACTCAATTACAATCTTTATGTGCATCAGGCGGCTTCCCCCTTGCAAAATGGGTGAGCAATTCATCTGAGGTGCCAGCCACAATAGACCCCGAGAGTCAGCCATCTGAGATAGACATTCAAGAGAAGGAAAACTCTGTCAAGGTTCTTGGTCTTTCATGGAATCCCATGACTACTCAATTTCAATTTAAACATTCTGAGTCACAATTTTACCAAGCTACTAAGAGAATTGTTTTATCTGAGATTGCTCGTCTGTTTGATCCTTGGTGATTGCTGATGCTCACGAGAAAATGCTGCATGGAGGAACGCAGCTTACTCTTACTTATCTGAGACGAGCCTACTGGATTGTTAGTGGTCGTGTTCCCGTTCGCTTAGACATTCTACGCTGTGTTACTTGTACGAGAAACCGAGGAGTCCGAGCTCAACAACTGATGGGTCAGTTGCCATCTGCTCGTGTCAATCCATCCCGAGCTTTTCTTCATGGTGAACTGGACTATGCAGGGCCCTTCACAGTAAAAACATGGAAGGGCAGAGAAGCCAAAACACAGACCAGCTAAATAGCTGTGTTCGTCTGTCTATTTTCTTCTGCAGTGCATCTTGAGATTGTGACAGACTATTCTACCGAGACCTTCATCGCAGCGTATAGACGATTTATCAGTCGTCGAGGAATCTGCACCACCCTATACAGTGACTGTGGTACTAATTTCTTGGGTGCAAATAACATTCTGAGAGACCTCTTCCAAGCTGGAACGTCAGAGAACGAGCATCTGAGAGAGTTGTTACTAAAGGATGGGACTAATTGGCAGTTGAACCCTCCTAGCGCTCCTCACTTTGGTGGCAAGTGGGAAGCAGCTGTAAAATCGTTAAAATTTCATCTGAGAAGAGTCATAGATGACACTGCTTACTTATGAAGAGTTATCTATACTGTTAACACAAATTGAGTCTGTGTTAAATTCGAGACCACTGAGCCCACTTTCTGAGGATCCATCTGACCTGAGAGCACTAACACCAGGTCACTTTCTTATCGGAGAGCCACTGAATACTTTACTTGAGCCTTTACTACTGGAGTTTTCTGAGTCTAGACTTTCTAAATGGCAGTTAATTCAACAAAAGCTCCAATACTTTTGGAAGAGATGGTCAGCTGAGTGTTTGCAGAGATATCACTCAATTTCTAAGTGGCATCACCCATCTACCGAGATAAAAGTTGGGTCCATGGTGCTACTTACTGACGAGAGATTCCCTCCGAGTAAATGGCCACTTGCACGAGTTGAGAAATTACATCCAGCAGCTGATGATCTTACGAGAGTTGTCACCATCAGAGCAGAAACTACTACTCTTACGAGACCAATATCTAAGCTGTGTGTACTACCAACTTCAACCGAGAAGGAAGAGAAGAAAGAGGTTGACAACCAAGTTGCTAACGGGGGGGGGGGGATGTTCAGTCAACAGACTGACAGGTTTTCTAACCTCTCCTGTTAGGAGAGCCCTTTGAGTTAAGTTCTTCGTGACACGGCACTACACAAAATTCTTTAGGTAGTGCCGTAGAAAACTTCTGAGTACCCCGTTTCTTTCCTTCAAATTTCTCCTCCACTAATTAGCATACGAGTTACTATCTTGTGAATTGAGGAGCTAATCATCTTAAAGTACGTCATCAGCTAGAGAATTCCTGAGCCAATGAAATATAATTGAGTGACCAATCAAAATTTGGGGGTGATAGTCCAACCTTCCTTTTTGGACTTTCTAGAGTTGCCTTTGGTATCTTAAGGAGAGAGTATGCATCATTATTCTGAGATTTTTAATTTGAGAAAAACGAGAGTTTACGAGTTGTTAACTATTTTTAGTGAGTACAATCACACCACGTAGTTGAGAAGAAAACAGTGAGAGTGAATTATCTAAAACAGCTAGAGTGCGATAATTTTTTAAAAGGCCGAGCATTGTGATAATATATATCATATTTACATATTTTCATACCTTTAAATTATTTTTTTTCTGGAACTACAATATTTTTCTCGTCAACATAACTCAGATAAGATTTATTAAAAACAATAACTATTATATAAAGAAAAAAGGATACATAAAAATATTTACATTTGTAAAATACTTTTTTATTAAAATTTAAAGGAAATACTTAATCTAATGTAGACATCTTACCTACCGTAATTGAGGTGTGATAGAAATGCTCATTTCTTTTTCTTTCAAGTCATTTTATTATCATTATTATTGTTATGAATTTCTTGGTATATATTTCTTTTCTATTGTATTGTATTTATAAATGACCCGAGAATGCCAGGATCGAATCTTATCGCCTGCAGGATTTTTTCAGACAAAGTTTTTAATAAATTTCATTTCAGATGCCTACTTGAATAAATAATGAGCATCTGGAGCGAATTAAAATTTCTATTGTTTGAACTGATTTTTTTTTGTTGTGAGAAGATAAATTCCGATAGAAAACAATACAAACCATGCTTACAGATTCTTATACAAAGCGATCAGAATATTTTCAGTAATTTCTTATGAATTCCGATGGAAAACGATAGGAATGTTTATTAAAAACACTTACTATGTTATAAGAATAAATCCAAAAATTGCATGAGAAATATTTTTTTTTTTATAAAAATTGATAAGGAAATGCTCATGAGTTTTCTCATATATTATTATAAAGTTATCAGAATAAATCCGAAAATTGCATGAGTAATTTAACGCTTTTTTTAAGTATCTAGAAGAAAATGCTCATGAGTTTTCTTATAAATTATTCTCATAACTATTTTTTTATAAGATTTTATCGGACTTTATTTGTTCAACCAGGGATAGGATATATGATCTTATATGGGTTATATATGTTACGTATACAATCTTACACGTTACATATATGGCTAAAAAAAGTAACATATATGATCATATGAATGGCATATATGATCTTATAGGTTTTATATACAATCCATATAAGATCATATATGTTTCATATATGAACCATATAAGGCCTATTTGTTATATACAATCATATAACAAAATTTTTTCCCGGGCAGTCATATACCGCAACATTTCTATGCTTTTGGGAGGTCACATACAATATTGTTATTTTATATGTTTGTATGGTACAATATACAATTATATACGGTTGTATATCAAATTCTACAATTTTATACACTTTAGGCGAGTTCGACGATGGTCGATTAACTTATCGGCTGATTAATTAGTGCTAACAATTTCTCAAAAATGAAATAGGCAACGAGGGAAAAGCACTTGATTCTTGTTTGATTTTTTAAAAATTGGTAATGCTAGTTAATCAGCTGATTAGTTAATCGACCATGGTCAAACTCGCCCTCATTTTTTTTCATTTTCGAAGGTTTGATACAATTGTATAGACTATTACTTTAGTTTATGTTGACTGTTATATATCATTATATACCATCGTATATGGTCATATGTAACGATATATCATTCCTTAGCTTACGACACCACTCAAGTCGATTTTACATTTCAATGCTTTCAGGTGGAGTTAGTAAAATGACATACGCGGTGCTGTTAGCTAAAGGATGATATGACTCATAAGAGATCTTGTCCACTATTTCTAAGTTCCCACTTAGCACCAGTATCTGAAAGTCATCTATTAGATATCTTTTTCCAGATATCTATTAGATATCCAAAAAATGATATCTATAAGATAACCCAATTTAGACATATCTTCTGCAGACGTCTAAAAGCTATCTTTTAGATCTTTTAAGTCAGATATATAAAAAATCACCTCGATTCAATATCTGTTCAATGTTGGCAATTCGATTGTAATCGTATACATTTTTGCGGATTATCTGACTATACTCAGATACATATGTATCTGTATATACTGTAGTATTTTACTATATACACGTGTATGTCAACGTACGTTCCTCCCCCAGAATTTTTAAACAAAAAGAATAGGTTCCCATACGTTTCACTTGGTTCGAAACATTATTTTAGTAAAAGACAAAATAACGCGTTACAAAAACTCAAATATGTTGAATAGATCCCGTTTTCCATTGTTTATAACAAATTTAAATGTTATTAACAAAAAGAAATAGGTTTTTAGACATTGGACATGGTTCGTAACTTTATTCTGGTTGAAGAATAAATTTTGCGTCGAAAAAACTGAAATATGCTGAAAAGATTTTGTTTTCTATTGTTTATAACAAATTTAATTGTTATAAACAAAAAAAAAAATTTCTGTCCAGTGAACACAGAATGTAAATGTGATATAACAAGGAAGTAACCAGTTACGTAGCTTTTGTGACTTATGGGTGACATAACAATTATATAAAATTTGAGTTTCATGTTATGTACTTAATTTTTACTTCTATGTTACGTAACAGTTACATGGCATTGTGACTGTAATAAAACGGTACAATAGTGGCTCTTTTGTTATGTCCTCGTGACCTAACAATGTTACTTTAAACAAGGCGTCACGACAGTGACTCTTATGTTATGTTTTTGTGACGTATTCATGTTATTTTAATCAAATGTTACAATCATAATTCCTTCGTTATGTTTTTGTGACGCATCAGCATTGCTATTTAAATAACATTAAAACACATTTGTATATATATGATGTAACAATAACATACCATTGACATAAAAATAACATGACTTTGACGTAACAACATTCTTCTCAAGTTATGTTGCTGTTCCATCTATACCCTCTGAAAAATTCCATGAGTCGATATATAACATTTACATAATTTGAATCTTTTAAGTACATAACTTAAACGTATTCTTTACATTAAAATCATATTTCTGTTATGTAAACCTAGTAAACACTCAATGTTTCCGCGATGTAACATAAAAGTAACAAAATGTAACATGTGATACAATAAATAGTGACATGTATGAATTGTCATTGCACTGTTTCATAAAAGTCACAAAATAACATTGCAGCTGTTATCTCAGTGTAACATAACATCAATATAACGGAGTAACATAAGTGTAATGTAACTTACGTTACATATCTGTTATATAGACTGCGATGGGTTAATTATGTTACATGGATACAATATTTTGTTACATTCCTGGTTGAACATTCCGATAAAATCTTATAAAAAAATTTTTATCAGAATTAATCGGAAAATTGCATCAGAAATATCACTTGTTTTATAAGAATTTACAATCTGTTTGTGAACCTTTTTTTATAAGTATACAAAAAGAAAGCAATAAGTAATTGGGATGTTTTGGTTTTGAATGCTGAGGATTTTAAAATAGAGTAAGAGAAAACCTTTGGTTTTCACTTTATATATCTCTGTGGTAGGTCTAGCGGTTTAAATTTCTTTTTAAGTCTTCGAGTTTCCTCACTTCTGTCAAGGATGTTTGTTGCTAGCTGGTTGGGATGATTATTGAGTCTTTGGATGTATCGCTCGCTGAATCTTGCTATTTTTTCTTTGATTGTTGACATGCCGAAGTATTTATGTATGACATCATTCTTCACGAACCATGGGGCATTTACTAGTGTTCTGAGGATTTTTGATTACGATCTTTGTATGATGGCGTAGGTCCATATTGGCTTGATGATTACCTTGTTGAGATGTGTTTCTTCCAGTTGAGTCTTGAGTCGAGATGTATACCAAAATATTTTATTTCTGTTACTACTAGTAATGGTTGGTTGTATAACTTTACTGGGGGACGAGATCCGGGTCTGAGCGTGAATGTGATTAGTTTTGATTTTGAGGTGTTGGCTTTTATTCTTCAGGTTTTTACCATTTCTCTATTTCTTCTATACCTATCTGCAGCTGTCTAGATGCTGTTGTTATGCTGGTGTGAGTAGCCATTAGTGCAGTGTCGTCGGCGAATGTAGCTATCATGATATTGTTGGGTGTGGGTATATCTGATGTGTTGATAGCGTAGAGAGTTGGTCCTAAGACACTGCCTTGGGGTACTCCAGATCTGATTGGGTGAAAGTTCGTCGTGTCCTGCCCGCTTTGGACTTGGAAGAATCTGCGTTATCTATGATTTTATTAGCAGGGAGAATTTTGGTAGCAGTTTTTTGATCTTAAATAGTAATCCTGTGTGCCAGACTTTGTTGAAGGCTTGTTCGATATCGAGGAAAGCTGCGGTGCAGTATTTCTTTTGCTCTATAATGTTAGCAATGACGTTGACAACTCTGTGTATTTGTTCAATTGTGGAGTGTCTATCTCTAAACCTAAACTGATGGCTGGAAATAATCTTACTATCTTTTATACCAATATCCAGCTTTTTTTTTGAGGAGTTCCTTAAACAGTTTGGAGATTATTGGCAGGAGGCTGATTGGTCGGGAGGTTTACCTGGCTTAAGTATTACGATTATTTACGCGTACTTCCACTGGCTTGGGTAATGTTCAGTTCTCAAGATAGCGTTAAATAGGTTGGTAATGAAAACAGTTGCTTTTTTTGGGAGCTCCTTCAGCGTTTTTGCTGTTATTAGGTCGTAACCTGAAGAGTTTTTCGGATTCAGTTCTTTCTTGATTGTCGTGTATATTTCTGTAGGTGAGAAGTGGGTGATAGGAAGGTTTGTGGGTAGGGGAGACTCACGATATCGGTGGATTTTCCTGTCTGTATCGTTAGCTAGTGAGTCGGGTGTTAGGGGGGTGAAGACATTTTTCAGGTGTCCAGCTAATACTTCAGCTTTGTCTTTGTCGCTCCTAGCCCAGCTGTTTTTTTTTGTCTTTACTTAATAACTTAATACCAAAAACAGTATTTCTATAGAAAAACTGAGAAGGATTCAGTACTTCTCTATAGGACTGTGAGGGTTCTCTCATAAACCGTTGAATTATTTTAAAATAATGAATACTGAAGCTATCGGGATGTATATAGATGTAGTCCGCGTATACTCGCGTAGTTCGTGCCACACCGCTAGATGGCGAACCAATTGTTGCAACTACTCTATGTTAAAAGGTTAATAAATTCAAAAATTGGTGCGGCTAAAATTCGTCTCTGTTCTCTCTCGAGATTACTTTACCTGTACCTTTCCGTCAAGCCTGAGTGAGCGTTTTACCTACTTGACCAGATTTTTGAGGTGAGTGAGCGTTTCCCTACTTCAAAAACTCTAGACGAAGAAAAACGGAGAGCGTGAGCGTTTCACCTTTTCGTTTTTCTCCTGTGTGAGTGATCACGATTATACACTACGCGAGATGAATGCTGTCTAAATTTGGTATAAGAGAGTATAGAAAATCGCATGTATAACCTTCAAAAAATTGGACAGCATTTATGTCGCGTAGTGTACTCGTTATTCTAACTAGGTGTGTGACCGCGGTTATACTCTGTATTATCGTAGTATGAGGTTGCACCGGGTTTCTAATTACTTGAATTCTTTACCTGCAAACTATTGTTTTACTGTTTTGTTTAAAATACCGTTTTGTTTATATCACTTCTGCTATCGCGTAAAGTCATGATTATCTGTTAATTAACCGTTCAATAATTGTATTTGAAATACTTGTCTGTTTATTAATTAATTCTAAAATACTACTGTCACATCACTGCAAATTTTACTATCTAGATATGTTGAACCATTAGATGTTTATTCCGCCATTTTGTTCTTATACCGTTTATTTAAATTAATACCGATGAATCTGTTTTCTATGTTACCGACTATTACCGAGATAATTAACCGAATTACCGTCTGATTGAAAAATACCGTCAAATTTAAATATTCTGTTTACACCGATAATAAGTGATGTTGGCGATCGTCTCTTAATCCTGTAAATACTCTGATTGTAGTTTTGTTATGATAAAAGATTTATGCTGTGAATCTAAAACGCTTGGTACTTGATCACTGATTATTACCGTCGCGGTTTTTAGGAACTGCACTTCTACAGTTGAAAACCGGTTGAAACTCTGTTAAATTTAGGTAAAATTCCAGTTATTTTTGAGTTAAAAAACGGTTAAATCCCGGTAAAATACGAAGAAAATATAAAGTGTTTGACAAAATAAAAACGGTTGAATATGGGTAAAAAACCAGTTGAATACTAGTTGAATAACTAAAATAATTTTTAAATGCCCTGACAAATATTACGGTTAAATATTAGTTGAAAAACAGTTAAATATTGGTAAAATAATAAAAATCAACCTCGCATATTTAACTGAAAAAAAATGGTTAAATATTGATTAAAACAGAGTTAAATTTAAGTTAAACAATACAAATGAATTTTTATTGTTAATTAAGAAGTTCTTTCTTCCTTTCGTGACTATACATTGTTTATAACAAACTGCAATTAATATAAATGATTGAAAAAAGTCAATAATTTTTGGATTCAAGTTCTCACAGCAGAATTTGATAACTATCGACATAGTAAAGTATCTGACGGCTCTAAAACTACTCTCGCGACTGTAAATTGTTCATAACAGCCTGTAATTGTTATAAATAATTGAATAACGTTAATAATTGTTGGATTTAAGTTTAAGTTAATCCAATGAATTAATTCGTGAACCGACAATTTTGGAGAGGATTGATGAAACCACCGTGAAAAGTTTTGGTAATATCTTATTAATTATTGACAAGAAATTCAGGCTGCTGAGGTGACAGCAAATACTGCAAAAAAATTGCGAAAGGGTGCAAAAGTGAGTTTTTCCTCAATAACTCGAAAACGGTGAGTATAATCGAAAAAAGTATCGGATAAAAGTTGTAGAGAATTTTATTCTCTACAGAAAAAGTTTGAATGCAATTTCTTCTATCTCCAATAGTTACTGTGCAAAATACGTTTAAACAGTTACTTGCCATTTTACATACGAATAATAATTAATGTTCGTTTTTTTATTGTTGTGTTAAAGTAAGGTTGTCCCAGATTTTATAAAATTTATGTGAGTCAAGCATAATGTGTTTTCCTTAATTTTTCACTACATACTTATTTGATGATAACAAATATAGGAGTGCTAATATACAGGCGATAATGATATTTATAGCATTATTGATTTTATAATAATTTCATTTTCTATATTCATTAATTACACCAACTCATACTATAGTTAACAAATTTACAAATTAATAGAATTCATTAATAGTTATGGAAATCAATTTCCATAATTTCCTCAGAATTTCTAACATGAACGTATTGCCTTTCTTCGTCTAGTTCTTCTGTTTCATACTCCTCTTCTACTTCTAACTGTACTTCTGTTTCAACTTCGTCATCGTTTTCTTCAATTTCACATGCCTCTATGGAGTTTTCAATACATCGTTTCGATGAATTTTCGCACGTGACACCTTCGCAATTTTCACACATTGCACTGCATCGAATACCACTTTGTTTACAAGGGCAACGATTAGTTGAGCAGTTGGTACATGCACAGTGAATCTGGAAAAAAATCGTGGTTAATAATGTATATAAAGACGATATATGTGCCATTTACAAAGGTTGGAATGTAATTAATTAATTTTTTACCTTTTGGAGCAGCATCTCTAGAGCTGGTGGTGCTGTTGTCATTACTGGACACATTATTGCTCCGTACATTTTTCGCCATCCCCATTTCTCTGGATCCAAATTCTATCCGAGCCATTCTTGGATTTGGTAAAACGTTCTTTTGGCATGTTCTAGAAGGGCTAATTGGGTTGGTGGTAATACAGCCAGTGAAGTGTCTTTATCACTATGAAAGATTGATATATTAAATAAATAATATCTAAGATCTGTAATCGTTGCGGGTGTTTCCTTTGTGCTGTCATTGATGTATAATTTAAAAATGATTTTTTCAGCAATACTGTATAATGTCTGCTCATCACTATCCGCATTGTAAAAAGGTGCAATCAATTCCACCAAACTTAAATCTTCCAGAAATAGTTGTATGATTTTTTTCTTTCCTTTATTAAACAGAGCACTTGTTGTGTTGCATCCACAAAATGCATGAGCGAACAGAATAAATTTTGTATATTTTCTATTGTTAAATGAAGCATAAAATGCGTTTGCTTGTTTACCTGGGCCCATTTTATAAAAATAAATAATTGTATTATCAGGTGTCAATACAATTAATAGAGCTAAAAGATCAACGTCGTTACCTACAACTACAACTGATTTATTTCATTGTGCATCAAGTTCATTTGCAGTGGTTACAATTAATCGGTCCGCATCACCATGCGCTATTTTTATAGGCACATTTGATTGATGTAAATATTTAGCCAATAATTGCACTAATTTTTGTTTGTTCGCTGCATTTGCCAAGAATTTGTCACGAGTTAAAGGAACCATTAACTCCACTCTTACATCAACATCCGGTGCAAAATTTCTCTTACGACGTCGGAATTTCTCGTAAGTTTTTACCGCGACATTTTCCATGCTGTATCCATCGGAAATTACAGACGATTGTGGAAAACTATTCTTAATAGGAAACATATAGTTCACAAATACCTCCAAAAGTTTGGCCATGTGGCCATTGAACATGTAAAAGCCATCCTCCATCGATGACACAATAAGAGTCATTTAAAATTTCGTTGGCCTCAATAAATTTCTCAAAGACGTTGTATAAATCGCCTTTAGAAGCTTTCCTCATGTATCCATTATCATCGAATAATGATAAGGGAAATGGCGATAGCTCATACTCCAGTGCTGTTCGTATCAAATCTGGGTTGTTTGTTAAGTATTTAGCGATTCTTCGGAATAACAGTAATGGTTTAACTAATGAAAACGCGAAATGGTTGATAGTCATACCTTTCTTTGCAACAGAGAATGTTTTCACTTTATGCAATTGGGAAAGTGTCACTTTCTCAACTGTCTTATTAGTCATAGTTTGTTAGTCATACCATAAATGGTTTGTGTTCATTGAGCCAAAAGAGAAATTTGTTAAGATCCTCTTTATTGCGTTTTATCCGACCCGGAGTAAGATCTACATGTTGCTCACTCGTTGATGTCGTAATGTCACAATAATCTTCTAAATTGCTCATTATTGTAAAAGCCGAAGGCATAGTAGATAAATAACGAGCCACAACACTCGGTGTAACACCACGTCCGTGTTTTAAATCGGTCCCAAAGTGTCGATTTAGTGTTTGTTCGATGGTCATGTCGCTCCAGACGCCAGCCCAAGCTCTATGTGAGCGACGAATAGTGAAAAATCCTTTTGTGGTATAATTTTCATATTCGGTGGTATCCATTCTGGCTTCCAAGTGAGCCATATCTTGTAAATACAGCTGGGCACATTTGGCGTAAGGATAGTGACGTGTAGCATGAAATATTAGCAGCATTTTTTCAATACTTTGCAAATGCAACTTCCAGTTCCCTAATCGTTTAGCTTCGATAAATTCGAGTGCAACTAAGACTAATCTAAAATATCGAATCCACAGTTTAGCTGTAGGGCCATAGTTTTCCATATGTACTAACTTCAGTGTCAAAAACTTCGTTAGGATTTGAATCTTACTATTTGATTCACAATCATTCATTGATGGAGGATTTTCATTCCACTCAGTTAAAAATGACTCTACGACTTCCTTGAATTCATCATGTTTGGTAACACTTCTGCATATAGTAATTCCAAGAGCAGTGAATGTTGAAATGTGAGCTCTAATTGCTCTGGAGAATGCATGACCAGTGAGCATTTTTTTTACCGATTCCGAAGCATATGCAACAGACCACATATCTTCTAATCCACTTTCAGTCATAATGAATCCAATAGCACCTGAGTAGGACAGTAGAAGGTGAAAACCTCCTAAACGAACGACGACATTTTTGAGTTCTTTATGTTCGTATTGAGCCACTATATTTCTAGCTTTTAAGTACAATGGTTGATCAAACGTGACAAAAGTTGTCTTTTGATGTAATTCACGAGTCTCCTTAGCTGCATAATGCAGGGTAGTATTTAAAGTTGGTTTATGCGAAGGTGGACGATTGATGAACGGCAAACACTTTACATAAGAGACTAAATAATCAACACTTGTACTTGATATTGTTTCCATAAAACCTCTCCACATTGGTAATCCGTCAATTTTAAAACATTTGCCCCATAAATATGTTGCATACTTTGGGGAAATTATGTATCGAATTCCGAGTTCCAATTTACTAGTCTCTTGATACTGAATGTCAGCTAAACCGGAAGGACATTTACTGTCATACGTTACATCATCGATGGAAGTTTAAGACGCTAAGCTTGTAGCGTTGGGCATTTTTTTGCACTTCTTTGTTGTGCCTTCATATGTTACATTACTGCCAAGAGTATAAACCGCTATACCACCTAAACAATGAAAAGTCTCACGACCATCTAACGTGTTAGCATTATGATCTGTATTGTCAAATACATATTGTACAAAAGCATCATTAATCACAGTCGTTTGTGGATTTATAATTATAACCTTATGTATTGTAATATACAAACACTTCGTCATGATAACTGAGAAAAATCTTAATAGAATTCTCGAACTTACTAACGCGTCGTGGTTACGGGCGTAGGGCAATCGAGCCTGCGTGTCACCGACTAGTTTGCTGATCAACCAAAGAGTGATGATTCTTAACGGTTTTTATATCAATTGATTAGCCTTTGGATTGAGGAAATTATGGGGAAAGCAATGGAAAACTACCAAGTTGCCGAATCAGTGTCACAATGAGTTTTTAGGACATTAAAAATGAGGAAACTGTGGAGTTTTGGAATCACTATTATGTGGAACAGAGTGTTGAATCGAGGAGGATTCATATTTCACTGATATTTAAATATTGTTAATATAAATAATCCAATAAATTGTGACATGAATATATTAGACATAATAAGAGTATTTGACATCTGTTGAAGTTCTATTTTTCATTTGCATAAACTAAGTATTTTATTTCTAAATGAGCTGTATTCGTTGATTAATTTCAATTTACTCGCTCATCGAGTGATATAATATAATTTTTTTTTTTTATAATTTGAACAGTAACTATCATACCAAGCCCATTCCATGTTTGGGATATTTTAAAATAGGATACAAGGATATATATTCAAAGCTCAAAATCTCTGGGTTGTGAATAAAACCTTTTATCGTGCTTTAAGAGGTGTCCAACAGAGTTTTTTAACTTTACATATGGGATCAATCACTTTTTTCAATTTTTCGGTTTTTTCTCGGAAATCTTCTGTAGTGTAGTCTATTGAATATAATGAAAAGTTGAAATTGGAAAATAAGTAAGTAGACACGTAAATGTTTTGTAACGTTTGTTAATAGCAAACGTATAAAATCAAGAAATATACCTTCTAATGTCAAAGTTGAATAATATTCTAAATGAACCGGAATTGAGGTTCATTTCGTTCTTCTTTTTTGCTCTCTAACAGTTGTAACATTATTAACAGTTACTAATAGACCACGGAAATGATGACACCTATCGTGAAATTTTCCTTTAGCCAAATTCTTTTTACCACTTTTATCTATACTATAAGGTACATAGTAATTGTATTCATCTTCACTCGGAAATCGCTTCGTTATCAATTGAGTTAATTCAATAAATCGTGACGGTTCAATTCTGAAAAAGCCAAAAGTTAAAGGAAATGTTCAAATAGAACTATTAAACATTTATATATATCAAATGAACATCTTTGCTTACATCATCTCAACATCGGTTCTCATTTCTATGTCAATAATAGCATCAACTAATGCAGTTCGATAGGCATTACTTAAATTGTGGTGACGATAATAATAATTTAATACTGCGAATCCTCTCACAGAATATTGAAGAGCATCTCCTAATTCTACGATGGAATCACACGTGTACATAGCGAGTAGGCCAATATTTTTATGAGAAGAATTATTTTCTTCAACCGGAGGAATATGATAGCTCGATTCATTACTCAAAAGATTACAGTTATGATCAATAGGACCTAAAAAGTAGGATAGAAACTAAATAGAAATTTTTTCAGTTGGTATGTTTGCAGTTCAAGAAGGTATTAGTGTGTATCTCCAATGTTGATAATGATTGTACATCAATTGTATGTAAATCTTGAAAGCCTTCATTTTCAGAAAGATCTTTCAAAGGAGAATCATTTGTGATTTAAAATTTCGATTTTCAATGTTTCAAAGGACTGTTTGAGAGCCAACCTTGAGGGTCAATTTCTTTATTACATCTTCTTTAAGACTCTTCAACGATACCTTATCGATTTCTTCATCTACGATGAAAATTAAAGTTATAGTCAGTAAAGGGTAAAGTGTAAAATAAAAGAAAGATATAACATTTTTAAATAAGAATTAATATAAGTCGAATGTTGATAAAATTCTAGTTATTAAAAATCCACTTGGTCATTATTCGGTTGACAGTTCGGTAAATAATATTAGATCCCAAACGCATGTGAGGTTATGAACGACCTGTGTCGGTTAAATTAACCTGTGAATATAAATTTCGTTCGACTTACCTTCGAAAACATTTTGCCACTTTTTCAAATTCCACTGCCTTAATTTGCTTTTCACCCAGTCATCCATTATTTTGAATTACATTAATATTTATGTCAGTAATCTTTTTCAACAAAACAATGTTCATGAATGTATTGATAAAATTGTATACACAATAATATTAGTGGCGCAGCGCGCGGAGGTATGAGTAACTATATGACGTATGAGGTAGCGTCAACATCTATGTGGATGGCTAATACAGCTATCCACATAAATAGTTACAAGAAATTTGAAGTAGATTGCTGTGACAGCTATCTGTATTGTTCTTACAGCTTTCTTTCGTTAACAATACTTCAGATAGCTGCTACAGCAATACTTTTTTTTCGGTGAAGGTATTCTCAGTAAATGATCCGGAAGTTTGAATATGATCTTTGCAGTCGTAAGATCTTTTGAAGATTTGTTTATTATATTTATATTTTATTTGTAGAGTCGTGCTTGTACGGGATGTATAAGATTTCAGTATGTGTAAGAATTTTTGAAGACAATACAATATTTCTATTCTTAAGAGAATCGCTTATAAATATAACGTAAACAACTGCTGCATTTTCATGCCTCATTTTTGAACAGTCAGTAACTGAAAAGTATCAAAGTGAGAGTGTTCTCGGTCTTGTGATTATTTGACGAAGCAGCTTGTATCGATTGTAATGGCTAATACAAAAGAGACCCCTTTTTTAGTAGCATTATTACATCTTGTTCGATGTTTACGTGATCGATCACCGTCGATCTCTCGTTATTACCCTGAATCGCGCCTTAAGAGTCGGGATAATTTTTCCAGACTGTGTCTATAACGTTTATTAAGACTTATTATATAGCTTGTGTCATGCCGCTTATTAGCTCGAACACATGAGCGTGGTTCACTTACATCAAATTTTAGTATCATGCGTAAAGTGGCGCATGCTTAAACTAAATAAAGGTAATCCTAACTGTGTTTTACCGTTTTCAACTATTATGGTAAGTTATTTATAATGATTTTAGATGCCATTGTAAACAAATAATTTATCTCGAGATCCTCTCAAAAACATTATTATTATAGAGAGGCAAAATAAATATATTTTGCTAGCTTATGATTCCGAGGATGACGAAAACAGCGAAGGTAAAGGAGCCATGGTGTCGAAAGTTAAACGAGACAGTACTCCTAAAGAAAATTGAGAATCTCAAATTAAAGAAAAAATCATCGAACTTAGTAGCGCTGGAAAAATTGAAAACATACGACCATCTACTCCGACTGATATTACTAGTGCAGTAAATAATATTAATAACATCGTTTAATGTCGCTCATGGTGATCATATTATTACTGACAAGGAAAGGGCAAGAGGTAGGGGAAACAAATTTCAATTATTTTTAGCATAGTGGTAGTATACCATGGACGTATACTACTCATAAAATATTGGAGTGCAACGCACGAAAGTAACAGAGAACAATGGAATGAAAGTTTCTCAAGCACTTTGTATATAAGTTGTATTCTGACTACGCGTGAGGTGGCGTAGTATGCAATAGTAACACTCCAGACGCGTACTCCTGTTGACGCGAGTTCGAGTCTGCCTCTATGAGTTTTCTGTTCTTTTTTTTGGTTTATTTAAAACTATAAATTTATTTATTTATTACAGAGTAAATAAATAGTTGTCTTACATAAACAGTAACATGGTGTTGTAAATAGGTACGAAGTAAAATTCAAATTCGTACAAAAATTATTTTAATTTATTTACGTAATATTATGTAATTACATTTCAGTGTCAGTTTTACATGATACTGAATGATAATCATAGTAAAAACAATCAAAACAAAACTTATGTCTGCACCAAGAGCAACAAACGAATGCCGCTGTTTGACATTTGCGAGGTATTTTCAAACAATCAGATGAGGAACACGCTTGATTAAAATTTATGAAAATTGTTTAATTTTCATCGAGTCCACTAGCAAATCCAGCATAGTTTAACATGTCACAAAATATTGGTGCTGATAATTGGTGGTGAACAATAGAATGAATTTTTAGGCAGTCTTCTTACGAATGAATTTTATAATTTTTATCTTGTAGTTCAGCGGTATTATGTAATTTTTTAATAAAGTTTTTGAACAAAGTTCCATTCGGTCGGCACCTCCAATTTTTGCCGAATTAACCACGTATGAACGATTCCACAGCTAGCTCAGGACGATTCTTTGCGAAAAATTTATTCTGTCGAGACCGGGAATCGAACTCGAACCCTTTAGTTGCGCGCTGGGTGTTCTACGGAGAGAGCTATCTCTCTATTCAATGTAATTCGCTATAAATCGTCTGTATTCGTCTAGCATGCCTCCTCCCTTCCTCGTGATCTGCGCCGTTCCTCTTACGGTCTCAATAAATTCATATTCAAATTTAAAGTACCCCAGCACAAAGAATTTATTACTGAAAGTGTACCTAGAACGGAACTCTACTCAAATTTGTTACTTGTCTATAGAAATAGACATCACGTGGTTGAACTAAAGGAGTACACTTTGGCAGTATAATTTTTAATGTGTATGTCGGCCTCTCATGCAGAGAGACAGTCCTCTACCGAAATTATCACTATCAAAAGATAGCTTTTTCCAGCCTCATTGTATCTTTCTATTGTGCACAACAGGTATACATATTTTGTTAAACTCGACCCTTACACGTGGGTGTAGAAAATAATATGAAAAAGGTTAAAAAAAATAAATGATAAAATTAAATAAATAATTGTATTATCTATCTACTTTAGAGAAAATTGATTAATTAATAATAATAAATAAACCAGAACAGAAAACGCTCATGGAGGCAGACCCGAACCCGCGTCAGCAGGAATGCGAGTGTGGAGCGTTACTACTACGCCACCTCACGCTGAGTCGGAACACAATTTATATATAAAGTGCTCAAGAAACTTTCATTCCATTGTTTTCTTTTACTTTTGAGCGTTGCACTTTAATGTTTTATGAGTAATATACCTCCATGGTATGCTACCACTATGCTAAAAATAATTGAAATTGGTTTCCCCTAACCCGTGCACTCTGCTTGTTAGTATCATGGACCTTAGTGTACTAACGGTGACAGCACTTGGACAATCTCTTGTTCTCAATCACAATGTAGCTGTGACATCAGCATCCTTTACAGACTTGATCCTGTAGAAGAAACAGATGTTGACATGCCTTCAAAAGCATTACACCCAACCCCTGAGCCTCCATCTCCTGGAGATATGTTTGAAGAAAGCGATGATGAAATTTCTGTTCTATCAGACGACGACGACACTGTGAAGAAAATTTAGAAATATGATAAATATTTCATCCGTGTAACTATAGAAGCGAATATGATCACACAATATTAATTTTTCAAGCTCGCTGGTAATCGTAAAAAATTGATCGATTTTTTAATTGATCAAAAAGCGCTAAGAGGTGAAATAATATGTAGGTGTGTGATTCATTGCTTTCTATAAATTGTGAGTCTTAACCTTTCCGTTGTACTTATAATTATTATCAAGCACATCGAAAGCAATGGCGTCGCAGGGTTCGCTGTCCATTTTCCTTAAGTGCACTAACAAGAACATGTTTCCATAGAAAATAGAATAGAAAACTGCGTCGATTGAGATATAAATTTTTTGCTTTTTCTCAAAAATAATACAAGGGTGATGGGGAGGGGGGGGGGTTATTAATTGTACAAAAATTTATATTTAAATCGACTCAGTTTTTTGTGCTGAGTCGATGTATATATACTTCAAAATACAATTTTTGAAATATAAATATCATTAAACCCCCTAATCACCCTTGTATTATTTCTAAAAAAAAGCAAAAAAATTTATATTTAAATTGACTCAGTTTTTGATGCTGAGTCGATATACATATACATTAAAATTTTTTTTTTTTAAAAATGAATTCTTTTTATTCATTTATATGGGCGGAGCTTAGCGTCCATGCTTTTGACGGTTCTTTTGCTCCGTGAATGGGACAGGCACAGATATATCTCTGTGTCTCGCTCGCACCAGCGGTGCTCCGTCGCTCGAAAAGGAGTGATTTTAGGGCTTCTTATCTTCGAGTTCTTTTTGCGGCTCAACTATTAGATATATAGATATATGTGTTGAATACTTTTTGGTGTAGAATATTTAGATCTACAATCATGATCTATATTTTCTTCTCTATTTCTAATAGTTTTCGAGATATTCACGAAACTAACTTTTAAGGGGTTGTTTCTACCCTTCAACGAAGTCGGAGCACTTTTTTCCGTGGTGGGATTGTTTTTTATGAGCTCCTGAACAATCCCCCAAGTTTTTAGCTAAATGCATTTTTTCGGAGTAAATTCTCTAAATTCACTGGACTAATAGGGCTTTGTATAAACCAGACTCTGATGAAAAAATCAGCAAAAATTAGCTATTAATTTTTTTCATTTTGTAGGAACCTGAACTTTTGGTCAAATAAAAAAGTGTAGATAAACTTAAAGCTTCAGAGAATTTAAAAATAAGTCAAATATTGATCATAAAACCTTTTTATATCAATAATTTTGCTGAAAGACATAGAACTGATGTAGAATGTTAGTCAATCAATAATATTCTAACGTCCGTCTGTTTTAATAATTTCGAGAAGTAATTCCGTATATTTAGGAATTTTGCAATAATTCTCTAAATTAAAAAGAAAAATTTCGCTTAACATACTAATTATTTTCTTAACGCTAAATTCGTAATATTATCAATAATTTATAGTCACAATAATTCTTATACTCAATTCTAATGTAATTAAGTATTCTATAAAAATTATGATAGAAGCAATAATAGTACATACATTGTGTATCAAGGGACCTAAGTACCCTATTATTGTCTCAGGCAGGTGACCTCAGCCGACGCGTCCGGCGCTTGCACATGAGCCGTAGGCAAGCGCGTAGCTGCACGACCCGTGCTGACGTCATCGTGCCCGAGGCGATGATCGGTTAGGTTCCGTGATGCACACGGAACTTTATATACAAAAGGTTATGATAAGCGTAACGTGTTATATCCGTAGAGAGGGATCTAAGTACCCAATTAGCGACACGGTAAAAAAGGCTCCTGTACAGTTTTTTTAAGCTAACAAAATTACATAACCTCATAGGATTTTTCAACGATTTACTTAATCCGTCATTATTTGTCCTAAAAACCTCAAAAAAAATTTGGTGTTTATCTGAGTAGTATCGAGCAACTTTGGTGGACCCCACTCCTATCCCCACCACAAAGTGGGGCTGAATTTGTGTCCGTCGGAGCCGTGCCGCGGGTGGTGAGGGTAGTCGCGTATCGCGAAGTGGGAGTATATATTTATGTATGTAGAAGTAATTATATTAATAGTATCGAGGTATAATTAGAATTTTTATTGTAATTAGCCTTGTTTTTAATTATAAGAAATACTATAAGTACTTAAATTACATGAAATTATTTTAATATTCAACGGGTACGCTGGCAGTGCCTGTCTGCAGGCCGTTGTTCGGGCGCAAGTAGTGGGGGTGCCGGGTGGTGGCGCCTGATGCCGCCGCTGCAAGCTGTCTGAGTGCAAGTCTTAGCGTTCAGACCCGCCAGGCGAGGGCTTATGAACGGGTGGCGTGTTATTGCCGCTCCGTCCGAGAGGTTCCCACGGTTCCATGAATGCTTTTTTTCAGCCAATGAGCGGCGTCTGTGCGAGCTGCGCACAAACGCTTTTGCATACTTATAACGGTTGTGCGCAGACTATTGACTGTGGCATGTATAAGCACGTGTCTTGAGGGATGATTTTATTATAAACAGAGATGATCATTTAACTATTTATTTTATTGCTGCATATACTTTTACATTATTTTCAAAGTATTATGACGTGAAAATACATATCAAAAACTATTACATACAGTACTCTAAAGTTATAATATTTTCGATGTTACAACTAATTATTCATTCGATACCCGAAAGGAAGTGTTGAAAAATTGTCCTTTATACGGCGTTTCTTATTTTGTATTTAAGTTGTTTTTGTCTCGCGGCGTGTAATAACTTGATCAAATGACGTTCTTTCAATACCATCAAAAGAAATAACAATGGGCTCTGTATGTTCACCAGTAATTAGTGCTCGTATTGTTTTATAATTTATATAATTATTATTTGTATAATTTGATGACACATCTTTAACTGTACATACCTCAATAGTTGAACCATCAGGTTTCTGCACGAGATATGCATAAAATCTTGGACCACCAGAAATAAAAGATTTTATATAACTACCGACGCCATAACTTTCCAGTTTCTAGATCAATGCTGTTTTCATTAGATACATATATAATCGAATCGGTGTCACAATAAAGTGCCCGATCACCTAATTTTTCTAAATAAGAATATAATTTTAAGCGCGCTTGGGCAGTTGTATAAGCTGCTATGACAACATTTGTCGTAGGGTGTGATTCGAGAGATTCTTCTTCTTGTACATGTGAAACATATAAAACAGAGTTATTAACATCATGTAAACCTGTAATATCAATTCCGGGATTTGTTAATAATTCCATAAGTTTTGCATGATCAGTAACAATCACCGTTTGTGTAAGATTTTCGCGCTGGCCAAATTTACCTCATAAAGAATTCAAAAATAATTTCGCGACTGATCTTAAACCAGGATTATACATTATTTTATTAGCCTCTAATTTGATACCCTCAGCTATCTCATAATTTTCTATGTATAATTTTTGTTCAGTAGAATTATTTTCGCATGACTTCGGTCAACCGCTTACCTCTTGCTTTATTTTTAAAAAAGTGTTGATGTCGTCAGTGAAAAGACCACGTACATCTGTAACCCTGTTATATTGAATCATCTTGTACTGCCATATTTCCATCACTTTTAAAACTCGATAACCTTTTTCTATAGCTTTCCGTATTTGATCAACGACCCAGGTACTATGTAATACACGTTCAGCAATATCGTTATGATAACAATTACCTTGATGACTCGTTTCGGCACAGGTCCTACATAATACAAAAAGGAGTTTACCGTGGAATCTTGATGGTAAAACAGGATACAAAAGATCACGGGGTGGTAAAATCGAACATTTTACAAGACCCTCAATGGCAGAAAATTTATTCCCATATGGTAGTATTGTATTACATTGAGAACCGACGTAAATTGTCGGATGGCCAACGGGAAATTTTCCTGTTTTACACACGTATGGATAAAGCGGGCATACATCGACATATTTTATTTTTTCTGACTCATCTACATCACGTAACGTGACAAAGTTTTCAGTGCGCCCGCCAAAAAAAGTATCACGAGGTTTAAGAGGCGTGTTTTGTAGCAAAGGATGTACATTAATTGATATTTCTTATCTGGGGTTCTTCTTCAAAAATTGTCTGTAACTACACTCCCACTCTTCTACTAATGTATAACCTAATGAGCGTTTTCTATCTGAAGTAGCACGTGTCAATTCTAAGCGCTAATCAAAGGTTTTACCGTGATGAAGTTTTTCATCTCTATTTACACGAAAACACAAAGGGCAACCATGCCAATAACAACCGTGAAATTGAAATACAATTTTTTCTTGAGTTTCTGGATTATGATAATAACCATCTACCAAAGTACCACAGGGTAAGCGAATTTCTTTGCGACGAGCGGCATGATCTATCATATGACCGCGTTTTTGCTCCTGAAAAATTAACCATGAAATAGCTATAGGTGATTGATTAGAGGACCATCGATACGCGCCCCGGGGCGGTAAAATGCCTATCGTATCAGCTTTAAAAAATTTTTTTCTAAAAATTTTTGAACATGTTGATGCTAATGTGCAGCATTCAGTGAAAGGACATACATCACCACATTTAAGTATCATATCTCTGAAATTTATACACGCCCGTTTTCAAATAGTAACATCAGCTCTACAGTAATGGATAAATTCTTTCTGAAAATTAAAAATATATTGGACTGTTTCTTTTCATTATACCACGATATAAAAGACTCGCGTTCTTTTGCATGCATTGTATCAGGAGTATAATATTTCATATCAGGAAGGGGCCCTTCATAATTGATATTTTCAGGTATGTTAAATAAATGAGGAAACAACCCTTTACTAATTTCATTGTCGAAACCAAATGCCTTAGGTAGGGCCCTTAAAGGCATTTGTAAATAATTTAAACGATCTAAAAAAATAACATTATCTATATGCATGAAAATAATTTTACTACTGTTTAAAATAAGGTTGGGGATACGTGTTTTTTTATTTTCTATTAAATAACGAAGAATAAATTGAGCATCAAAACTACGCGCATTATGCGAAGTACAAATTATTTTTTCAAATAATTTATATCGACTAAATGCTAGATCGACAAGGCTACCTATAGGATTTTCATGAAATATATACTCGCGTCTACCACAAAAAGAGCAGCTTTGGGATAAATCATCATTGTTTGCACAATATACGCATACCTTTTGAACAACGCAGAGAATGGAAACGTGTAATTTTTTTGTCTTATCGCCTTTCTTATGCTGGTGTTGCTGTGTTTCAAAATCATAGAATAAAAAAATAGCTTTTAATGGTTCGGATATTTCGAGAACACTCATATAGCATTGATGATTCAACGGCCGATTACAATTACAAATACGACAATAAGTTTCATCACAAGCATGCTTTTTTCTTTTATCTGCAGTATATATTTTTGGACGAAAACATTTTTTACAAATTTGTATTAGAAGGGTCGCAGAGTCTTTGAGTAAATGTTTGTTATAGCAGCTATCACTCAAAAAATATCTATTACATTCATGACACCTGCGTGATGTTTTAGGAGTGCAGACAGGTGAGCTGCCGCATCGAGAACATTTCGAATGACAACGATGCAATGCTGAAGGTGTCGAATAACTTTTATTACAGGCTGAACAGAAAGAACGTGTGCCTATTGCAGCGCTGAGATTTAATATTGGTTCATAATGATGCGTTTTTTGATGATATAAAATAAATGAAGTTCTAATAATAGCACCGTGACTTTCTTTAACAACGCCACGACCATCAAATAAAGGTGGTTTTCCGTTTCCTGATGTATAAAATTCATAAACAACAATAGCTGTACCTTTACGAGCAAAATATCGCTGAAAAGGATTTATTTCATCAATCCCATAATCATTACGAGGCATTTTAAACTTACAAAATAATTAATTCTACAAATCTAGTAATATTACAAAAATGTATTGTAATATTACCAATTACTTCAGCAAAAAAATATAGGAAAATTACAATATCAATATCGTATAATTACTAATCGATTGTGCGTTAAAACTTCCTATATTTTTTTGTAAAATTACCACAGAAATTTCTAACAGTGTGGTTACAGCTCCGCCGTGTTAAATATTTCTAATTTGATAGTTGGAGACAGCATTATTCTTCACGAGGGCCCCAAGCGTAATCATAATCTACACGAATTGAATAATTATACTCGTTATAAAATTAGATTAAAAAATAAAAAATAATTACTTCCAGAGGATGATGACGCTGATAAACTTTGTTGACAAGGTTGCTCAGTATCATCGTCGTCTGATGAAACACGTATTTCATCGTCGCTTTCTTCAAGAATATCTGCAGGAGATAGCGGCTCAAGGGTTGGGTGTAATGTTTCTGAAGACATGTCAACATCTGTTTTTTCTTCAGTATCAAGTCTGTGAGGGATGCTAATGTCACAGCTGCATTGTGAATAAGAAGAGGAGATTGTAGAAGTACTGTCACTGCTACACCAAGGTCCATGATATTCAGTAATAATTTGATCACCATAATCGACATTAAACCACCGACCTCTTTCGAGAGTCAAAGGTATATCCTCTGGTTTAATAACCTGTGGTGGTGCACTATAAGCTTGGATCCAATTAGCCATTACACCATCATAAGTAACACCAGATGATGTTGACGGCTGTGGACACTCGATGTCATTAATATCATTTACTGTACTAGTGAGCCCAGTCGAAGTAGATGGTTGTGGGTTCTCAATTTTTTTACCAGTACTGTGTTTAATAATTTCGTCTTCAATTTGAGATTCTTTACCTCCTTCAGGGGCAATGTTTTGTCTAACTTTCGACACCGTAGCTTCTTCTTCCTCGCTGTTTTCGTCATCCTCGGAGTCAGAAGTAAGTAAAATATATTTACATTGCCTCTCTATAATAATGGTTTTAAGAGACCTTCTAGACATATTATTTGTTTTCAATGTCATTTGAAAAAGTCATTATAAATAACTTACCATAATAGTTGAGGAACGGTAAAACACAGGTCGCATTACCTTTATCACTGCTAGTCACAGCATGTGCTACTGTACGCATAATAGTAAAATTTGATGTAAGTAAACCACGTTCGTGAGCTCGAGCTAATAAGCGGCATGACACAAGTAATATAATACGTCTTAATAAACGTAATAGACACAGTTGGGATAAATTATCCCACCTCTCAAGGCGCGATTCAGGGTAAAAACGAGAAATCGACGGTGATCGATCATGTAAATATCGAACAAGATTTAATAATGCTACTAAAAAAGGGGTCTCTTTTGTATTAGCCATTACAATCGATACAAGCTGCTTCGTCAAATAATCACAAGACCGAGAACACTCTCACTTTGATACTTTTCAGTTACTGACTGATCAAAAATGAGGCATAAGAATGCAGCAGTTGTTTACGTTGCATTTATAAGCGATTCTCTAAAGAATAAAAATATTATATTGTCTTAAAAATTTTTTACACATATTGAAATCTTATACATCCTGTACAAGCACGTCTCTAAAAATAGAGATATAATAAACAAATCTCCAAAAGGTCGTACAATTGCAAAGATCATATTCAAAGCTTTCGATCATTTACTGAGAATACCTTGACCTAATATAAAAAATATTAAAACCGTTATTGTTGTAAAAATCACGAATTCGAAGCTTTAAATTACATAGCCTGGTCAGCGGGTGTTACGTCATGGCATTGAATTATTATAACGTTGAAGAGACAAATCAAAAAAGACGTTCGAGTTGCTCATTCAGTCTCATAGCATTGATAGTGTAACTACTAAGTGCTCTAACATGGCATCAACGTCGACATCCACGCCATTCCAACATCAGATAGAAATTTCAACGGACGACAGCCAGTGGCTAGATATGGACACTGCTGAAACACAACCCCAAAAATCTACGCCTTGTGGTCATATCTTTAAATTTCTTTTTTCAACATCTTATGGTTTGAACGCATCACGCTCGGAATCAATCATCACTGTTGTTCGTTTGAACCACATCAACGATAAATTCGAAGTGTGTGTTTCAATTATCGACGCTAAGTGCTCAGGAGTGACTTTTAATGCTGAAAACTAGAACGAGTTTACGGAGAATCTACCGCAGCTAATCAAATGCTTTGACAACTCTGATGCTGATTATCGTAAATTAGTCAATAAAGAAAACAGCTGTGCTGGCTATTCATATACCTTCATGATGCTGGGCGGTGCAAAATACGGCAGTAAAATACTGAAAATACGAGGCACCAGCAACGTCTCTACGCATCGTGCTGCACGATAATTTTTTATATAGCGTAGTACTCTTGAATATGTTATACGTATACAAAATTTAATTCAAAAACGCTTGCAACAACTAGAAAACTTCATTTCTATAATCACCAACTGCAAGGAGTTAATGGTTGAGACTCTGAGAAATGAAATACCGGTTATTCAACATACTATCAACACCATCCAACTTCCTGTGGATTTAATTTATACCTTTGGAGCCAATTATCTTCAACGTGAGGGAGTAATGACAACGATTCTTGAGAAACTGAAGCCTAGTTACATGTCATCAGCAACAGTATCATCCATGGATATTAAAATCATCGCACAAGAATTGTGCCAACTTTTTAATGAACATATTGTGAGTGAAGCAATGCTATAAGTGTTCTCAAATGTTGAATGAAAATATTTAAAATAAATATTATTGATATCTAAACCTATATTATTTTGATGTCATAAAATATTAATAAAAATTTTTCATCACAATCCTTCTTTGAAACGAAATCAGCAGTTGAATGCTATTTTTTAAAGAAGACTTTTCATAACTATAAAATTACTGTAGTAACATGAATTATTTTTAAAAATTTAGGGTCGGGGTAATTAGAGGTTCTTCAAATAATAAGAATTTATTCAAAATATTAAAATTCATTTAGATAATAAGAATTTATTTATATTATTAAAATTTATTGGAATACGTAAAATATTAATTTTTATTTTTGTTCATCATGGCTATCTGCTCGGTGCTGTTGGATGTATTTGATTCATTTTGATTGTTCTCCAATAATAGCGTTTACTTCAACGAACGTATATACTTTTTAGAGATTCTTTATAGACTGCCGGTGCTATTAAATTTAGTACCCTCCATTTTTCTTATTAAGGAAACAGTGCGTCAAATGACTACTGTCAGCAAAAAGTAGCTAGCCTCTCGATGCCACGGTGATGAAAATTTTTTGAATATAATTGCTTTTCAATTATAATAAATATCATTATTTATGATGGATCTGCGTTGGAAACATCCGTGGTCTTCTATTATTTGTGGCCCAACAGGCTGTGGGAAAACTGTTTTTGTAAAAAAATTTATTAATGCTATATGTCATATGAGCGATACACGTTTTTCTAAGATCATTTTTCACTATGCTGAGTGGCAAGATGGTTATAACAATTATTCAAAAACATTGCCTCTGAAATTTAGAGAGGGATTACTAGCTAACGATGATCATGTGTCTGATCAGCGGCCAAAATTAATTATTATAGATGATCTTATGCGTGAATCATCGAGTAGCACAATTATAGATCTTTTCACGAAGGGTAGTCATCATTATAACTTGAGCGTTATATTCTGTGACGTTATTTTTTTAGTAAGGTCCCATTGTCGATAATTAATAATATTTTTAAAAAAAATATCGAATGCGAATACTAGCCCAAGTAGTTGCTCTAGATAATTTTACTATAATTGTTTTATATTTTTGGAGCTCCCAGGAGCTATTGAAGATTTGTTCCAGTAAATTCTTTATTAATTATTATTTTTGTTAGTATTAAGTATGTCATTTTTGATATTGAGTATTTTGAATTGTAATGTACAAAGGCCTAGCAAGGTTGGGAGATCTAGTAGCTAGGTAGAGTAGTATGAAAGGACTCAATAGGATGAGGAGGACTTCGTGGAGGAGAAGCAACGAATATTTGAGGAGTTGTGGAACCATTGTGAGGAGAAGTGGATCACTAACGTGGAGTTGAGGGCCAAACGAAACGTACCACCCGTTAGCTGGTCCATACTAGGAGACATTCTAGCCCTATGAGTCATCATCAGGTGATCAAGACCAGTCACATGGCACTCCAAAGAAAGAGATGGAGGTGTGGAATGGGCATTTTGTGGAGAAATTAGTGGATGAATTAGTTATAAGTCTGCAGGCCTTGTGGGGGAAGCCGGATCAACCTCACCTCCAAGGAAGCACCTAGGTTAAGTCACCCTTCCATAATGAAATCTAGGAGAGGTCACGTGGTGAGACTACAAATGGGGAAGTAAGTCCACAAATCAGAAAATAGCGAAGGGATTGAAGTGGGAGTAATGACTGAAGAGAGTGCAGTTTTGGAATTTGAAGAAGAGAGTTGAACTTTGGACGTTGACGATTGATGTCGACAATTGAAAAGGAAGTTAGAATTTGGAGTCCGAAGAGTGAAGATGGCGAGTAATGTTGGAGGTTGAAGACGTGAGCAGTTCCAGAAGGAAGCTGAGCTAGGATAGAGACATGGCAGACTACAGGGAGTTCCCTGATGCAGAGAGGAGGTTCCAGAGTATCCCGGAACGAGTCAAGGCCAGTTTGGCGACACCTAAGTATCCTCTGCAGCTCCTGTAAGTCGTATTGAGTCTGATATTTGGTAACTTTGGGTAGGTTTGCTACAGTTTAGAATTAAGATAATGTAAAATAGGGAATCTTCCACCCTTGGTTCGCTCCCGTTAGTTAGTTAGTTATTGGATTCAGATTAGTAAATTATAATTTGTTTAGAGAAATATTAATGATTTTGCGTCGGGTTAGAGTTACTTATAGATTAAAGATTTGTATATTTGACAACTGATTGGTCAAATTAAGATTTCATGATGTTTGAAGTTTTGTAAAGACAGGTAATTGTTAAAGAAATTGTAGATCGTTCCAGAACTTACGTTAATTGTTTGTAAAATATTTTCTTAATTTAATGATGCAGAATTTTTACAGGATAATTTATGGTTTCTATTAATTGTATGAAAAGTAATGAGGTTGATTTTTGGTTAATAAACCACGAATTAATTAATAATTGGACATTGATTACTGAAGTAGAGAAGAACCTTTAACGCCGCTGCGTTTGTTAATTTATGAATACTTTTGGGGGTTCAACCGAGAATTTTTGCCAGCCCTGGCCCTCTCTCCACAACCCACATAACTGAGCTTCAGGAGATTGCCTGTCAGAACCTTTCTACCAGCAGCATCTTAGTTTAAGTTAGTTTTACGATTTGATTGAATTCGTTTTAGTATTTTGGAGTAGTTTAAGGTTTGGTTTTTTTTGGATTAGGCTATTAGTTATAAGTTTTGTCTAGATTTAATTTTGGGAATTTTTAGATGTAAGTTTTGGCCAGTTTAGTTATTCTGGAGGAAGGTGAATACTTAGTACACCTCCCCCAGTAGAAAAGTATCGTCACAATTCATAACGCAAAATTTATTCCATCAGGGAAAAGTACAACGGGACATTTCACTCAATGGTAATTACATTATAATTTTTAAAAACCCCCGTGACCGCTCACAGATCCAGCATTTAGCTCGGCAGGTGTGTCCAGAAAATACACGTTTTTTCCAAGAAATATATTATGACGCAACACTACAGCCACATGGATACCTATTATTGGATTTAAAACAATCAACACCTGACAATTGTCGATTTTGTACATGTATTTTTCAAGACGATCCGAGACATTACGTTTATGTTCAGCGAAAACATATAAATAAGAGTTCGAATAACAATAAGTTATCAGTTGTTATTTAGTGATGGCACATCTGAGTACCGTTGGCTGGGCTCAAGATACACCTGGTAAAATGAACAGTCTCGCTGATGACAATAAAGGACTGGAAAAACGTCGTCAATATTTATCATATGGGAAAAAGTTTGATTTTCTTGGTCATTTACATTGTGACGTATTTAATCAAGAACCCTTTTTAATAAATGGCGTGGAGATACGCTTAACAAAATTTCGAGAATCATTTTGTTTAATGGATGCTTCTAACGCTGAATGCAAGGTTGACGTAATTGAGGCTTCTTTAATAATGAGACGTGTGAAAATATCACCAGGTACTTTGGTATCACATGCCCGTACTCTAACAAAAACGACAGCAAAATACCCGTTAACACGTGTGGAGGTTAAAGCCGTTTCCATACATGGAGGCGTTCATGGTGAAACCATTGACAATGTGATTCTTGGACAATCACCGCGGCGAGTAATCATTGATTTTGTTGATAATAAAGCTTTTAACGGCGATTGGAAATTAAATCCATTCAATTTTCATCATTATAAAATTAATTATTTATCCTTGTATGCCGATGGACGACAGATTCCCTCGAAGCCTTTACAGCCAGATTCCACTAAAAATTCCATGTATGTCAACTGCTATCATACATTATTCTTAGGAACAGGAATACATTTTTTAATGAAGGGAACGGAATTAGTCGCGCCGATTATCCAAATGGTTATTGTTTATTTGCTTTCCATTTGACACCTGATCTTTCAGCAAACAGTAATACACATTGGAATTTGATCCGCTATGGCAGTGTGCGGCTCGAGGTACGCTTTGATGACGCCCTAGCTTCAACTATAAACTGTATTATTTATGCTGAATATGAAAATATACTTGAAATTGATTCATCCCGCCAAATTATTGTGGATTTTGCTAATTGAGCACATTTTTGATGAAATTCAATTATATAATTCAATGAAGTGTTCAGTATTGAGCCAGTCGCTCACGTTGTAACACGTTAAAACCATAAAGACTTATTTTTATGTAAAATGAAGTTTGTAATTGATATTCAAGGATTCTGTAATAACGACGCTGATTTTTTGCCAAAAGAAATAGCGTTAATTGCTCTGGAAGCAAACATCATCGGTCACTGGATAATTTCTCCAGAATTCCCATATTCACTATTATCAGAAGCAAAACAACACACAAATATTTTGATGACAACGCAACATGGTATTCCTTGGTACGAGAGGTCATCATCAATCAAGGCCGTATACAATAATCTACGGGCTATTACACACGCTGCTGAAGAGATTTACACTCGAGGGTTCATGCAAAAATGTTTATTAGAGACAGTCATCTGCCAAAAAATTATAAATATCGACGACAGTCTTAGTAAACCATCATTAACTGATTTGTCAACCGTTGAGATCGTTTGCTCATATCACGTTGCTCTAAAACACAATTTTACGGGCTACTACTCAATGCCTGCTGCATGGTATTATAGTGCTTGGTTGAAAAATTATTTAACAACACCTGGTGTCCTCCAAAATAATTTGTTAATAGCTGAAAAATCTACAGGCCAATTGACAGATAACAAAAATTTAAATTGGTGCGCCAATAATTGTGAAGCATGTGATGAATACGCTACAAATTATAGAAGCCCTTCAGTATATCCCGGAACATACTATAGGCGTATATCCAGCCGACAAGATCCCGAAGGTGTGGACAAAATCGACAGCAATTGTCGTTAATACTGATGGCCACAAGCAACCAGGGTAACACTGGGTTGCCATGTACGTCAATCGAGATGGAGTCGGCTGCTACTTCGACAGCTATGGACTGCTGCCAATTATTCCAGAACACCTTACACGACGTCGAGAGAATTGCAGATACTTTCGACACTTCATCAATCATGTACAACAAGAAGATTCTCAAGTTTGCGGTCAATATTGTATCATGTTTTTGCATGCTATGTCTATTAATTATCCACTTAGTGACTTTCTATCTTGCTTTAGTCGAAAATATTCCGAAACCGATAAAACTGTAAGTGAATATTATAAGTCTTTTATGAAAAAAAAATTTTAAATATGTTAAAAATAATTTTGTGGGTAAAGGGATAAAATTTCATCAAATATGTTTATGTAAAAATAAAAATATGTAATATTTTACACTTATAAAAATATATGTAACAATAATCATGTTTATGCAGAAATAAGGATATGTAATATTATACGTTTATGAAAATGTAAAAATATATGTAATAAAATAAATAATTAAATGAACATCTTTGTTCACAATAAAAATAAAATCATCCCCTCAAGAGACGTACTTATCCATGCCATAGTCAATAGTCTGCGCACAACCGCTATAGATATGCAAAAGCGTTTGTGCGCAGCTCGCACAGACGCCGCTCATAGGCAGAAAAAAAGCATTCATGGGACCGTGGGAACCTCTCGGACGGAGCGGCAATAACACCCCACCCGTTCATAAGCCCTCGCCTGGCGGGTCTGAACGCTAAGGATTGCACTCAGACAGCTCGCAGCGGCGGCATCAGGCCCCGCCACAGGGCACCCCTACTACTTGCGCCCGAACCACGGACTGCACACAGGCACTGCCAGCGTACCCGTTGAGTTACACGTTATATTTTTTAACGTTAGATGGCACGTCGATGCTTTTTAATGCATCTCAGGCTCTCAATTGCAATATAAGGCTCTTGTTATGCGCATGCGCCAATAATACATGAATATTGAAATAATTTCATGTAATTTAAGTACTTATAGTATTTCTTATAATTAAAAACAATATACCCACGGCACAGCTCCGACGGACACAAATTCAGCCCCACTTTGTGGTGGGGATAGGAGTGGGGTCCGCCAAAGTTGCTCTATACTACTTATCTGGAATTAATCATGATTGCGTTTTTACGTACTTAAGTTACTAGGAATTTAAGTAAATATTACTTAGATTCCACTTTATTTCACCGGTCGATAATTGGCAACTTAGGTCCCTCTCTACAGGTATGATAAGTTACGTTTATCACGCCTGTGTTACATAAAATAATTAAAGTTATTCTGAAAAAATTTCACCAATAAGTAATAAATCATCTGTATCTCATATATGCAATAGAACTTAAATATTTGTAGCGAATGAAGAACCTGATAATCTATACCTATTGTAACACCATTTTAAATTACTCCAAAGAAATTGTATCGTCTCCACATATATTAGTAGAAGCAATTAGGAAGATAATTACGCCCGGTGACGTAGGTGCGTAGTGTGTAAGATACTTACAGGCTAAGGTGTCACCAATATGGAAGGGACAGTGAGCTCCCTGAAATATTAGTTTTCACCAATAACAATTAATAAGTTGAAAATCGTAAAGCTAATTGGTTTTGACTTCTCAAGGTATTGTAATTTTATTTAAAAATATTATTTTGTTCTATTAAAATGGCTTTCAATATACGACTTTTTAAAAGTCACTTCAAGATTGAATTAATTGTTTAATCAATATATACAATCAAAAATATCTGTACCCTTTCCTTGTCTATTGGCAGAAAAGCGACGGCAAAAACGAAGAAATCCTTGCTTGTGTCTTTTAGTGCAATTGATTTAATAAATTAATTTTACATTAAGACATAACACTATATACGAAAATAGAGTCTTCGACGTCTTAGAATTTAGTCCAATGTTGATCATAAATTAGTCATAAGTCTATTACTGTATTAAACGACTCAAAACTGTCGTTAGGTATTCGTCAAAATATAGTATGAATGGAGATGAAGCTCTGGATGATTCAAAACTGGGTTAGATATTGGTAATTAATATTTTTGTTCCAAAAGACATAGGATTGATATAAAATATTCGTTAACAAATAAGATTCATGAAAATGGAGTCTAAAATGACTCAGAATTTAGTCTAATGATGATCATGAATAAGTTATTAATTTTTTTAGTTGTAGAAGATGTAAAACTGTAGGTTGTAACGAGATGGGTAAACCGAATGTCACTCAGCCCTCAAGTACGTTAATACGTTATCGACCTACCGATCAATATCTAACCTAATTTACCAATGAGGTCGAAACAATTTATTTTTGGAAGTGCTGTCATCACCACGTGGCCAGCTGGCGAAAATTCTTCCAAAGAGACGCCATTGTGGAATTACTATCGAACAAGAGCGCACGTGGTGGAAATATTCTCTTGTTGGTTGGCGTGTTTAACGACTTGTGAAAAGCAAACTATTAATCGAAGTACCAGTGAGCGTTTTCCATTTAGGAAAAACAGTCGACACAGTGTGACACTGTGTCACACAGTGTCGACTGTACTGTAGCCAAAAACATAATGCCAACTGAAGCTTGGTAATTTAAGTACCTTTTATTGGCAACACTTTTTTTTACAACGGAGAGCCATTCAGTAGTGTTCTATAAAAAAATATTAATAATATTATAATATAAAATTGGTTTAAATCCAATAAAACATCATAGAAATGAGTTATACAGGTAGGTTTAACAAATTATTAAATACAGTTATTCTTTATTAAAATAATGTGTACCATCGATATGTCAATGCATGCATTCTTGGAATGTTAAGTTTGTAAGAATAGGTTATGTTTTTTTATCAATAAATGCCGGTGTCTCGATGAAATTATAAAAAGATTTGATATTCGAATGAAAAATAATTTAAATTTTTTATAATAGATGCAATGAATGATTATGGTGATGAACATTTGGACGAAGAATGGCTATACGATGATACCGAGTCATATAATGACTTAGACAATTCAAGTAACGGTACAATAAAAGGTTTTGTCTATTAAGATGTAACTCTTAACTTAATTTAACGCTTTTGCTACTTTTTTCAGTGAAAATAATGTTATTTCATTAAAATTGATTAAGATTTTTTTTCAGAAAAAGTTAACAATGCAGAGGAACATTCAAACGGAGAAGAGCTACATGATAAAAACAAAGTCAATAAAGACTTAGACAATTTACCTAAGGATAATAATAAAAAAACAAGAGCTGAATGGACAAAACCAGCCATTTTAACTCTTTTGTGTTTATACGAAAGTAATGCTCATTTAATTGAGCATCCTCAAAAAAAAGAGAAAGTATGGAGTACAATTTCTGAAGAAATGAATCGAATGGATTTTCATGTATCTCACGACCAAGTACGGTGGAAATTCAATTCTTTATATGGAAAATATAAAGAATGTATTGATAATAATAATCAGTCTGGAAGAAGTTTTAAAACATTCGAGTATTTTGATGAAATGGAGTCCATTTATGGGTATAGCACAAGAGTCAATCCTTCTTTTACATTGAGTTCCTCATTACCAAGTACAAGTGAACCGTCCACTGCTTCAATTATGCCAACAAGTCCAGGTGTTCCACCAACTTTCAGTAAATCATCTAATATGGAGAATCCTTTATTAAGTGCTATGAGTAATAACACTTCTCTCAAAAGTTCTAAAAAAAAAGAAAAAAAATGATTGTTTGGAGAAAAGTGATCCATCTTCAGAAATAGTATTACGGAAATCGAAAAAGCTTAAAAAAACCACAGAAATGGACCGTGTGCTAGAATTTTTCAATCAAGAACAGAAAAGAAGAATGGAACGCGATGAACAACTACTTAGTACTAAGAAAGATGCAAACAATTTAAAAGAGCGACAATTATTAATTCGTGAAAAGGAGTTAGATATGAAAAAGACAATTGAATATGAAAAGTTGAAGTTAAAACAGCAAAGCCAGAGCGCATTGATGAAAATAGAGGAGAACAAGTGCAATTTTCTGAAACAATTACTCAATAATAAGGAGAATAAACCAAAAAATACTACTTCAGAATCAGATTCGGATTAAAGTTTTCTAGATGGAGATTAGATTGTCAATCACCAGATTGACATTAATATTTTTAAGCGGTTCAATGATGATTGGAAACACGTTATTTGATATGATAACGTATATGGCCGAAGATGTTGCTTTGGCACGTAATTGTGAACGTTTTGCTGCGGATTTAATATATTTGGCTTCGATTGTTACTCAGGTTTTTTTACTTAGTTAGTAAATTTTCAACATATGTATGTTCATTCAAATATTTCTCATCTAATGTTTATTCAAATATTTCTCATTTAATGTTTATTCAAATATTTCTCATTTAATATTTATGCAAATACTTCTTATTTAATGTTTATTTAAATATTTCTCATTTAATATTAATATTAATTATATGAAGATATAGAATGTAATTTTAATAAATGGTTCAATGTTGAGAAAAGTTTATTGTGGTTATTGTTCACGTTTGTATTAAAAATATATTAAAAAAAGGTTTTTTACACGAAATTTTATTATTTCTTACAACCTTTCCTATTTAATATTCATAGGAGCTTTAACTTTTTAGATATTGAATAAGATCAGATCTTCGATTTAGTTTTTGGAAAAATAAATATATTTATTTATTTATACAATCTTAATAAACAAAAATACTAATTTCCTCAGTTGTAAATGAAGGTTTTCTCAAATATAATGGAGTCTTCTTTATTTAGTACAAAAAAACATTTATTGTATAAAAGCTACAATTCTTTATTAAAATAAACAATAAAATGTAATTATTGTGTTTCATGCAACAAATTTTCGAATAATTGTTGTCTGTAATGTACGCCATCAACATTTTCATCCAATCCATCTTCACAATCTGAATCATCACCTGGACCATCATCTGAATCGTCATCGGAATCATCATTATTCACTGGAGTGTCATTTTCATTTATACAGTAGTTATGGAGAACACAAGCACTCATAACGACTTTTACAATAAATTGTAAATCAACATATTCGGTGAAAAATTTTATTCGTCGAAATCGACCTTTTAAACATCCAAATGCTCTTTCAACTACAACCCTTGTCGTTGATATCAATTGATTAAACTGCCTTTGATTTGGAGTTAATAGCCTATTATCTCTGTACGGTTTAACAAGCCATGGAAAGACAGGATAAGCAGAATCACCAATAATGTAAGTATTCATTGGAAAAAGTAAATTCTGATTATTATTAGCTGCATGATATAACGGTGATCTTCTGAAGACTCGAGCATCATGTAATGATCCAGGTTCACCACAATAAACGTTAGTAAATCGCATGTCAGGATCAACCACTCCTTGTAAATTAATTGAATGGTATTTTTTACGATTGTAAAAGTCACGACTATTCACTTTGGGTGATACTATTTTCACATGTGTGAATTCTCTATAAATTTGAGCCGGTAAATTTCCATTAAATTGAAATGGTCCTATATACGAGGAATGGAAAATTCTTTAAGAGTTAAAGTTTATTTTTCTCACAATCAAATAATAATTACCAAGCGATTATTCATCATTTCCACTCATAAATTAATCGAAAATCCATTTTGAAAATTTTGTACTGAAAAAACGTGAAGATTTTCTTCAGTCCAGTAGCGAAAATTATGAGTATTCTAATATCCACTTCTGGCGAAAGTACATTCGTCGGTGAATACAATCTGCTCTAAAAAATTTTGATTCCTACGATGATTTTGAAGAAGCCAATTGCAAAAAGTCAATCTTGATGCAAAATTTTGGGGTTGTAAATCTATTGAATATTGTAATGATGAGCATGATATTTTTCTGCGATTATTTCGTGCTGTATGAAGACGACCTGTTTCGTGATGATTAAGCAGATTATATTCAGCGAATAAATATTAATAAGCATTCATGTTTAAAGATTAGAAATAACGGAACACGGATTAGACACGTAATTAATACTCAATTAAAAAATAAAGGATCGCTTTGGATATGTACAATTACAAGACAATTAAATTACGATGATTAGGCAGTTTCAAAACACAATTTCAGAGAAAAAAGATCGAACCTAGAAAAGTCCATACAAAAATCGTCATAAAAAAAAACAATATAAGCTAGTCATTATCGTGAATGTAGGCAAGCCAAGAAAGGTTGAAAAAAAGCAACAGAGAAAAGTTGATTGACCATTGACTCAATTAATCATTATAATACACTGATTAATTGAGTAAGGATCGGAATGACTCAAAAGATAATCAAATATTAGTAGAAAAGGAAATATGTATAATGATAAAGCCTCAGATGATATGAAATTCAGTAGAACGTTAGTCATTAATTAGTTTTTTAGTTTATTCTAGTTCTAGGAGACCTACAACGGCAGTCAGGTATTAGTCATAAAAAAGTATAAAGATATGGAGCTTCAGATAACTCAGAATTAAGACGAATATTAATCATAAATTTTTTTTATATATCAGTTAAAAAATACTATGTATAGAGATGGAGATTAGAATTACTTAAAGTCAAGTCGAATGTTAATCATAGATTAGATGTTTATTTATTCCAGTTCTGAATGGCAAGAAAAAGTCGTTAGGTTTTAGTTAAAAAATAATATGTATGGAGATAGAGCTTCTGATGACTAAAAATTCAGTTGAATGGTAATCATAAATTCGTTATTAATTCATTTTTGTTCTAAATAACATAAAACTATAATCAGGTATAGTTAAACATTAATATGGATGTTCATCAAATTATTCTCAATCTTTCTATTTATTCTAAATGTCCAATTGTGTTGTTTACGCATTAACGCAGGTGAATAACAGTTATACTTTCATGTGTGACGTTAGTCACTTATTTATTGTTGTACATGGTGTCCGATTCGTAATCATTATGTCTTTTTTTATTTTACCCTCTCTCTCCCCATTGTAGAACGTATATTATTGCTTGTGATTGGTTATCTTTATTTGCGAATAATTTAAAATTGGTTGCGCATTTTGTAACAACGATTTTTCAGAATCGTCTGAACTCCTTATTTGCAAAGTTGGTATAAGAGTTCTAAATCGCCCTTTTCACGAACAAAAGCGCGGTATATAAATGATCAAAGGTGCTGGAAACTGTAAAGATATTTGAGCATTCCTATAATTCAATAATTGCATTACAACCATTCAAAATTTTCTCATAAATTTAAAAAATTGTTCATTTCTACTTGTTATCACAGAAATTTGATGAAAAATTCCAAAAAATGCCATCACATCATCGTGTGAAATTTTTTCTGTCTAACTGGACCGGAATAAAGTAATAGAAATTTCTTTAATTTTCACTTTATGGTTCACTCCTTTATTTGATGTCATTTCTTAACGATTTTGAATGGTCTTCATGCATGCATATACATCATGATGAAATCCAACGCAAACATTTCGATAATAAAATAATGAACCTTTATACGAGCAGTATGATGTCGAATTTTTCACAAAATTTATGGACATAGTATTGAATTTTTATCATTATCAATTGTAGCAAAACTGCTGAACCTAACTTCGAATCGTGACGGACGGAATTGAAAATTTCAATTTGACATGAATATGTAGACCAAAAAATTACTTCTTTTCGACTGGGTGATTTTGGTCAATTGTAATGACATTGATAGTTCTATTTTATTTTTTTAACTTTTTCTAAATAAAGTTCCATTGTAGTATATACATAACAGCAAGGAAAATTACTAAGATGTATGTAATATAAATTGATGATAAACTGAATAACGGCAAAACATGAAATATTAATTTATTTTTGATTAAACTGTAATGATATAAACTCTTCCATGATAAAGGAATTCTTTCAATAAACAACGATTTTCCTAAGCAATCGAGTGATACATATATGGGATGAGTTAAATCAATATGTGTTAATTTGCGATAAAATTGCAAATTTTCATATGATGGAATAATTGTATTCCACCACATCTGAATCCAGATAAGCTGACACTCTAAATTACCTTCAATTATCAATAAATTTGATTGCGTATTTTTATTGAATTCAACTCTTACATTATTAACAAATTGAATATCACGTATTGTTTTGACGAAATCATTTTGTTCCAGTTCCATAGAGTTTGATAGTTTTTGTATTGCTTTTTTTCTGAATGCAGTTTCAATTTGATACCCTTGATTGAGAAAGAATCAGTTCTAATGATACTTAAATTATTAGAAAGAATTGAAGAAATACAGGTTTTGTTATTCATGTGATGATGAGTGTAACTTAATAAATTGATTTTTGAAAATAATTTTACATTAAAACCCATTCTATTATTAATTTTTGACATCAAGGGGTCTAGTAGAGTTACTGTAAGGAAATCGCCCTAGAGTCGTCGGACATAGTTTAACGTTTCAAATATCCCTTCTTCACCCAATGTATGTGTACTTATGATTTTAGATTTTTACTATCACTTATAAGGGTGATCTAGGAGTAACAGCACCAAACGGTTTATTTTCCTAGAAACTATACCAGATTTTTCAATAAATCCAACGAGAAAAAATATATCAATGAGCTCTATATTAAGTTTTTTTTTTTATATTTTTTGATCAATTTTCAGAAGTATGAAAAGCAATATCTATCATCTGAAGGCGGTATTCTATATGAACAACTGAAGATACGCTAACCGAACGAATATTATACATTATCTCAGAGTCACCTGTAATATATAATAAATATAAGAGGTATAAGAAATATGAGAGTAATTGTATCGTTTAAACTTTACAGCTCCAATGACCTTGAAAATTTGGTGTGCTGTAAAAGTAAGCATGCTGATGGATTTCATATGCATATATGGGCACAGAAATCATCGCTTTAAAGCATTTTTTATGTTGACAGTTGAATAAATGTACTGACTTTTTTTCATGCAATATTTCTCAGAAACAGTTTATCCAATCAAGATGACTTCACTATCTAAGGAATTTGTAAAGAACTCAGTATTCTGTATTTACATTTGCCGAATCTATACTATTATTACGAAAATTTTTGATATAAGTTTTGAGCAGTTTATTAGTCACGAAAGTGAAGTCAAAATGATTTCACAGCATAAATTTTTCAAACTTATAGAGAACGTGCATCTAAAAGTGCACGTCTCTGGTGGTAAAAATAAGAAATTTTGAAGAGGCAATGTCTCATTATAAAGTATTGCAAAATTGGTTTTCGTGTATTTTTTACAATTTAAAAATTAAAATAAACATTGGTTACGATATGAATCGATCCAACAAAGTATGCTGCATATAAGGGTGTGAGAATACCTCAGATTTAATACCAAAAGTTATATTTTATTTATTTTTATTGGAATGAAACTGGGGTGTCTTTTCCTGTCGAGTACCGCGAGATCGAGACTCCTGGAGCTCTATCGGTTCCTGGCGTGGGTAAGACCCACCACCTTCTCAAATACGTTACTTACTAAAATAGACGGTATTAAGATCTCTTGACTCGTTTGTTCTAAGGAATGCCTACGAATACCACTTGATACTGGAACTGTTACTAACTCCACTGAAAATAACTTACTACTATTTCTCATACTAAGTTTTCTGAATGACTTTTTAAGTGCTGGGAACCAGATGCACTTATATTCTATGTACCATCCAAACTTACTCTCATGAACCTTCCTGATTTTCTTCTGACTGACTCGGGTGAGCCGATGCTTAGTCGGAGGAATGACAACAATCTCAGGATTCGTTTGGACAAGGAACTGGATTTTTCTACTCCTGACTGATTTTACCCTCAATTTACTATACAAAATACTGACTCATTTATTTTCAACTGCGACTGAATCTATATAATCTATAATAGTCTGATTACAATTTTCTTCAAACTGATACGACTGCTTCTTTTTCCAACTGACTGTACAACTGTTTTCTGCGCTATTTTCTCTCTCTTTCTCATACTACAATTTTAGTACTTAAACTCTACTTCACTCAGCTCATACTTTCTTTCTTTCTATACAATTATAGCAATCTTTATCATACAATTAACTTCAAATTTAACTCGTTATATAGCTCTGTCTTTACCTCTCTCGTTATAATATCCACGTTCCCGAGACCTCTCGCACGACTCACAAGGATAGAATCAAAGAAATGCTGACTTATGTTAGCTTCTTTTTCGATCCTAGGATGCAGTGATACTTCTCTGGAACCGGACTACTGAACTGCTGATACTTTGCTTTACTGAACAGATTACTAGTCTATTTACTGATCTGCTTACTGACTCCGCATCACTTCTATCCCAGGTTTTACCAAAGGAAATCTTTAATTTTTTCTTCGGCCTTTATAGAGGAAGCCTCCACCTTATCCTTAGACTTTTTTCCTTGGAAGTCTCAAACCAATGACACAGGCCTCGTCTATGGGTAGCCTCTAACCACAAACTGGATAACTAACTCGGGCTTCCTCACTTGGAACCCTCAAACCACAACTGTATGACTAGTAGCAAACTTTGACAGGGATAGGCTATACTCTTTGCTTCCTACGACTACTCGTACTTGTTGCTGGCGAGCGAGTGAAGCTGACGCCTCCCTTAAAAATACTTTACGGTGCGTATCCCCTCTTCTGGGTGGGCTGCGCACGCCGGATCTGAAACTCGTGAAGATATCGTTAGAATACGTCAAGCATGCGCTGGTGGCCCTTCTGGGAAGGTCTCGCAGTTTGAATTCTGGCGCGAAATGACGTACTGTTGTGGTCATATTACACCATGTCAAAATGTCTATTCTCCATGGAAGTCAGAGAAACGTACAAAGTGGATTAGGGATATCCAGAGAAATACGTGAGTTAAATTTAAGAATTCCATAAAAATATTTGAACAGATTATTCATTTATCTTTTTAATTTTCTGAAAAACTATAATAATACATATTTGAAAAAATATTAGTATCGTTCAAGTAAGTACAATAGAGACAATGCTGGTTTGTTAAATGTTATTGCTGGTTGCAATAAAAGAAAGATTACCGTTGATTAAAATGTCAATGAAATCTATATGTCCCTGATTTATACACATAACAAATTCGTTCTAATTATAGGTCATAGGGTAGAAACTTGAAACCTTCGAAAAATATTAAAATCTGTAGTGCTTATTTTTACGGCAATAATAAATCCTTTACATCCATTATATTTACCTCAAATTTTTCATAGTGAAAAGAAACTGATGAATCAAATAATTCGATTTCTACGAAAGCAGAAACGAGATCAAAATTAACTTGTCTCTTGTACAAAAAAAATCAAAAATATAAATGAATTTCAACATGAAATTAAATGATATTGATATATTATTGAAGATCAATGAAAAAAATTTTTTGGATAGAATTTACTCAAAATCCGTTTCTAGTGGGTGTCTAGGTTAGAAAAGGAATAACTATGTTAAATTTCAATTCAATCGGACGTATAGTTTCGGAGATCTCGTGATAAGTGAGTGGTAAATCGTCTATATATATATATATAGATTCCCTGTCAAATAAACAAGTTCCAACAAGTTCGCCCATAATCGGAGTAGGGGTTCATGATATAAAAGTCGGGGCCTAAAATAATTTTCATCAGTCCTAAAAATTCATCTGTGCTTGATAAGTTAGTAAAGAAGCTGTTACAACAAGAGGTAAGTCTTAGGTGGATATTTCTGTGTGTAACATAACTGACATTTCTTTCAATCATATTGAGACTTGTCAAAACTAAACCATATGGATATGCTGTTTTTGGACTATTGGAGAAAGAGGATAGAGAAAATGTAAACATTTTTCTGCCCTCACGCGTCACTAGACTGTATTAACAAGACAATTTCGGAGATTACTTGAATAAATTAGGCACAAAAGGCCAGCTATTCCGAAAATATGTTGGTGGCGAATGTAATAAATTTGAATTTTGTACAATTAATCAGTAGCACTGAATGTATGGAGAATGTTTAAGTAAATTATGTAAAATTATTCAGTGTTGAATAATTTATTTTTCCTGTTCTGTGTCACAAACGTATCCAATCCTGTTTGCGGATGAGGGTAATCTCCAAAAATCACACATTCTAGGAATCATCGATGTTGGGAAAAGAAATATTGTACATTTAATGTCTCATATTTAATATGAAATATGTTACATTTAATATAAAATTTTTTGTGTAATTGTATGACGTCATAAACAAGTTTAGACTTGTAACTGCGTAGTTTGATCATAACATAAACAAGTTGTGACTTGTTCACGCATGCTCTTAGAGTGAGGATTTATGATATAAAAGTCAGGACCTAAAATAATTCTCTTTAATCCTAAATGTTCTTTCGTCATTTTAATGAGGATGCTATTCTAAAGTGTATGAAATGAAAGTGTTTGTAAATTATGAGAATTCTATACGCACAATAAACAGTGTATAGCTAAAGAAATTGCAATACTATCACTCAGAGATCCAACATTTGATTATTTACTTACATTCAAACCTCCTCTTAACAGTTATAATGAAGTCATTTCATTTCCGAGGAAGTACATTTGGGAACAAAGCCATTTCACACCTTAGAATTCTGGCAACAATGAGTGCGAATACATTAAAGTCGCACTAACTGGACTTTTACATGATGTAACTTACATTTATGTGTTGGGAGCAGAAAAAGTAATGTGGCTAAGTACTTCTATCAATAAATTTATGATTGATAGGGCTGAAATGCAATACATAGATCATCTGGAAAATAAAAAAGTAAATAGAACCTATCAGAAGAGAAATCATTACAGCTGTTCCGTCAACTACAGAGTTTACGGAAAGTGTCACCAAATGACATTGCTTATCTTAATGAAAATTTTACACTACAATTTGCAAATTCTGAAATTTGCGAAATTTGGTCAAAATCACCAACACGACTACAAAAAGAATAAAGATTCATCAATTATTTACTATGCGAAGACCATTATACGTCATTGTCGGATAATGTCAGAGAAAATCCATTTCTTTATAAAAAAAAATGTGTAAGGTGTCGAGAAGAAAAGAAATAAAAATTTATATAAAAAAAAAACGTTGATTTTTTTTTGATTATATTGATTAATTTGGGATTACATTTTTTAATATAATTCCCTTAAGCAGCTTCGCCCGAAGGTCTGACAGTTCTAGATGGTCTTCATTACATCAATTTTCGTACTAGTTTGCTCAATGGCTTATGTTCTATGATGCGGTCGTGAATGATTAGATAATAAGCTGATGTATCAGTGGAAAATTGTTTTGTTGATTCAAATTATCGTTAAACATTAACAGGTCCAAATTTCAAAGATTCGTTTTGCTGTGAGCAATCAATTACGATTAAAGGTGATGTATCCAAAAATTGCCTCTTCGAGAGTAATTGCTCAGCTTCTCTCGTAGTATGATACATGAAAATCTTTGTACATGTGTTATAACACTGCATACTGATTGTGAGTTATATCGAGATTCATGTAGCCGTATGGATGAGACTGTGAATTGAGAAATAATTCGACATCTCTCAAATTACAGTGATGAAATTTACTCGCATCCTTTGTAGGATCATTTTTACGTGCAGGTTGGAATGCAAGTATTACATATCTAGGTTCTTGCGAGTTGTTTTGATGTCTTTACAACCCACACATGTTTTGTTGTCCTTGGAAACAATGGATATTTATACAATTCTAAAGATCTGGAACTCAGTGTTATTGTCGGATCTCAATGTTATGTATATTATGCTTATGAGATAATCTGAACGGTTATTTGATTAATAAAAACTGATATTTCGAAATAAAATGAATAAGAATAAATGAATCCAATGTCTAATTATAATGAGACTAATAATCATTTTGTACATGGATTCGTGCGTGTATAAATGTGTAAATATATTTCTTCCTTTACTAACCCAAGTAGCTACTGGTTGAACCAGTGAAATTCGACTATTTTCTATTGCATCACTAAAACGTGCTAGGAATAGTACATATTTACTTAGAATTAGTAAATAGTTAAGTAAAGAAATATTTGCTTTTTAAAGTAGTTCAAAAGGAAAATATGGATTTTAATCGGAGTTGAGAATAAATATTATAAACCCACATAATCCTGATTTCTCCTATTCACGAATTTAAATAGGACTATAAATATTTAAAAAAAAAACGGGCAATGAGATCGGAAATATCAAAGTGCTATAGAAAATTAGATTTGAGTTTGAATAGGATTAACGATTATTCAATCAAAAAATATAATTAAAACGATTGCCGTTCAATCGGTAGGAAAAGATAATAGTATATTTCACACTTAGGGCAGAAAGGGGACTAGCTCAAACAACGTGTAAAATTATAACCTGAGCTGAATGCGAGGGGGGTAAACAAGTTGTCTAGGCTCGTATGCAATCATCGTAGGAGATTTATTGATTTGCTGATTTCTAGACCCGGAAAAACACACGATGTGGCAATATTTCGCTCCTCCAATTTCTATCGGCATTTTACAGACAATAATAGTCCATTACTGCTAACTGGACGTCATCTCTTAGGCGATTCTAATTATCCGGATGTCATGAACGTGATAACACCATTTAGAGATAACGGATTTTTATCAACAGAACAAACATCATATAATATAAAACACGCATCAATACGTTCTGTAATAGAACGAGCATTCGGTCTCTTGAAGAATAAATTTCGAAGACTATATTATTTAGATGTACAGTCCATCGAAATGGCAAATGTAATAGTTGCAGCATCATGCATGCTACATAACTCAATTATTACTCACTTCAGTAATACTCAACCTATTTTTGATAATTCGCACAATAATAATAATGATAACGGACATAACTCTGATTCTGATGACGAACTTATTGGTAACGACGATGCTGTAGAAAAACGAAATAGTATAATAAAGCGATTCTAGAATTATGATCAAGTTATATGTGATACATTAGGTTTAATTTATTAATATTTCTCATTTTTGTATGTGTAGTAAAAATAAAATTTATATATTATAATAATTGAGGTGTTGCTTGATTTGAACGTTTATCATCATATACGATTATATAAGTATACAAATTTTCTACTATAATAAATACCTTAATTAATTATTTATACAATGGAAGACATTGAAAAATTAATGTATAACAATACTACTATTTCATTTTTCCAACCTCCCTTGAGCTGAATCATCTACCTTTAATCCCTAACTATGTTCTAGTAGTCATAAAATTGCTTTTTAAGGAATTGGAGCACGACCAAATTAATTTATCGTTGAAATTCGAAGAGATTCCCTTTGGAATCTACAATTTCCGCGCCTTAACATACACTAAGTATCGATAAAGTAAAAAATCATCTTAATAATAATTTTCGCCTAAATTCCAGTAAAGGTAATAATCACAATCTAGAATGTCGACTATGGCTTTTATCGATACGATTCACATTTTCAAAAATATCATAATTCAATATTTATCGTATTTCACAGTAGCTAAAAGCCGAGTTGAATATTTCAATTGATATAACTACATCTTCTTCACAATTAATTACTATTAAAGTGATAAGTAATTAAACTTCGGGAAATGTTTACGACAAAGTTGCTGGGAAAAGATTGTACAGTAAATTATTGATATTTTCCATTAAATTTGCAAGATGGTCCATTTTTATTTTAGATGGTCCTAAACAAAGTTGGGAATATATTATTATTATGAACTACATATTACGTAAGTAACTATTGATGATAATACATTAAAGGTTTGATTTATGTAGGATTGTATGCAATTATAATAATTATTAATACTATTACATTAAACTACCCAGTGAACACAAAATGTAAATGTGATATAACAAGGAAGTAAGAAGTTACGTAACTTTTGTGACTTATGGGTGACATAACAATTATATAAAATTTGAGTTTCATGTTATGTACTCAATTGTTAGTTCTATCTTACTTCACAGTTACATGGCATTGTGACTGTAATAAAACGTTACAATAGTGACTCTTTCATTATGTCCTCGTTACTTAACAACGTTACTTTGAACAAAACGTCACGATAGTGACTCTTATGTTATGTTTTTGTGACACATCAGCATTACTATTTAAATAACATTAAAACCCATTTGTATACACATGATGTAACGATAACACAACGTTGACATAAAAATAACATGACTTTGACGTAACAACATCCTTCTCAAGTTATGTTGCTGTTAGATCTGTACCCTTTGAAGAATCCCATAAGTCGATATATAACATTTACATAATTTGAATCGTTCAATTTCATAACGTTAACGTATTCGTTATATTAAAGTCATATTACTATTATGTAAACCCAGTAAACACTCAATGTTGCCGCGATGGAACATAGAAGTAACAAAATATAACACGTGATATAACAAATAGTGACATGTATGAATTGTCATTGCAATGTTCCATGAAAGTCAAAAATAACATTGCAGCTGTTATCTCAGTGTAACATTCCATCAATATAACGGAGTAACATAAGTGTAATGTAACTTACGTTACATATCTATTATATAGACTGCGATGTGTTAATTATCTTACATGAATACAATATTCGGTTACATAACTTGGTGATATTGCATGTATATCACTTAAGTTATTTATATATTACATAACCTGATTGTATATTTGCAAAACATGACTTGGGTTACATAGATGTAAAATTTATGCTACATAACTGTACTACAAGTATGCTATGTTATATGTATACATGGGTGTTACCATATATAACGTTTACGTTTTTATTCTTAAATTCCGTTATTTTGGTAGAAAAACACAAAAAATAATTATGACAAATCATTAATCATATGAAATATACATAATAATATCGGTATCGATACAGATACAAAAAAAAAAAAGAACAACCGTCTTTTTCTTCTTTTTTTTTAATAACCTAAATATACACTTATATATAACATGACAACTCGTCCTGTTATCGATGTTATTAAATTCGAAATATTTGTATGTGCAGGCACCTATATTCTTGCTTAGATATCAAGTGCTAAAATAGCCGAGCGGTTTAAGGCGTAGGTTTAAATCATATGCGTAAGAGCAGTCGTAGGTTCGAATCCTCCCGTAGGAGAAAAATTTATTTACAATAAAAAATTAAATTCAACTTTTAATAGTCTGGAATAACTGACAATAGTCAGGAATAACTGATTAATTGAGAAATATTTCTTGAAATATTTTATTTACGCAATAGAACACCGTTGTTCCAAAACTATATGTGCTAATTTAAAAAAAATTTCAAGTAATTTTTTTAAATCAATTAACTTTATGATGGATACTTTTCAAAAAAAGCATATCATGACGAAAAATAATTTTTTCTCCCAGTGTAATGTTGATACCAGGCTATTATTATTAAGCTATATGTAACAATAAAATAACAGTTTTTTTTGTTCTACTGAAGAGTACATTTCTTTTAAACTCAAAAATTATGATGAAACTTTCTAAAGTTACAATAACAATCTTACTAATTGAATGAATTCGATGACATGATATTAACCATTACAAAATGCTGTTATTTTAGTGTTAAATATTGCGCATTTAAGGCTTTTTGAATTATTATTTTGTTTATAATTTTCAATGATTTGCCTTAATCCTTGGCTGCAATTATAGCAAACTTTCATATGATGACAAGGCATCGATCGAAACTGACGCATTTCTAAGAAACACACATCGCGAACTTCTGAGATAGAAAACAAAATTAATTTTTTCAATTCTAAAGCCAATTTTTAATTTTCTATTATTGTATTTTCTCTAAATTACCATAGTCGGTATGGATACTGTTATTATTATATTGGATATTATTAATAGCATCATTATTATCATAGAAACCCTGATCATCACCATCATTCTCATCTAAAGCTTCATCTTCATCATCAGTTGAATCAGTGTTGTTCTCTTTGTCATTTCCATCATAATCTTGTTCATTAATCTTGTTTTTTTGTACCAAAATGTCTGCAGTATTTTGTTCTATGCATCTGTATAATTGAACGAATAATTCATCAATTGTCAAGGCATTCTTCGAATGTTGCTTCCATAATTCTAATATAGTATTGTGACATGTTGGGTTCGACCCTCTGTCACTAAAGAGACCGTCAGTACACTCTGGCCTTTCTACTCTTGATAGAGTAGGGACTAATGCCAAGTGTACAAGTTTCAGCGAAACACCACCAGTTACCGCCTGCCAGGAAAAGCAAACGAGCGGGAAAATCACCCCTACTACCACATGGAGGGGGTATACGCCACCACGACGGAAGCCGAGAGACGCGAGGACGCCACTCAGCCCTTAGCAGCTAATTGGATAACATCAAGTTGATCGACATTAAAATACCGATTTGTTTTTGATCCAATCGAGTTATAATTAAAATGAATTAAAGTCAAAACGAATTATAAAGTCTAAACGAATTAAAATTAAAACGAACATAAATAAGCCAATAATCAGAGAGATAGTCATAGTACACTAGTCTTGCTATACTCTCTAAGTCACTCAGTACATATTGGGTCTGGCAAGCAATTGTCGTATTTCACCGAACAAAGGAGTCCATTCAAAAGACGAAGGTCCAGCACTGCTTCATTCCTTCAGACGAGAAAAGGGATCCACAACGAGATCAACCTCTCCTGTGTAACTTGAAGGCCAGTCAAGACGTCCCTAGTCAATCCTGAAGGTCCTGAGATTTCAAAGAAACGCCACTAAGGCATGTAAGTCCAACCAATTATCGTATGAACGACAGAGAGTAACTGTGTAACTTATAAATGCTACTTTCACGTCAATTATTGCACATAAAGGGTCATAGTCAAAACTTTAATAAAATTGTATTGCTTATGTAATTAATATTCTCATTGAGCTAATTACTCTAGAGAAAACCAGTATAAATAATTGATTATTATCTACTAAAGTCCTTATTCAAGTCAATCAATAAGTCTCCTATAGACAAAAGAATCAATAATTACTTCATTTTGCATTATATTGAGTCAAACATATATTAAATCTATGCAAAGTCAATTGTAATTCATTGATCAATCAAAGATATAAATTATTAACTTTCTTTATAATAAAAAGTCAAATATTAATATAAAATGAGTCTAGTAATTTTACAAGGGAATATCACTTGCCATTTCCCCTTGATGAATCCTATTTGATACAAATTATTCGATTCATTTGAGTCTATATTAATTTATTTAATAAAATTCATATGAAAGTCAAATAAGTGAGTCTGATTTCTGCCTCACAGCTAAAATTCATATTATTAAACCGTAAGGATAGTAAGGATCCTTCGAATCCTTCATCCAACATAGTCTTTAGGGATTTTTTCTCAATAATAATAAAAATCCCCGTAAAGACGTAAAAGTATTATTTTTTTTTGTGTATTTTGAAAGCGATTTCCTATTCAGTTGATTTCCCATTCGAGAACTTGTTAAATTGAATGTGAAATCGGATTGGCAATTTCTTATTCCATCTGTAAATATTCAAAATTTGAAATAACGAGTTTGAAATGAGAAATAAATTTTACAAAATTATTTCTAACCTGTAAATTTCCATATATCTGGTTGTCGGCCCGATTGTTTTAATAATTGAGCATTGTATGACTCACAATAGTTGTTCGTTCTTATAAATTCATTATAAACGGAAAAATTGCATGGTTTTTCACGTTTAATCGATTGTCTTTCATAATAACTATGAAATTTTGAAAATATAGCTTTAACTTCTGTTGATGCGGCTGAATAGAGTTTTTGACATAAAAATTCTATGTCATTAGTGGTAATAACGGTAAAACATTATAACGCTGCAGTAATTATTTAACATCTTCAGATTCATCTGCTTTTTTCAAAAGTTTCATTTTTTTTGCTTTTTTTACTAGAGCCTACAATAGAAGATAAATGATTTAATCATTTCATTTTGAAATATGATGAATATCTTAACAGATTTTGAAGATGTAATTAAAAATCGGTACATTGTACAGTTACCTGCATATAATGAAAGTAACAGCCTATTTTTGTTACTTAATGCATTTCTTAATGCAGATTTAAAATCAGTGCAAATTGTCATTGGCTTCAAATGAGGTGAAATATTACCCAGTTCATTGAAAATTTGTAAATAAGCATTCTCCACTTTCCTGGTCATCAATGGCCATAAAAAGGGGAAAGCCTGTACATCAAAAATATCATTACTATAAGTAATAGAAAATATAGTTTTTTAACAATTATAAATACAAACCGTTACTTACATGTTTTCCTTCCAATTCCATCATGAATAATAGTTGATATACACCAATGTTTTTTGGTACAACTTTGAAAGTTGCATCAATAAATAATGATTTACTCGTTGACAAAGTATTAATGAAATTATTATCATAAAATATTATCGAGTGAGACTGTGCATCACACTCAAAATATTTTACAGTTAATTGTCCTTGATCATAATGAAGTAAATGACTCCAACGATTTTGTTGTAGAATGGAAAAATATTCTTTTATAGATGCAGGATGTGATGGTAAATTTTCTTTTCTCCAATCGTACATTTCACGGCGTATTTGTGTAGAAGGTACACGGATAGCAGCATTGTTGTAACTGTAAGTAGTGAAATGATTGATAGAAATCAATATATGAACATGATTGTAAAAATCATGTACAACATATATGGTAAATAAATACGCATGAAATTGGGTTTATTAGTACTTACAGCTTTCCGTGTTCATTATATATCTGTTTGTAAGAGTCCAAATGCGAAACAACAGAATCTCGAAAATTTTTTTTAAAAAATGACATTTCTTTTAGAAAAGGCTTTTTAGCATGGTTATGTACTTTTTTCATTTCCAAAATACTGAATTTTCCATCCTTCGTTAATTTTCCTCGAGCTTCATATTCCACAATTCCATTACCTCTACACTGTAAATATCTGTCAAAAGACATTAAGTATAAGAATAAACGATTTAATAATCCTTGGGGTGCTAGGAGTACAATTTTTTCGGTAATAAATTACTTAGAAATTTCTACTTATTAAATCATTATTGAGAAGAAACAGACAGTCACTAAAAATATTTTATTAAGTCATATTGAGATTTTTATGCATACTTACTTGGTACCATTTTTCAAAGTTTTATTGATGTTGTATTGGTAGCCACGAAAAATAAATTCATCCACATTTGTAAAATCCACAGTGTCACAATCCTTAGTATTATTTTCATCGTAAGGATCATTTTCAGACATTTTGAAAACTTTCCTTTTTAAGACAAAGCGATGTAGGCCTCACCACGTGTTGCTCAGGCACAGTCGTATATTATGTTTGAAAACGCTAAACGTACGATTAAACAGTATGAGTCCTTATGTGTGTATCATTCTACACGTAGTATCCTGCAATGTTTATACCGGCACGCCACGCATACGTGTAGAACATTTTCAAAACAAACGATTCTTAGTTACGTCCCGGCTTTTCTATGGCGTAAACAGAATATTCTGGACAGTGATAAAAAAATTGTTGAATTAAAGTTTTTGATAATTAATAATAACGTAAAAGTGCATTTAATATTATCTAATAAAGCATTATTTATATTGTAATAATAGACAATAAAAGAGTAGTTTTGTTCTTGAAATAGGGACAAAGAAAACAATTTTTGGGATAACGATACTTCTTATATTCACAAAAATTCTATATTCATTGAAGATAGCTCCAGAAATGGCACAAGGTGTGTAAATCACATTTTATTTTCTATTTGATATTCATTTTTTTGTAATTATTTAATAGATTATATTAGTTTTAATTTTGTGAAATGACAATTATCAAGATGAACATGTATTACTATATTTATTACTACTATTATTTCATTCTTATCATAACTATTGTTAACCGATTTTTTCTTATTATCTGGGAAACTTTCTGTAGTAGACATTTATTTCAAATACGATGTGATTGATTCATGAAACTATTTTTGCAGATATTTTAAATGTAAAGGTCGAGGCAAACGAGGTCCATGTAACGTTCGTGGCAAAAAAAAGGTAATGGTGAATTTTAAATTACGACCCAGAGAAGAGACCATAACCATAAAAAAGATCGACATTCAGAAGAAGATACATTATTTTATGAAACATTAAAGAGAAAAGTTGTTACTACATCAGTTCCATATCGGGAAATTCATTATGAATTGCTACTACTGTAAGTAACTAATTTTTTAACTTGAAGAAGTATAAAATAACTTTTTTATTTAAACAATTCGTGTTTCTAATAAATTATGATCAATGATCTATTAAATACAGCAATGGATTTTTATGGATTGTTTCAGTTATTGAAACGCATGCGGAAAAGTGCCTTATGATACAGTTTTCGAAGCTAAAATGCGACGTTGGAGAAACAATACTTTACCACCAGCTTCTATATCTACTGTTCATTACCAACAAATTTTTCAAAGTGAGCTGTGGCAACAATTATTAGTCTACAATAATCGTTCTATTACAGTCGAACTTAATACAGCGGGTGAAACGGACCTAATTGTTTACTATGACCAACAATTCATTAGTAAATTCATAGAGCGAGAATTTATTATAATGAATAGCGCTACTAAAATAAACATTGGCCAGTTTGGAGATAAAATCTTTTTATTGTGATAGCAATAGAAAGAAACTACGTAAGATTTTTAAACTATCTAAGATTAATACATAATCCAATAGATATAAAAGTATGGTATAGTATTTATGTTATCATGATGACAATTGTTTTATTTCAGGCTATTCCATTCATTTGGGGCACTATAGGATGCAACGATGATTTTAGTAACAATATATTTACGGAGATTCTATATAAAATAATAGCTGGATGGCAATTGAAAACTGTCTACATGAATTATCATCCTTCTTTGAAATCTGCAGTAGATTCTATCTTCAAAAATACACCAGTTAAATTTCTTTTTTTTTGATTATTGTAAGGTAAAACTACCACACTTATTAAAACAACTGTTAATTATGTATTAACTGAATTTTCATATACTATTATGATTAATTATTCACTATTCGATTAATAATTATATAGGACATTATAAAGAAATCCACTGAGTTAAAACTTTAAAATGTTTTCTCTGACGAAATCAAACACATTATATTATCATACATGGCATTGGCGTTGATTCCGACTGATAAAGTATATGTGCTCGACATGTGTACTGTCAGATTCGACCGTAAATAAAACCACGATTTAAGGAATTCGATGAATATGTAAATTACGACTTATTCACATTTTTGAAAAGGAATCTTCGTCATCATATTAGAACCAATTATCATCGAATAATTGTGTTAAAGTATATAAGATAAAACTAATGAATAAAATTGACTTTATAAAATGCGACGTTTGGAATTTTACAAGTAGGTATTTTATACAAAGATTTAAAACGAAAAATAATTAGTACTTTCTATCATACAGAACATTTGATATAATGAAAAATTATTGAAACGTTATTTAAACATATTTTTTTTTTTTAAGGAAAAATTGTAGAATTCCAAAAAAAGCTGATCAAAGTCTCGAAATAATTCAAAATAAAAAAGAAAACGAGTTTTTGCTCGGAAGTAGCATATTATCTGGATATTCTTAAGATCTCCAATACATGGACCTTATTTGAAGACAAAGAAGATCCTCAAGACTTATTGGATGTAGTGCTTCCTTACGTCGTTACCTTAGCAGACGATATTAAACATATCGTAGTTATGGAAAGCTTAGGCGCCAAAACGGATAAGTTGGCTGGAAAGAAAAGATTAAGCGAAGGTTTAGGTTTAGCAACCTCAATAATTTAGGTTTGCTACTTCAGAAAATTTTAATTTTGAGCAGGACATAGAAAACTGGTTTTTTTATGATTAAATATATATAAACAATAATATTATCAACATGAATAAAGTTGAGAAGAACTGTACTATAGCAAGATAAAAATGTTCCATATTTAACACTAAAATAACAGCATTTTGTAATGGTTAATATCATGTCATCGAATTCATTCAATTAGTAAGATTGTTCCCGAGTCGAAAAATTTGGCCTGTTTTACTTCTATAAAAGTAAATCTGAATTTTTCCTAAATATCTCCTGTTTTACACCTGATGCTATATAATATTTCGACCTGATTTTGTCCGCGATTTTCAATAATCAGCAGAAAAGGAGACTTCTTGTTGATCTGGTTTTGTCCTTTAAGCGGAATGAATCAGGTTAATTCCATTTATTATTAATATTACTAGTATTATTATTATGATTATTATAATAATGATGATGATTGTTAATATTAACATTAGGTATTGCAATTTTAAAACAAATTCAAATCTTATTATTTTTTATTAATTTATTGTTGACATGTCATGTATAAATATAACACGAGACACTACCGTATCTCTTGATACATGTCAAAGATCAACAATAAATTATTTAATAAAAAATGATAAGATTTGAATTTATTTTAAAATTGCAATACCTAATGTTAATATTAACAATAATCATCATTATTAATATCATTATGAAGGTCATTCCTATTGTTATTATTATAATAACTTTAGTTTATTAAAAGTAGCATTTTAAAAATTTTATTAGTTTTCTGAAAAATTATACAAAAATTATTACAGATATAATATGAATGTTTTATTAAATATTAAACGTAGTTTGGCAAACTTAAAAAAGATTTTTAAAATTATGGAAAAACATGTTATCTTGAAAAATTCTATTGTGATTGAAATGATATTAATAATGATAGGTGTTCATTTTTACAGCTTAAGAAAAATTTTCTTATAACATGAATCAAGGAAATTATAACACAATATAATTTGGATCTTGATGATAGTTGTGTTCCGGATATGCATAATTTGGTTGTTGATGAAACTGGTATCTTTCAGCCATGAAATTTACGAATCCTGGTTCGTTCTCGTGAGTATTATAATATGAGTTCGATGGAGCATAGTACGATGTATTATCTGTGGTCATGTTATTGTTCATTACATCTGGGTATTGTGAAAATTTATTGAAGGTACTATTATTTTCATTATCTTTTTGTTGAATAGTACTATCAGTCATCGTTGAAGATTCGCCTTGTTTCTTGGTAATTTGCAAATTCTGTAAATTATTTTCGTTACTTGGATCTATTACTTCTTTCACAATTTTTTCTTTATTCCAAACATTTCCATCAACATTTTTTTTTCTATTTGAGCAAAGTTTGTTGACAACATTATTAAAAGTTGAGATGGTTATTTTTTGCATAGATTTACTATTTATTAATTCTAAAATAAAAATAAAATTCAGTTTAGTTGTAAAATAATTATTCATTATTCTTGATAGTTAATTATAAGTAAACTTATTTAAATACTAATACTTACTAAAAATAGATAGCAAAATTTGTGGAACTATTTGAATATTGCCTCGCGTACCCTTAACCGACATGAATTTAAGAAGTTTAGGCCCAAAAATTTGCACTAATAAATTATTGACCAATTTTTTCCAACATTTATTGTTCTCGTATGATAATTCAATACTTGTCATGATGGCTTTTGATATATAGCATTTAGATTCCGGATATATTTCAACCTACAATAACAATGTAATTAACATGCGATATGTGAAAATAAGTGCTAATCAATCACTATAATATGAAAAAATAAATATACCTTATCTTGATTATAAGTAAAAACCTTTTTTGTTTTCTGCAACAATAATATAAAAATAAATTTACACTGAAGAACAGAGTTGTATAAATTTAAAAAATAGGAGTGCATAACAATACTTAATACCTCAGTTATTTCAGCTTTTGCTTTTGTGAATTCAATATCATATGAATATATTAGTGATTGCATTAGTCGTTTGTGGTGAGCAATTATTTCCGGAGTTACTGAAAAAAAAACATATTTAGAGAAATGAAAAGTACATTCTACATGTACTAACTGTCATTCAATCAATTTATAATGAAATCGAAAATTCCAAGCGTTCTCAATACTATGTGAAAAATATTAAATCTTTATACTTACCACCAGGAATGAAATACCATGCATTTGATAATGGCTGCTCAATTAATGCTTCTTCATCAGGATTTTCTTTCAAATATTCGTTTTCATTGTTGCCTTCATTTAAATAGCATTCTTGATGCATATCTTGATCTTCTAAATCTAGATCATCGTTCGTATTTTCATGGACAACTGATGTATCAGGAATGATTCTTGAAGAATTTACTGCAGTTTTATAACGAAATGTATTATCTGTTTTTTGGCGTAAGCAATTGAAGTTAGTAGTTTCACCATTAAAGCTCGGTGCATTATGTAATGTCTGATCACACTGATTATTTTCAGACTGTATTTTTTTCTTCACTTGACGACCATCTTTTTTACAGTTTAAAGAACCTTGTTTAGAACAAGTAACCTTCAATTGGTTCCGAAAATCATAATTATCAATATTACCCAAATTTTTTTCGCTCACAATACGCGGTTTCTTATTATTATTTATACTATCACTTTTTGAGAAATTCGATAGATTTTGTTTAATATTTTCCTCTCGTTCAATATCCACATGTTCTTTTCGTTTCATTATATTTTTTTTATCTTTTTGCAACATTGATCGTTGATTCATGACTTCACTTGTAAAAGCTTTTGTTGATGAATCTATTATCGTTCCTGTATTTTTATCTACTTCAATTACTTCCAGTTCCTCTCTACTATCTACAATAAATTGAAAAAAAATTAAGATAATCAATTATTCGGTCAATAGAAAATATTCGAAAAGTATCATAACCTATCATTTATGTTACCTAGTACGATCATATAGCAATTATTCATTAAAAATATTATTTTATAGTTACTTACCACTTATTTTGATAATTTTTACGTCGAAGAAAGTATGTTTTTTATTTTCTGTCTCATACTTTAGTTTTACAATAGCACCATCACACCGATAATTCGCTGGAATTTTCTTAACATCTATTATTTCTATGTCTTGGGAACTAATGTAATAAATAAGTGCAAATTTATTGTTCATTTTTAATTTTTAATGAATAATTCAACTTTAATTGCAAATGCTGAAGATAATTCACTCTATAGACTCTTGGGATCATCGAATTTTCGAGACTTCCACAGAACTCAAATGCTCCTTTCAGCGCCATATTCATTATCTTTTACTGTTGGCGGTAGTTGAAGAAAGATAGAAATATCGACTGAAGTGACATCTACAGCTTTTTATTAAAAGCGGTGATTTTAAATACACCAATCAAAGTGTACGAATATTAGATAAATATATATACACCGATATATACGTATTGTATACTTACAGTATACTATCTTCATCTTATCACTCTTGCAAATTCAACTTATATATATAAGATCTAAATATATAAACAATCTGCATTTATTAACAAAAACAATGTTAAAACCTACGATAAGTTGCTGATTGTATTCAAGAAAGTATTAAATTGGAAAAAAAAATTTAATTATATAAGCGTTATAGAATTTATTGTGATATTATAAAAATGAAAAAACAATTTGAAGAACTGTCAAATAGTGGGAAGAGCAAGGCTCTAAAACGTTTAAGATCTTTAACCTTAAATTCTCGTGACTTCTCTCATCAACAAAATAATAGGTACTCATTACTTTTTTTTATATACATTTACATGGTTTCGGATTCTTACAATGCTGTTGAAAGTTTCATTCCATCTAACATTTAATTTTCTATAGTTTTTTAGAGGAAGAAGTTAACATGCAGGCCAATAAAAATTCAGAATTTTGTGGAGAACTAAGAAGAATAGCTGATGATATGTCTAACAGTAATAGCTTACAACTACAAGAAAATTATAATGATTTTGAATGTAACAGCACCGTACAATTCGAAAACCGAGAAAATGTGGAAATCATAGATAATGAAAGTAGTGTAGCTTCTTCAGAGAATGAATGTGAAAGTGAATCAGAAACAGCGAATAGTTCCAATACTGAAGTAGAGCAGGATGATACAGAAAATGATGAAGAACAGTTTTCGAAAAACGAATATGATGAAGTTAATAAAGAGTTTGATAGTAATTCAAATGACTTTGATGATTCTATTAATGAGTTATTTGAGTATGACATTAAAGATGAAGAATTTTATGAGAGTAATATTTATGAAGGATCCAAGATACATATAGCTCAAAGTATTCTGATAGTTCAAAACTTAGTTTTGAAACACAAAATATCTGAGGCATTGGTCTCAGATATTTTTGAAGCAATAATACTACATTGTCGTCCAGGACGAATAGAAAAATTAAATTTGTATTACTACAAAAAATTTTTTGGAGCAAAAAAATTTATAAAAAAAATTTTTTATTGTTCAGAGTGTGGATCATCAATAAAAAAAAGTAATGATGTATGTAATGTTTGCCAAAAAAAGAAGTAAAGTATTTTGTAACATTATCGATAATCGAACAGCTACAGATGATTCTAAAACGAAAAGAAAACCATGAATACATACGTCTGCCTGTGAACAATACAACTATCGACAAATATGAAGATTTTTCAAATGGTCAAGTATACCAAATGTACCAACGGTTCTTTTCACAGCCAGGAAGATTATCATTAATGTGGAATTCTGATGGTGTTGCAACATTTAATAATTCACTTTCTTCTGCTTGGCCTTTTTATTTACGTATTAACAATTTGCCATTTGATAAAAGAATTCGACGTGAAAATACAATTCTGGGAGGTTTGTGGTATGGGCCACATAAACCATTCCCTAATTTATTTTTGGAGTCATTCAAAGAAGAAGTGAGAAAAATGTATGAAGGTATTTCGATAAAAATAACACACAATGAAAACATTTTTATTAGAGCACTTTTACTATCAGGAACATGTGATTTACCGGCAACTAGTGCATTTCTCAACTTTCAACAACATAATGGAGAATATGGATGTACAATATGCGAAATACAAACGAGTAAACTAACCTTGGCAACAAATAAATCTAGACGTATTTACAAATATAGTGAAAATATTGTACCTCGAACTTTGGAACGTACTTTAATTTACGCTAATCAGGCACTTGAAAATAAAAAAATCCGAAGATACCACAACATCAAAAACCTGTAAAAGGCGTTAAAGGCCATAGTACTTTATCTCAGTTAATGCCAAATTATGTCCTAGGTACAGGAATAGACTCAATGCATGCCATTTACGAAGGAGTGGTGAAAAAATTAGTATTTTTATGGGTAGACTCACAATTTAGCAATCAACCATTTTCATTACGACACGTTCTTGATCTGATAGATAAAAAATTGTTGAATATAAAGCCTCCTAAGTTTTTTCATCGTTTAACGAGACAATTGTCAAGTTACAAAAAGTGGAAGGCTTCTGAACTAAAATCTTGGTTCTTCTATTATTCACCAATACTACTTTCACCGTTACAAAAAAGGATCTATTATCATCACTACTTATTATTAGTAACAGCAATATCTTTCTTGAATCAAGATAGTATTTCAATTAGAGAAATTCATTTAGCAGCAGATTACTTGAATGAATTCGTGAAAAATTTTGGAGTATTATATGGTGAAAAACATTGTAGCATTAATATACACTTATTATTGCACATCGCATTAGATGTTGTTAAATTTGGACCTTTATTTGTTAACTCTTGTTTTTCATTCGAAAGTCTTAATGGAGAGCTCATAGCAACAATTACTGGGAAAACTGATGTTGATTTACAGATTATTAAGAAACACTGGCAGTTCTTAAAATTTGTGACAGATTCGGCATCATTACCTGAAGGTTCAATTCGTGATTTCATTTTAAAACGGAAACGTCAAGTCTAAATTTGCGAATCTTTTGGACATTGTTACTCCATTGGATTATATAAAATATTCGATCTTGAAAAATCTACAAAAGTCAAGAATGCTGTTTGTAATATCATTAGTGGCCAAATATCAGCACGGATTTATTTTAGACTCTTGAAAGATGATTTACTGTATGTTTCAGCACTCTATGAAGAAAAATTAAAGACTAATTCATCATTTGTGAAAATTTTCCTATCTGGAAATACTTATTTTGGTAAAATTTTGTACTTTCTTAAAATAACACAGTGCGATTGTGAAACTCCTCAATGTGAATGTTACGGAAAACACTTTGCTTCAATTAATCCTGTGAACGTACTAGAACCATTGACTTTTATGTATAGGAATGCACATATTCAAATCCCACATCTTTTCAGCTGTATTCTTATTAATGATATTATTTTAATTCCTGTAGAGTGTTTAAGGAGCGTATGTATTTGTATAAATTATGATAATGACAAATTTTATTTAGGATGTAGAGTCAATTCTTATGAGCATGAATAATTATCTGTAATAAATAAACTAATGAAATTTGCACTATTTATGTATTATCTAATCTAAAAATAAATATAATTCATCAACATATATTATTACTTTTTTTAACCTATATTGTTCAAATTTTTCTAATAATGCAGTAATAGCTATTTTTTAATTAATTATCACAATTACATTATGTAATTAAAAATCATAAAATTCAATTATCTATGCACATAATACATATTTTTTAAAAATTCCAAAAATAATCAGACAAATCGAGGACAAATCCAGGTTAAAATATTTTATAATATCAGAAGTAAAACAGGAGATTTGTAGAAGAAATCTATATAATTGACCTTGGCGAAGAAAAACAGGTGAATTAGGAGCAAAAATTCAGACTAATTCAGTCTAGCGGAAAAAACTAGTAGTAAAGGATCCAATGAAGGAAATAATCAGACTAAATTCCGAGTAAAACAGATGAAAATATCAATTTTAGACATAAAACAGACGAAATTTTTCGACTCGGGTAATTATTGTAACCTTAGAAAGTTTCATCATGATTTGTGAGTTTAAAAGAAATGTACTCTTCAGTAGAACACAAAAAACTGTTATTTTATTGTTACATATAGCTTAATAATAATAGCCTGGTATCAACATTACACTGGGAGAAAAAATTATTTTTCGTCATGATATGCTTTTTTTGAAAAGTATCCATCATAAAGTTAATTGATTTAAAAAAATTACTTGAAATTTTTTTTAAATTAGCACATATAGTTTTGGAACAACGGTGTTCTATTGCGTAAATAAAATATTTCAAGAAATATTTTCCAATTAATCAACTATTTTATAGATATTATTCGAAGAAAGCATTTTATAGAAACGAAGAATTTTTTTTCTTCGTGTAACACAGTTGAGAAGATTTATGCTTTGACTACATAAAAATGCTTTATATGTAATAATAAATTAACAGCATTTTGTAATTCTTCATATCAATTACCAAATTCATTTGATTAATAAGATTGTCATTGTAATTTTTAATAGTTTTAGAATTCCGCGAGTTTATTTAAAATAAATATGTATTAACATGTGTGCAGAAAAAAAAAAATTCAATAAAAAATTTTTTCTTAGAAATAATTAGTGATAGTTTTATTTTATTTTATTATACATAACCTATTATGTAATGAATTTATATTAATTTTTATGTTTTCCTTAAATAAATGACAATTTCTTGAAAATAAATTTGTTCTGGGCCCATTGTCTGTAGTACAGCTCTGATTTCAAATCTATTGCGCATGATCAGAGAAATTTAAGTGGATGAATTTTTTTTAATTTTGATTTTTCGATAATTTGAGTGATTGTGAATAAAATGTTCCGTTCATATTTAAAGTATGCGAAATATAATTTCGGGATTATGAATATTTTTTGAATAAAATTTTTTCGTTACATTAGTAGTTCGGCTGGTACCCATTCGATTAATCTGTAAAAAAAAAAGAAATTCACATTGGTTAGTAGATCGAAAATACTAACAATTGTCTCTAAATATTTGTTGATTAAGTTGTCGAAGGACGAGATGAATAATTGATATTACTTGGAATGTCACAAGCTTTGCTGATTGTCTCACAAGAATTAAATTTTAATGAATAGCTATGATTGGCGTCTATATGTCTTGAGAACAGGAAAAAGAATGCACGACAGGAACTTCGCTGGTCAAACTTGACACCAGATTTTAGTCTATTGAGTGACTAGAATTTGAGAATTTATCGATTGTCTGGTCGATTGGTTATTAATCCCGTGTCAAGGAGGCCACCGAAGTTTTACTCAGCTGACCATTCGAATTGAAAATTAATTGATTCTCAACACATACAATAATAAGTATATCATAATTCTAAATTCTGATTTATCGTCAATGAAATATTTAGCATTATTTTTAATATTATTTTAAATCCATGTCTATTGTCAATAAAATCAAGCGTATTCTTTACATTTAGATTTAACCATCAAATTTGATTGTATCCCCAGCGAAGCAGGTGGGTAACTGCTAGTTATACCATAAAACAGACTTCGCCTTTTTCCATGACATAAATAGTAGCGCTATTATGTAAATATCAAGATAGTTGTAGCGTGAAGCTTAGAAAAATTTTTCTCAAAAAAAAGGATAGTTGGCTCGTATACCGGAATGTGAGGAGGAATGAGGAATAATCACAAAAAAAATAATAATTTACTCAGTGAAATTAGAAAAAAAATAAATTCATTTATTTTTTTACACAAACTCAGTCTTATGGTTTCAATTCTCACTTTGTCCTCGTTTTGAAAATTCATCCACTAAGATGTCCGACTCTCAAGCACGTGTGTGATAGCGTCATTCAGCACAATCACCTTTTAGTCGCAGAACTTGTACTACAATAACTCTCTAATAACTCAGCGTTGTTCTATTAGTCTCTCTGAAGCTAATTGAACAAGAGAAAATGATTAGATGCAAGAAAAACTCGGTTTTTGATAATTTAGGGAGCTCGTAACTCAGTAACGTGCTTTCTCCTCGATAGATATACGGAAACTTCGAGAAAGTCCAGAAAAAAAGGTTGGACTATCATCCCCAAAATTTGATTGGTCCATCGGATCGTTGTGATTGGCTCTGGATTTCTCTAGATAATGACGTCTCCTCAGCTGATTGGCTCCTCAAGTTACTAGATAGTAACTCTTATGTTAATTACTGGAGGAGAAATTTGAAGGAGAGAAAAAGGGGCCCTCAGAAATTTTCTACAACACTACCTAAAGAATTTTGTATAGTGCCGTGTCACGGAGAACTTTACTCAAGGGCCTCTCCTAACCAGAAAGGTTAGGAAACCTTTCATTTTGTTGACTGAACAATAGTTATTTACACGACTATTGCTCTGAACTACAACAACTTACGTTTCTTCTTACTTGAATGTTAAAAGTATCATTTAAAGATGAATTTTCTAAAAACAAATCATCAGATAATTTATAAATAAATGACGAAATACTTTTCGATAGAATTATAGTTGATAAAAAAATTAGACTCATTCATAAACAGAGTCATTCTCAAATCTTTTACCTTATCCATTGTGATCAGTATCAGTCGTTACTTATTAAATGAGAAGTTACTTAGATATTATATTATTAGATCATAAAAAATACATTATTAGGTAACAAATTTGTATCTGTTGTTCTCATTTTCATGACTTCAATCAACTCTCTAATGATATATTTTGTTCCTCGTTGTCCTTCCTTATAATCTCAGAGCATTTATTCAAATTGTCCAATATTTTACTTGAACGTTCATTTTTTTTATGCAATTTTATTTTTTTTTTCTCAATTGATTGGAAAATGTTCTTCTCTTCTTCCGCTTCTTCACTTGCTCTTCTTCTATATCCAAGTTGCTGGTACTGTCACCTGAATCGAAGTCCTTTTGTTGACTTTCTGGACTACTTTTGGAAAGCGCAGCAAAAGTTTGTTGAAATATATGTCATTTTTATGATAGAAATGTTAATAAATAATAGAACTATAACCAAATTTATACCGTTCAATGGATTGTGGCGGCACGAATCCAACGATTGGATTGCGTTGACATTTTCAATATTTACGAAAGCTTCGTTTGCAAAAATCCGAGACATCACGTCACGCATTCTTGAGTCCATCTCGTTCCACTGATGAATGATATTTTTTTTTGAACTTGCTGACAATTTTCTCCCTGAGTTTTCTTCCTCTTTATTGCCCGAGCAAAATTGATTTAAACGTTTCATACATTCGTCGAGTAAGAATTTGATATTCTCAGTAGGCAAACGAATATTATCAGATAATTGCGACGAGGTCCGTGTGTCATAGCTCATTAAAGTTAAATCATTATTCGCCGGACTGTTGAATACTTCCGCGAAGTATTCAGAAGCATAATCGTAATTTATAACATGGAATGATTCGTGTAATAATCGCACTGGTAGTCCTACCCATGAATGTGTCTCGATAGAATATGAAAAATTACTTATAATAATAAATATTTGTTACTTACCAATTTCTTATCTATGATATAGATCGGCGTCAGCTGTCACTATAATCTAATGGTCATCAACATTGTATGTAATAGTAATTTTCTTCGATGCTATGGTGTATAATAAGACAAAACGTCAATTTTTTTCAATTTTCACTTTTTTGATGTATATCACAATAACTCACACCACTGTCACGATTTTCCGTCACGAACTAATAATTTTTTATTCACCATAAAAAATAATTGTCAATAATTGATTAGCATACAGCTCCAGCCACTTACTAAAAGATGAATAAATTTCAAACGAAAATATGTTTTCTACAGATTCTACCCACGTCCAGTTTTTCACAAAAAACTGTTTTAATTAGTTACATCTGTAATAGAAAGTAAAATAAAGGTGGTCCCAACCATCCTGGCCAATGAATTATTTTTTATGGTTTTCTGTCATCGGCTGGAGGTACGCTGCACCTGATTTTGTCCTTATATTTATCACTTTAATAGTAAATAATTGCGAAAAAGATATAGTTATATCAATTGAAATATTCAACTTGACTTTTAGTCACTGTGAAATACGATAAATATTGAATTATGATTTTTTTGAAAATGTGAATCGTATCGATAAAAGCCATAGTCGACATTCTAGATTGTGATTATTACTTTTACTGGTATTTAGGCGAGAATTATTATCAAGATGATTTTCTACGTTATCGATACTTGGTGTATGTTGAGGCGCAAAAATTGTAGATTCCAAAGGGAATCTCTTCGAATAATTAGTTATTGATGTTTTTTAATTGTTTATAACAATTACAGGCTGCTATAAACAATTTACAGTCTTGAGAGCAGTAATGGAGTCATTAGTCACCTCATTATGTCGATATTTATTAAATTTGTCCGAGAGAACCCAAATCCAACTTTTATTGACGTTTTTTAATTATTTATAACAATCACAGACTGTTATAAACAATGTGTAGTCACGAGTATTCGTATTCGTATTATTTAACTTAAATTTGACTCTGTTCCAACTAATGTTTAACCATTTTTTTCCAGTTAAATACGCGAGGTTAATTTTTATTATTTTACCAATATTTAACTGTTTTTTAACCAATATTCAACCGTAATATTTGTCAGGACATATAAAAATTATTTTAGTTATTTAACTAGTATTCAACTTGTTTTTCACCTATATTCAACCGTTTTTATTTTTTCAAATTCTTTGTATTTTCTCCGTATTTAACCGGGATTCAATCGGGATTTAACCGAGATTTCACTGTGTATATCTAGTTAAATGCGAGAGTTATTTTCCTGCTTTTTAACCGGTTTTTTTCCAGTTCATAGAAACCGTGAGAGAGGCACAATAAGATCACTAATGGCCGTTAATAAGTCATTAGTAAAGCGGTACAAGCGGCGAAGGGACAACAGATTACTTTAATCTAACCCTTCACGCTTTCTCAAACCGCAAGCCCCTGTTAACTATGAACTTCCAAGTGCCGCAAGAGTCGAAACCTACTGGAACAAAACTAGGCTCAGGGCCAGATGCAATTTCCACGTTCCGGTAGAAGAAATTAACATCATCACACCAGCATCTGGCCCGTATCTTCTCAGAATATCTAGGAGAAGATACACGCATTCCTGGCTGGCTCGTTAAAGGGTGCACTGTGCTGATCCCCAAAACGGGTGATCTATCTAACCCCAAAAACTACAGGCCTATTACATGTCTAAATACTCTCTATAAATTGTTCACTAAGATTTTAAACAAAAGGATTTTGACTGTAATAAAACCTGTATGGAGACAGATATGCGAACAACATGGCAGCAAACGTAGCTTGATAAGTTCCAAGGAGAACTTGTTAGTAGTCCAGTGCGTTACACTGGACGCATACTACTGCAAATGCAACCTGTCAATGGCCTGGAGAGATTACCGGAAGGCATTTGATACAACATCTCATGAGCTTCTCCTTCATGCATCGAACATCTGATGCTGCTCCGGAGGACACTGTTTCACCGTAACATCTGGTGAAACGAAGATGTCTACTGGAACAGTGCTTTTTAGGAGAGGCGTATATCATGGTGATATTTTGAGTCCTCTCCTATTTTGCATCTCACTGCTGCGATTACCTGTCACTCTACGCCAAACGCCTGGATATAAAGCCAGACGAGTCTCCAATCGCGCAAACAAAGTTACACATTTATTTTATATGGCTGCCTTAAAAGTGTACGCAACAAGTCCTGAGAGACTCCGACCAGCCCTAGAGGTTGCGTCCGAGTATACTAGCGCAATCGGTATAGAGTTTGGGTTAGACAAGTATGCAGTAGCCGACTTAGTAAGTGGAAGATCGCCGAACTGGAGTGATAATATCAAGCTTACAGACGGGAACATCATAAAACATCTAGATGCAGGTGAGTCATATACATACTTTGGACAGGCACAAACCGCGTTACAGGATGTGTCTGTCATTAAAGATACTCTCCGCAGTGAGTATAAGTAGCGACTTAAGAAAATATGGGGCTCTGAATTATCAGGCCCTAATAAAGTCGCAGCTACGAATATGCTCGCTGTCCTAGTTTTGCTCTATTCATTCGGAGTCCTTGAATGGCTTCAAAGTTAGATAAAAGATCTAGACATTATCACAAGAAAAGTGATGACATCACACCGAAGTCATCACCCGCGATCTTCCGTCCAACGCCTATACTTTGCCCCGGATATGGGAGGGCGTGGACTACTAAGTCTGAAGTGCCTACACGACAGATTAGTGATAGACATAGTTTATAACATCTTTGAGAGCTCTGACCCCCTTCTTAGGTTCGTGAACAGCTTCGAACTAATAGTGAGGGATGCGTTTTTATATAGAGCAGCATATCGAGCGGCCCAAAACTTTGGCTCAGTTTTTGACTCTAGCAGCTTGAACGGTCTAAGGTATTTGCGATTGACCAGAGGGCAGCGAGAGGTTGATAAAAACAACCGAGCAGTTAAAACTGCTCTACAAACATGTGGCAAAGTCCCTCCATGGTGTGTTTTGTCGTCAACTTGAAACATAGGACTTGTCACACAAGCTAATGTTTCAATATCTTAAGTCAGCTGGCTTGTTCTCTAACACCGAAGGGTTCATTATGGCCTGCCAAGATGGTGTATTTTCAACCCTCGCCTATCGGCGTGATGTTATGCACGAGCAACTCGAGGACACATGATGCCGAGTTTGCCACGGTGATGTAGATGAGACACTATTTCACAACTTATCGGTGTGTCCGATACTGGTGTGCTCAGCCTACAATCACCAGCGTAACACCGCTTTAAGAATGTTGTATTATCAACTTAGGTACACTTATGGTATAGACAAGACACCAGTGTTGTCTTATGTGCCCGATGAAATTGAGTCGGCTGTTGAGAACGGGAGGGCAAAAATTCTATGGAATTTTCCACGCCCTGCGCTTCAACGACTCGAGCACAATAAGCTGGATATGACCTTCTCCGACCATAACACTAAGCACGTATATTACATTGAGTTCTCAGCTTTGGCTGAGAAAAATATACGTGCGAAAGAAGAGAGTAAATACGAACGCTACAGAGAGCTCATGGAGGACATGAGAAATGTCTATCAGGACTATACAACGCACGTGATAGTCCTGGTGATTGCCACCCTCGGAGGGATGAAAGTCCGTTTTCTGTCAGAACTGCAAACAAAACCAGTCTGCCGTAGTCAGGCTGAGAGTCTTGCGGCTCGTATGCAGAAGGTGGTCATCCTTGGGTCCCTCCGAATCCTAAGACGTTTAAATTAATGATTGAACGGCTGCAGCTCTGGCTTACCCTTAAACCTGAGGGAGCCGGGTGTCTGCAGAATAATCCCGTCTAGTCAGGCCCCAGGGGGGTCGTAACCCAGGGACCCCTGGCCAGACATTCTTTGACGACCCGAAAAGTGATAATCATAAGAATAAAAATTGGTCGGAGCACACTTTGTGCTTACACGACGAACTTCCTATTATTATAACAAATTCATATTGTTATAAGCAGTTTGTATTTGTTAAAGCTCACATCCCGTAATAAATTATATTATTTTGTTAGAAACATCATGATTCATGTGATATATGCATTAGTTATTCGATAAATACAATTTTCAATTGTTTATAACAAATTTATATTGTTATAAACAATGTGTAATTGTCGAAGTCATATTCAGTTGTAAATAATAATGTTCAGTGAATATCGAGTTGATTTTCAAATGAAATCAATTTTTTTTTTGCTCAAAAGTATTTTAGTGAATAGTCAATCTTTCCATTTATCCATTATTAATTTTTTTTCTATGAAAAAAAAAACGGCTCTACCGAATTTGTTTAAACTTCTTTCAGATCTTCTTTATAACAATATCTTTCGAATCAATTTTGGTTGGAGTCGATATCTCAATCTGTTCTTGAGATATCGAAAACGAAAAAAATGCTGACATACGTACGTACATACATACGTACGTACACACACACATCATTTACAAAGTTGGTTAGTATGCTTGTATATATCTTGAAACGTGGAGATATGTTGAAAATTCACATTTCACCAATCGACCCAATTTCAATAACTTCCTAATGGGAAGTTAATAATATTCATAATAATTCGAATAGTCATATTAACAGTGGTAATGATAATAATATAATTAATACTAAATAAATCCTAACCATTCTTCTGCAAAATATGATGGCTCTCAGACGTAGGAGAGTTACTCACGTCAATTCGAGACCATCAGCCGTTTACACAGATGGACTGATAAAGTTAAAACTTCAATCTTAGTGTCTTGTTTAAAGGACAAAGCTCAAGAAGTTATAAATAATTTGAGCATAGAAGATTTAAGTAATTATAGTGTTTTGTCAAAATGTTTAGAAGATCGTTTTAGTGAAACTCAATTTTCCAGAGCTTACTTTAGTCGTTTCCAGGCTAGGAAACAGAATGAAAACGAATGTTTGACTGATTTCCTTAATAATTTGTATAAATTAGTCAAATCTAGGTATCCAGGAGTTTTTGGCGAACAAAGAGAACGTATGCCCGGATTACAATTTATTGGGGGATTGCATAATCCCACGTTACGATATTCTTTACGGTCTAAAAGGTTAAAATTTCTACAGTCGGTAACTCAATGAGCAGTTAAATTAGAGTCGATTGATATATCATGTTACAGTTAAGGTTTTCACTCTAATTCTTCATCAAGAAGATATTTTGAATATGGTTCTCGGTGCTCAATGGTTTTCGACTATTTAATTGAAAAGTGGTTATTGGCAAGTTGAAGTTACTCCTTAAGATCATGAGAAGACAGCTTTTTGTATTGGAGGTGAACTTGGGCAATTTGAACTTCTTCTTGTTGGTTTATGTAATGCTCCTGCCACCTTTGTGAAACTTATGAACATAGTATTACGGGACGGCGCAAAGTTGGATAAAACTAGGGTAGTAATTTTTTGTTGGTAGGTTGGTTGCCCTGTAGCCATATATAAAAAATAGTGAAAAGGAGCTGAGTGTAGAAAACCGTTATGAGATAAGGTTAGTTCCTCGTTGTCACAAATAGATGGCACTGAATGTTAAATATTCAATTTAAATTAAATCAAGTGTGCAATATAATTGAATTATTAATTCTTGTTATATACATATATTATTGTATATATTGTTATTGTATATATATATATATATTGACTATAAGGATTTTCAATGTGTTATATAATTTTTTTACATAAATATTTGATAATTATTATTCGAAAATGATTATATCACTTGTATTAATATTATAGAATTAATGATAAATGTGTAGATCGAAATATTTTCAATTCATATGTTAAAAATTGATGGAATTTTATATACCATAAATCATGATTTAATTGTCATAAATATTATATTTAATATAAATGTTCATTGTACTGTCAGTGAAATAAAAGATAAAAAAAGTCTTTAAAAGAAAATAAGGGCATTACTTTACATTATCTGCAGATAGAGATTACTCGTGAATAATTAAGCAGAACATGCAGGAATATAGCTCAGGATTTCATTGCCATAATGAATATTGTGAGTGATGTCGTATTGCATATCTGCCACTTATTTATATTTACCATAGTGATATAAATTTTAAAAAAAAATTAATTTTGTTTTTATCTTCTAGGGAGTTTTGAAGATGATAAAATGTTGATCTGGATTCGAGATGTCGATTATGAAGGATAAAAAAATATTTTTAAAACTAAAAAGTGGAAAGATGTCACCCGGAAAGTAAATGCCAAGTATTAGAAGTAAGCAAAAACTTAGAAGATAGTGACTTCAATTAATACGCATTTTATGAGTTGATCACATGTTTGTACAAATTACAGAGAGATTGCGGAAGACTCCAGATTGAAAGGGAAATTTACAGGAGAATCGTGCTATAACCGATTCGTCTTCTCGATTAATCGATACAGTGTAAGAGACAAAAAAATCGATCGACGGACTTGTAGGAAAAACTTTTATGGAACTAACATTTGAAAATGTTTTTAAAAATTTTTTTGTAGTATTTAAGATCACTACCAAGAGAGGAAAGAATTATGCGCCACAATCATTGGACAGTATATAAGAAAATTAGATTGATGCATCGGTACATAGAGAGAAGGGAAGAAGCTCAGAAAGAGGCTGCAAGAGTAAAGAAAAATAGAAACAGGTGAGGTATTGGAATAATTAATAATCTAGTACAATCGTACAAAGGGAAATGTTTTTCAAAGTGTTTGTGATTATGTTTTGATTTACAAAAAATTAATTATAGGTAGGCTAATAGCAGACAAGATGATGCAAGCCATTCGAAAAAAAAATTTTGATTATGTGGGAAAATAGAATGGCAAATGGAATATCTTGTTATGTCCAAAGAAAATTTAATAATAATTTATCATTTATTTATTATTCAAAATAGCAGCTGGCGATGTTCATGGAGGCTTGGACTAACAGGGGGTTTTCTCCAATGTTCAAATTTGTGAATATTGAAGTTAAAATAAATTTGGGATCCGTTATGCGAGATAGGAACACTACGCCTCCGAGAATTCTTAATCAATGTAGATATCCAAAGGAGAAAGATAATTTAACATATAGTATACTTACTATCTCCTTACTGCTTAGGCCCTAGGCTACCAACTGCAACGGTAATTTACTAACAGGACCGGCAATTTACCGGTTGTAGATGCAATTTCCAGTTTTCCCGCTAGATGGCGCTGTATCGACCTGCAGTCGGTAATTGTTGGGCAGCGCTGCTGTTGTGGTGGGTGAAAGAATTTGAATTTTTTTACTGGCAATTGTTACCAATTTAATGTTGGTAACTGTTGTCAATCTTTTTCACTGAGTAGCGCTGTTGTTGTGGTGCGTAAAGAATTAAAATTTTTTTGAATATCATCGACCTGTAACGACTATCGATCACCAGGCGATAATCATTACCAAAATTTTTTCACTCAATGGCGTTGTAATTCCGGCGGTTTAATATCCATATTTATTTCACACACAGCAATTTACCAATCACTGTTCTACACTCAAGCGTGTACACTTAGATATAGTCCGATGATCTCTGTTGCTGAACTGACTTGTTGGCAATCTGTTCTTTTCATATATAGCCCTTACTCTAGCGACCGATAGCTAAAACATATTTTCTAACCTGTAACGACTATCGAACACCAGACAATAACTATAACCAACATTTTTTCACTTAATGGCGTTGTAATTCCGTGATATGAATTATTTAGAACTTATGTCGAATTATTATTATCAATATCCCCTATTACAAGACGCTGCTGTTGTGCACAATTCGATTTTTTTTCCGAGAATCTTGGCAATTAATTCTGTCATCCGTTAGAGGGTGCTATAAGTAAATGTCAGACAACATTCAAATTAAAAAAAAATTTATTTTATCATTATTCACATAAATTCATTAACATTGAAATTACTGGTGATGGTGTTCATATTTACTTTGAAAACAATTCACTAATCACTGTTCTACACTCAGTCGTGTACACTTAGAAATGATGTTAATTATTAGTTGTAGAAAATTCGACAGTACCAGTGGAATATCTTAAAAATAGCTGACCCTTTGTTACTAATTCATGCAAATGATTCCTATAATCGGCGTCTTCCAACAAGATGGTTATGTATGACGGCAAAAAAATGTTTGACTCCTGGACTCCATCTTCGTCAATTTCCTCCACTATTGCGAAAGCCAAACATGGGTCATTCTTATATTTTATCACTCTTAATTCTTTCACGGGGTATGCTGGATCGAGAGAAAGTTCCTTCATCTTGTCAACTAGTGTGGAATCCTCCAAAAGTGCAGATTGGTATTCTTGAGATACACCCATTCCCACAATGATTTGTTTTTTGAAATCAGAAATTAATTTTCGGAAATTTATTTAAAAATTTTATTATGAAAGATTGAAATTTTCTTTTAAATATAAAAAAATTGAAACTTACAATTTTAGAACTCTTTAAATTATGCCTCTTCAATAACCACAACGTAAGGTTTGCTTGAAATATTCTGACGACTAAGTCGTTTGAGGTTTCGTCGTTGACTGGCAATTTTTTGGCATGATAACTCAGTTTTATAGCTTCTTCCAACAATCGTTCTATAAACAATACCCATTATTTTACAGATTTTACATGTAATCGTATTGTTATTGTTTCTCCTCGGAAATTAACTGATTCTCCGTCTTGATCAACAATTCTCAATTGTATGTGACGTATTGCTTGTACGGCGATTGGAAGATAAATGACGTTAGATGGCACTTCAATGATTTTATATCCTGGTGGAACTGATGGGAGAAATTCATGAATTGTATGCACTAATTTATTATTTATGTATGCTCCTGTAGTAATATTGCACTCGATTCTCAATGCATTTATTTTCAAGATGGAAACTGGTGAATCTGACGTCTGTGTTGATTTTGGCGCGTTAAGTCTTGGACCAAAACCCAACAGACGACCAATAGAATCATTGGGCTCAAAATTTATTGTAGAGTTATCACTGTCAATCTCACTGTGCAATTCATTGTTGTTAGGTTTAATAGAAATTGACAGTTTAGGATCAGCTTTCTTCAAATAATTTTCAATATCGTCAATGTCATAGCTTCTGGTTGGTATTTCAATAATTTTATCTCATTTATTTATATTATAATGAAATTTATTATTTCCATTGTCAATATTTGGGATAGAGTTAAACGTTAATAATTCAATAAGACCCAGTACATAATTTCTTGTCCTTGTTAATTCGATAGGTGGAAAATGATATGCCTCTGATATAGAGGACTGTCCAGACAGCGTTATAGTGAATGAATCGTCCATGACTGAAGTACTTTTATTCATGTTTATCGCTTCTATATCTTCGAGATTATATTCCATACCAAGTCCCCAGAGGCCTTCAACTTTTTCTCTGAGAAACTTTAAACATAGATATCCACAATTTGTTGTTGAATAATCTTGTTGCTTTGTATGATTATATAGTATGCTACCAACATCGAAATATTTTTGAAGTTCAATTGGAGGTTTTAAATTACCTGAACTATCAAAGTATATTGCTTTATTTCCTTGTTTTTTATATGCAACCCAGTGAGTTCCTGCTCCATCTTTATCATCAGGGTTAATGATAGCTGACTCATTTTTCCATGGTTTAGATTTCGGTAAATCATTTCTCATGAAAACTCCACGAAAGTATGGAATTTTCATAATTTTTGCATACTTCAAAATATCGATGTTTGTTAATGCTCGATGTGGTAGCTCTATACGTTTTTTCGCCGGTTTCACGTATAGACCATATCCTCGTTTTCGACGTTTAAAACGTAGACCTCTACCCAAGTCTATGGCTTCGATTTTTTGATTGTGACGTTTTGCTTCATCCAATTGACGATGAGCAGCTTTAGCATTACTAACTGCCTTTGCAATACCTGAAGCTCCACCAGCTAAAGCACCAATTCCACTAAGACCAGCAAATATCGGTATGGCGTCATAGCGGTCAAATTACAGTTCATAGATTCCTTTAGATTCATGGCAAGTAGCATTGAAAAATTAGTTTCATTTTTACATGATGATAATAAGAATATTACGGAAAAATTCTATAATGATCGTGAACAGTTTAAAAGTAGTGCGAAAGGGAGTCTTTCCCTATGAATATATTGATAATTGGGATAAACTTGATGAAACTCAGCTTCCTGCCCAATCAACGTTTTACTCTAAATTAAATGATGCAAATATCACAGATGAAGATTATGAGCATGCACTCGCTGTGTGGAATAAGTTTCAGCTTAAAACTTTAGGTGATTATTCAGATTTATATTTGAAAACTGATGTTTTGCTCTTAGCAGACATCTTTGAAAATTTTCGTAGAAATAGTTTAGATGCATACAATTTAGATCCTTTACATTACTTAACTGCACTTGGCCTAGCTTTTGATGCTATGCTGAAATATACAGAAATAGAACTTAATTCGTTGCAAGATGTTTGAATGCTTAATTTCATAGAGAAAGGAATAAGAGGAGGTGTGTCACAGTGTTGCAATAAATACGGCAAAGCTAATAATCAATTTATGAGAGATGATTTTGATCCAAACAAAGATGAATCTTACTTAATGTATTTCGATGTAAACAATCTTTATGGTGCAGCAATGAGTGAATACCTGCCCACTGGTTCTTTTAGATGGGTTACTGAAAAATTTGATTTGAATGATATAAATTATTTAATTTTAAATATTCCCAAAGATTCACCAATCGGTTATATTTTTAAGGTAGATTTAGATTATCCACAATCATTGCATGAGCATCATAAAGATTTACCGCTATGCCCAGAGCATTGGAAACCACCTGAATGCAAAAGTACAAAGTTGATGACAACATTATTACCTAAAAATGAGTATGTTATACATTATAGAAACCTACAGCAGTGTGTTGAACTTGGTTTAAAAATTAAAAAAATTCATCGAGTTTTACAATTCAAGCAATCAGCTTGGTTAAAAAAATATATAGATTTAAATACAAATATGAGAAAGCAATCTAAAAATGAATTTGAAAAAAACTTTTACAAACTGATGAATAACGCTGTTTATGGAAAGACAATGGAAAATGTCCGTAATTACAAAGATATAAAATTAATCACAAAATGGGAGGGAAGATGGGGAGCACAAACTCTAATATCACAACCCAACTTTCATAGCAGCATTATATTTGATGAAAATATAGTCATTATAGAAATGAAACAACTGGAAATACTGTTCAATAAGCCAATTTATGTAGGGTTTGCAATACTTGATTTATCTAAAATTTTTATTTATGATTTCCATTATAATTATATCATGAAGACTTTTGAAAATAATGTGAAATTATTATATACAGACACAGATAGCTTAATCTATCATTTTACTAATGTAAACATATATGATTATATTAAACGTGACATTCAGAAATATGACACGTCTGATTATCCTGAAAATAATGTTTATGGTATTCCTTTAGTCAATAAGAAAGTTCTAGGCTTGATGAAAGATGAAAATGAAGGAAAAATTATGACTGAATTTATTGGGCTTAGAGCAAAAATGTATAGTTTCAAAGTTCAAAATGAAGAGGATCAAAAGAAAGCCAAAGGTGTGAAAAAAGCAACAATTAAAACGATTACGATTGATGATTATAAAAATTGTTTGTTTCATCATACTGTTTTTAAAAAAGATGAATATCATATTGTAAGTAAAAAAACATGAAGTATGCATTATTTTGAGAATGAAAAAAGCCTTAAGTTGGGAAGACAATACAAGTTAATTATTAGAGGGAACTACTGATACTTTACCGTAGGGTTACAAAGAATGTAATACGAATTCGTAAGTTTTATATTTATTTTGTATTAAAATAATTACAAGTTACAAATATCATAAATATAAGTTACAATTGTCATTACTCAATAGTCATAGTTATAAATTACAATTATCATAGCTTAAGGTTTCAATTTTTATTTTATAAGTTATATTTCATTCTGATGATTGTTCTTTTTTGTCATAATTATAAGTTGTTTATTTTTTGTCACAATTACAAGCTTCTTAAATAAATTATATATCTTTCAAATTTATCCAACTATTGTGTTCATTGCTAAATCCTAATCACTTCACATATGCTTGATTTCCACGTTTTTTTAAAACTTTTTCAACCAAATAAACATCAGGATATTGAACTCCAGTTAATTCATCTTCATAAAAACCGCCCTTCATTGGTGGGTTTTGATAATCTGTTAATTTATAAGTCACTGGATGAGTATTTTTGACTTTGCTGACAGTGAAAATTTCAGTGGTCCAATTGGGAGTGTACCCTTTCTCAAATACATGTTTATATTTGCTAATGCGAACTTTATCACCAACTTTGAATCTATTTTTTTTCTTCATCTTCATGACTTTAAGCTTTCTGTAAACAGTATCAAATAATTGCTTTTCATTAGCTGAAGTCACATCCACAGGTTTCATCCCAATTGTATGATGTTTAGTATTAATATATGATGATAATAATTTTGGTAAAATGTCTATCCATTTGTAATTTCCATGTAAAGTAAAATTTTTCCACATTTTATTTTTCAAAGTTCGGTTAAATCGCTTGCAAATTGATGCTTTCAAGTTGCTAAATGTCGAATACATATTAATTTTGTTTTCTTTCATGAGTCCTTCAAAATCTTCATTATAAAACTCTTTTCCTCTATCCACATATAAATTCTTGGATATTCTTTTTCCTTTTAAAATTGACATCATTGCAGCAGTGACATCTTTACCATTTTTAGTCGTTATTGGTATAGCCCAAGCATATTTAGAGAAAATATCAATAACTGTTAATAAATATAGATATCCTTTATTGTAGGATTTATATGCACTCATATCAACAAGATTAGCCTGCCAAGTCTCACCAAGACCACGTATATCCACATGTTGTCGTTGATAATTTCTTCTCACCGGTCTATGAAGCTCTTCTGCAATTCGTTTTTTTTCTTTATTCATGGTAATTGGACTTTAGGTCTTCCTTTTAATTTTTTTTGAACGTTCTCCTCCAGCTGTTTTATAATGTCGGTATGCCTATTATCTGCCTCTTTGAATGTATTCAATTGATCAAATTGATAAAATTCATTTATTTGATTTAATTCAGCCTTTAAACTTTGTTGTGCTGCTTGTGATGATTCCAATTGCTGTTTTACTTGCTCACTGATATTTTCAATTTTTGCTTGGAGATTTTGTATCTCTTGTGTTATAGATGCTATCGTATTACTGATGCTTGATTCGACAACTTTCAATGTTACAGCATCATTTAGATCTACTGGATCAGAAAGGTTGCACAATCTTCTATTATTCATATCATATTGTTTATCGATTGTTAATTTAAATCCATTACCAGGTGGACCACGGACGGCACTTTTTCGTGAATCATTGTCTAACTGACGTCCAAAAATGTCTACACTCATCCTCTTTCTTCAAGAGATAATTGATCAATGAGTAATGACATTAAGCATCTGATTAATATATGATTCCAGCTTCACGTAGTTCTTTAATAATTGACATTATTCCATTGTTATCGCTAAAATTACCAGCAAAACGTGATGAAACAAGTAGACGTAATCGATCGACAAGTTCATTGGGATCATCCCAATAAACATAGGCCAGTGGTCGATTATAATTTATCATATATTTTGATATTTCATTGAATATTTATTCTCTCTGAGACTTCTGTCAGGGTGGTAATGTTTATGATAGGCGTAAGTGCTTTTTAAAATCTGTCCATAAGTATTTTTGTTAATGTCTGTTGTTATATTTGGATCAGGTGATTCCATGAAAAGGAATTCTAAGAGACCCGGAGTACTTTCATATTTTTTATTATCGATGTAAACAAATTTATCATCAAATCTTACTTCAGCATTACCAATCATCAGTTTATTGTTTAATTTTCTTACACCAAACATTGTATCCAATTCCTTCACTTGATGTTTTGAATCGAATTTTTTCGAATATGATACTGCAGGTAAGTCTTTTATCGGTGTACTTTGATGAGGAGCAGTGGTAAAAGATTCATCATCAGTTATTATACTATTATCCACATCATAATCAACAGTATTATTATCATGTGTTGTTTGAAAGCTTGTCGCTCCTTCTGTGGGATCTCTTTTGATTAGCTCTTCTTTTTTTACATTAAATTCCTCTGTCTTTATCGGAGTCTTGTCCACTAATTGTTGTAAAGGAGTTACAACTGGTTTGAACATTTCGTTCATAGCCCGTTAAGTTATTTCTCGCCCATATTTAATAATTTCATGCTTCTGTCGTATTGCGTCACTGGCTTTCGCAATTTGATGCAAAATATCAGCTCGTTTTTGCATTTTTTTTATCTTCATACTACCACTTTGATGACCGCGTCACAAATGTTCTTTTTCTCTTATTGTTGTTCAATTTATATATTTATAGAGCAATTAAATCCTTTTCTATCATGTCTACAACTGATTTCTCTATCTTTGTCGATAACGACGAATCCATACTTATCATTCCAACATTGAGAACAAAGTTCTCGAAAATCAGAAAATGTCATATCAGTATTTACATGATCATCGTAAATATGCTTCAAATTCATATCATCTTGTCGGAAGAGCACGAGAAATTTGTATTATCTCGCACTAAATGTTTGAGAATACGTGCATAAGTTTGGCAGAGATAAAAGCTATCAACATCTCTGTGTCGTCCCATACAAAAATAAGCACGCATATTATCTTGTTTTTCACACGCTACGTCATCAAAAATCATTATTGAATTTGGTTTTGCTTGCTCTGGTTTAACAACTTCCTCATGTTCATTAAAAGGAAAATAACCCATACCTTGTACAGGTTTAAGTAATTTTTCCAAAAATTTGTATTTTGGCTGATGTATGGATTTAGAATATAAATATATATTTTCAAATCGTAATCCATTCGGGTGTACAATAAGAGCTAAGAGAGCATTGGTTTTACCGCAATTCGAGGGGCCACATATCACGCCGCGAACGCTGCTTGGTAATGAATTACCATGGCGTTGAATTTTTACAGTTTGTGGCACGACGTTGTCGAAATTCGACACGGGTAATTGAGTTCTTTGTTGCTCGAACTTCATCTCGATATCAACTGAAGAGCTAGAGTATAAATGCGCGACTTTTATGGAAATTATTCCAGTACGGCTCAGGTGATGACACAGTACAGACGTGGCACCGGCTTAGTTAACATTATTATTAATAAATTGCCATTTGAGTTACATATTCCTGGATATCAGTATTGTGGACCCGGAACAAAATTACAAAAACGATTAGAACGTGGTGATCCTGGTGTAAATCCGTCAAATGCAGCGTGTAAAGAGCACGATATTGCGTATTCGAGAAATCGAGAAAACGTAGAAGCGAGAAACGCAGCTGATAGAGTGCTTGCTGAAAAAGCTTGGCAAAGAGTTTTTGCAAAAAACGCAAATCTCGGTGAGAGAGCTGCTGCATTAGGAGTTACAAATATCATGAATGTTAAATCAAAACTCGGAATGGGATTGAAGAAAAGAGTGGGGAAGAAAAAAGTTGGAAAAGGCTTGAAAAAAAAGCTTTGAGACAGATTGTGGATTCGGCCAAGTTGACGATGAATTCGGGTGCCGATCCTATAAAATCAGCATTGATAGCTGCACGAAAAGCAGTAAAAACGATTGGTGGAAAAAAGAATGTTCGAGTTCCTCGTGTATTACCTGTACCGACTAAGGTTGGAGGTGTTTTACCACTTATACCGATATTTGCTGGTCTAAGTGCAATTGGTGCTTTAGCTGGTGGAGCTTCAGGTATTGCAAAGGCAGTTAGTAATGCTAAAGCTGCTTATCGTCAATTGGATGAAGCAAAACGTCACAATCAAAAAATGGATGCCATAGACTTGGGTAGAGGTCTACGTTTTAAACGTCGAAAACGAAGATATGGTCTATACTTGAAACCGGCGAAAAAAAACGTATAGAGCTACCACATCGAGCATTAACAAACATTGATATTTTGAAGTATGCAAAAATTATGAAAATTCCATACTTTCGTGGAGTTTTTATGAGAAATGATTTACCGAAATCTAAACCATGGAAAAATGAGTCAGCTATCATTAACCTTGATGATAAAGATGGAGCAGGAACTCACTGGGTTGCATATAAAAAACAAGGAAATAAAGCAATATACTTTGATAGTTTGTTGGAAGAAGCTATAAAACTGAGTTATCATGCCATAAAATTGCCAGTCAACGACGAAACCTCGAACGACTAAGTCGTCAGAATATTTCGTCTTTAAAGAGCTTGAGCCTTCGCATACAAAAAAAGTTGAAGTAAAAGTGTGCTGTTCTGCGTGTTTATTGCTATGGCTGCAGGGGAGGAGACATTAGCTATTAACAGAGGAGTTGTTTTTGATGAGTCTATATCACATTATGAATTACATGCTCATCAACCTTATGCATCAGCTTCACTCAATAACAACGGTGAAATCCGGATTGCTGTCCAACATCAAGACTTGTGCTTATTGCCTTGCAAGAGTTCTCTACATATTACTGGGAAATTTACCAAACTTAATGACACTGTTATAGCAGCTACAACGAAATTCGTAAACATGGCATTATGCCACTTATTCGAAGAAATACGATATGAATTGAATGGCATTGAGATTGATCGTAATAAAAATGTCGGTGTTACGAGTGTCATGAGGGGATATCTATCATTTCATCCAAATCAATTAAATTACTTAGATAACACAGGTTGGATTGTCAATGATGAAAAGCTTATGGATAACAAAGGATATTTTGACATTTTTTTGCCATTGAATATGCTATTGGGATTTGCTGAAGATTATCATCGGATTATTGTCAATGCTAAGCATGAACTTGTTTTAACACCTTCAAACACCGATCTAAATGCTACAGTTTAAGCCACAGCTAGTACAGGTGAAAAAATTATATTGACGAAAATTGAATAGATGATTCTTTACATCACAGTGTCGGATACAAGAAAAATACAATTATTGAATTATATTTCCAAGGATCCGCCAATAACATTGAGTTTCCGATCATGGGAAACTTATAAATATCCATTGTTACCGAGAACAACGAAAAACGTCTGGATGGTAAAAACATCAACACAATTGGAGAAACCGAGATATGTTATACTGGCATTCCAGACAGCACGAAAAAATGATGCAACAAAAGATTCCAGTCAATTCGATTATTGTAATTTGAGAGACGTAAAACTTTTCCTCAATTCGCAATGTTATCCATATGGCAACTTGAATCTTGACATATCTCACAATCAATATGCATTATTATATGATATGTGCAAAAATTTCCAAGAATCATATTATGGTAAAGATTCAGAACCTTTCCTTACAAAAGAACAATTTATTGGCAAAGCACCCTTAATTGTCATCGATTGTTCAAAACAAAATGAATCTACAAAACCGATACCCGATAATACATCAGCATACTGTTTAATCATTCATGATCAAATTGTTGAATACAAACCTTTGAGGGGACAATTAAGAAAATTATTATAATGGAACGAAAATCTGTTCAATTCAATCGTCAACCGAAAATACACATAATGCATACATGGACTTATGCTTACAGAGCAGCTAGATAAGGATGTTGGGAGGACGCAGCTCGAGATAGAGAAAGATTTAGATTACGAATAGAAAAATATGATATTATCATTGATCCTGTATTATTAAAAAGAATTGATTATATGAATAAAATAAATCATGTATGAATAATTGTTTTTTTTATTTTTTCATTACACATTTTACAATCCTTAACAAATGGAACAGGGCCATCACTTTGGTCGTCTTTTGGTGGATGATGCTCATAACATCGTCGATACATTTTAAAATCTTCGTCTAATTTCCATTCATCAGGCAGTCCATCCCATGGAGTATCGATAAGATTTGTGGCATTTTCCATGATGAAATCCTTTGTTAAAAGTTCTAAATCTGTTGGATGCAACTTGAGTAATTTGTTGGTTATTTAATAAATACTCATTGGTCTGATATCATTATCAAGAATCGAAATATTCTCAAGAACCCATTGGTTTAGTTTTTTTACATTTCTAAGTGCACATTCATATCGAGGGTTGTATAGACGTGGAAATTTTAAATCTATTTCTTCCTTCATCATTCCTCCGCAGCATTGGTCGTGATGTGGACATTTGATAAAATTCGAATTATTGTAAATTGTAAAATCCTCTCTACCCAATCTTATGATTGGTATATCTATTTTCACGAATGATTCCAGATGATATTGCATTTTATAATAGCGAACAAAAATATAGCGCACGTTGTTCAATGTCTCTTTCAAGTATTCAACCAATGTTTCATATGGTGTATCACCAATTTCCCATGAAAGTCCATGGAAACATCTTGTATTGTCATCCACTGCCCATGCTTCATCATCAGTTAATTGTCCATAATCGTATGGTGGTTCAAATAAAAAGTGATATTCACAAATTTTTTCCAATCCTAGCCATTTACATGACGCCAACTCTTTTACAATAACTTTACCGTTAGATAAACGATATCCTTGTATATCGAGAATTAGATCTATTGTGATCACTTGTTTTTCTCTGCAAGACTAGTTTCAAATGCACAAAATCGGTCGTTTATATTAAGATATAAGACAAGTGGCGGGAAAATGAAATCTATACTCTCGATCGTTAAGTTTCTGATATTTTTTTAGAAAGGTTTATCTGATACGGATGTATAAAAGAATTTTTCATTTTTTACTTCTGTGACGTCATTTCTCCGAAAAGCCGACAAAGAGGTTTAACCAAACAGAGATGACGTATTATTCTAGAAATCACGAGACAGTAACAAAGAAAAATTGCGTTGTTAGGGAATGTGTTTTAAAAATTGACCGATAAAGTAAGGTTTATATAAAAACAGAAAAAGACTTTTGACAAGTTAATTCAGTCACAGACATCATCGAAATCAAATCTAAGTGTACACCTTTGAGTAAAAATATATAAACTATTCAATAGTGCATTGTCGAGGAACGTAAAAGTGGATTACATCAACAGTATCGCCAATAACACGCCAAAACCTAAGAAAAAAATGTCAGAATTGGAAACAACAAAGCCATATAAAGTGACAGGGCTGAAAAAAGTAAAAGCAAAGCATAGTGACGCAGTCATTGCAACATTGGATGATGAATTCATTGTTTTTCTACCAAAACGACTGGTTGAAGCGTTCAAAGATGATGATGTTGCATTCAACGTGTTCCTGGACTTCGTCAAACGCAATAAGTTGTCCCTCCTCTACATTGGTGGAGAATGGAATAATTTCAAGTTCATTGAATTGCAAGAAGACAAAATCTCAGAGGAATCCGCAAAACAAGATGACTGATTAAACAAAATATATATATATATATATATATATATAATTATATCAATGTCATACAATTAAAATCTATAACAATAATCATAAAATAAAATATTTTTTAATTTAAATATTCTTGAAATTTCTTTATATTACCTTCTAACGGATAACAAGATTTGAATTTATACTGAGAATTGAAATATGACGCACTTTTCATGGAACACAGGAAATTGCGTTGTTAGGAAATGTGTTTCAACAATTGGCCGCTAGAGTAAGAACTATATAAATCGGCGTTAAAATGCTATCCTATCAGTCAAAGAATTTCTGTGAGAGTGTGCTTAACAATTACGTGAAGAGGAAACGAATAAAGAAGCAAACCTTACGTTGTGTTTATTGAAGAGGCATAATTTAAAGAGTTCTAAAATTGTAAGTTTCAATTTTTTTATAATAAAAAGAAAATTTCAATCTTTCATAATAAAATTTTTGAATAAATTTCCGAAAATTAATTTCTGATTCCAGAAAATAAATCATTGTGGAAATGGGTGTATCTCAAGAAAACTAATCTGCACCTTTGGAGGATTCTACACTAGTTGACAAGATGGAGGAACTTGTTACTTCCATGACTTCGTTTGTTTTGAAAAAGCTAACAAAGAAATAATATTTATGAATAATATTTTTCTGGGAATTAAAATCTAACGTACTCCTCTGCGAATAAAACTTTCCAAAGTTACAAAGAAAATTGCGCTGTTAGAAAAATGTGTTTCAGTCATCGGTCGCTAGAGTAAGGGGGCCATATATAAACAGAACAGATTGCCAACAAGTCAGTTCAGCAACAGAGATCATCGGACATGTATCTAAGTGTACACGCTTAAGTGTAGAACAGTGATTGGTAAATTGTTGTGTGTGAAATAAATATGGATATTAAACCGCCGGAATTACAACGCCATTGAGTGAAAAAATTTTCGTAATAATTATCGCCTGGTATCGATAGTCGTTACAGGTCGATAGTATTCAAAAAAATTTTAATTCTTTACCCACCACAACAACAGCGCTACTTAGTGAAAAAGATTGACAACAGTTACCAACATTAAATTGGTAACAATTGCCAGTAAAAAAATTCAAATTCTTTCACCCGCCACAACAGCAGCGCTGCCCAACAATTACTGACTGCAGGTCGATACAGCGCCATCTAGCAGGAAAGCGGGGACCTATATCTGCAACCGATAAGTTTCTGGCACCGACGCAGTTGGTAATTTACCGACACGGTCGGTAATAGTAGATTGAATCAGACCCCATCATATCATATTATGAACGACCTATCAATAATGCTATGAGAACAATATATCCAGCAATTATTGGTGTACACTGTTTTTTCACTACGCTCAAGTGAGTTAAAATTTCTCTGCTTATTTAGTGAGTGTTAATAATTGAATCGAATCAATATTGCTTTTCCGGCAATAACAAAAAAAGCAACTGTACTGGGTTTGATAAATAAAAAAAATAATAAATTCACTGATCCAGATATTTTTATAATGTTAAAACGTATTACTGCATTAGCTCTTTTACCACCTGGAATAATTACAATGACTTATAATTTTTTAGTTAACGTTAGTAAAAAAGAGTATGGGAATTATTTCAATGAATTCTTTCATTACTATGAAAAATTTTGGATAAAAACTACTACGCCAGCTGGATTCTCAGTTTATAAACAATATCAAGATAGGACCAATAATTGTATTGAAGCTTATCATCGAAACTTGAATGAACAATTACCAAAAAATTCTCATCCAAACACATTTATTGGTGAGTAGAAATTTATTTAATACCAATGAAACTTTCATGAATTACAGAATAAAAGTATAATGAGATATAGAAAGAAGATAAATCGTTCCACATTTTGTGTTGCAGCAACCATAAAAACTCTATTAGTGGAAACTCGAAAAAATTATATGTCAATTAAGAACGATACTGATGTCGGAAGAGAGAAAAGAAAAGAAGTAAAAAAAGATAACAAAGAAAAGCATGACTTCTGGGAATTAATAGACACTAATTAGGAAAAAATTCTCGCCGAAGATAACGCTTTGACGGCTCTGCACTGCATAGACGAATTAAAAGGATGTAGTCTCTGGATGGTTACTATAAAATGTATATATGTATATATATATATATATATATATATTTATATTAATGAATATATGTGAAAATATGGATATTTAGATTAATACCAAAGTTGATCCACATAATTGGATATAGATTTTATATGAAATTTTTCTCGTAGCCAATGATTAATTTGTTTTCATTGATAATAATCTAGTACAATCGTACAAAGAAAAATGTTTCAAAGTATTTGTGATTATGTTTTGATTTACAAAAAATTGATTACAGGTAGGCTAATAGCAGACAAGATGATGCAAGCCATTCGAAAAAGAAATTTTGATTATGTGGGAAAATAGAAGAAGCAAATGGAATATCTATTTAAATAAAAAATACAAACAATATAAAATTTAAATCTCAACTCCTTTTTACTGTTACAAATGACTCAACATTAATTTTAAATCACTATTATAGATTAATAGTATTGTAATGTTTGTCATAAAATTTCATAACTAACTCTTTTTCTATCACTCTTTTTCAATTTTTACATAAAATTATTAATGTCAAATAAACATGGTATCATGTAATATGCAACTTGATTTCTTATAACATTTTTGCGATGTTCCTTGCTAACTTTTTATCCAAAAATCTTAGTTGTTATATACTTTCTATGCCATTGTCGACTATTACTCTTTCTCACTTTATGTATTTTAATCAACATATTCTCATTGATATGGAAAAAGCAGTCTAGTTATGTTTAGATACAGTAAATCAAAATAATGATACTTGGTATGAAGCTCGTAAACGTCGAATCACTGGAAGTATATGTTACGGGTTGTATGCATACATTAATACAAAAAAGGATAATGATAAGTGGCATAGAAAAATCAAAAAAACAGTAGATAATACCTTTAAAGATAATGAAACTACAAAACATGGTCAGATATTGCAACGCTACCGCGATCAGGACAAGTTGCCTTAATCCCTGACCGTGTAGGTGCCAATTTACCCAACAAAAATTTTATTTACTTAAAAATTCTTCTTGTAGACGCCACTCGTTTTATTGGCCAGAAAACGAGAAACCTGGGAAAGCTGGCTAGCTCTAAGACCCCTGAAATTCGCGAAAAATACTCGCACGAACACAAATAATCTTTACAGTGATTAGTCAGGTCCAATCAATCTATTTATTAACACAATAATAGAGTATATAAATTTAATTACAAAAAGGGGGATTTATTCCTCAATGAAATATTTAATGTACGCAAAAACAAATTAATCAATTTCGTTCAACAAAAATTTATAATTTTCCTTTCAACTCAATTTAATATAAATAAATCGCAAAATCGAATAATAATAAATTTAATTTACGTGAACTGAATCGTAGAATAATAATAATATGAAACAAATCAAGTCTTCAATTAATATGGAAGAATTAAATCAATTAATAGTGATAATGATCACGCGAAAACGTTCTCGAAAGTATTCGTCGCTTTGGACAACGAAATTCCTCAGCGAGGAACAAGGACAGATGGTCCTAGACAAAATTACTGGTACCAGATCGCAGTGCACACACTCTTTCTCTCTCACACTCACACACGGGAAATATAGAAAGGAAAGAGAAAGAAGATAGATGTAGATGTTTCAGCTTACGGGAGCTCCTCGTCTTCTAAATATCCAAGTCCTCTGGTACAACGGGGCTTACCTCCTCAGCGAGACATCCAAACACTATCTGCGGTTGGTACTCAAACAACTGGTCCTTTGAACCGGTCAGGGAACACGCCAACCGACAAGGGAACAACTTCACCTCGCAACGTCGAGGGCTTATTCAATAATTATGGCCAAGCTGGCACTGCACTATTGCTCTCGCAACGTCGAGAGACTTGTTTTAATGCGTTTTTTTCACAATTAATACTCCGGAACGTCGGAGAAAAGCGATTGCAAAAATAATCCGTGAAGAGAATTTGACACCACGTGCGTACTCTTTCAACAATAATTCCACAAAGGCGTCTCTCTGGAAAATTTTCAGTCGGCTGACCACATGGTGATGATAGCGCCGCCAAGAATAAATTATTTTGACCTAATTGGTAAATTAGGTCAGGTATTGATCGGTAGGCCGATAACGTATCGACCCACTGAAGGGCTGGGTGACACTCGGTCTACCCACCTCGTTACAAAATATGAAGCTTACGGTAGAAATAAATATTGTATCACAACTGGACATCAAAGATACAGACTTGGATTGATAGTTTTACCTAAGGCACCATGGTTCGGATTCAGTTGTGATAGTTTCGCATATGATGAAAATATTTTGATTGAGATAAAATGTCCTGTTATAGGTAAAAACTTGTCTGCGATTGACACAGCACATTCTTTAGATTATTTAGAAAATGTAAATGGTGATGTAATGTTGAAAAAAAACCATCACTATTATGGTCAAGTGCAGTTAGGTATGACATTGTTAGGTGCTTATTTATGCCATTTTATTATATATGCTCCATACGACGATACAATTCTTATTATACCAGTGCCTTTTGATGAAAAGTTTGTAAAAATAATGATTCCTAAACTGACAGAGGTGTTTTTCCATTATTTTTTATCATATTTCTGAAATGAATAAACAACCATTTTTTTGTAATCATTTTATTGAAATTGTTCTATTTATTATGTAGTTTATCGTGTAGTACAAAAAAATTTTTTGTAGTTATACATAAATATAAAAATATAAAACAAAAAAAATTGATACAACATTTTTTTTTTTTACCTATAAAAATCTTTTATCTTTTAGAACAGGGTTACTTAAATCTACTAAACCTGCAATTATAGTAAGAATATTATTAAAGTGATGTATTAATTTCCATTGCAATCTAGTTTGGAGAATTTTAAATATTTTTAAACGCTGAATCACTCTTTCAACATGGACTCGAGCTCGAGCAATTTTTGTTGAGTATAAAGAATCTTCACGAGAGAATTGTTCATTTTTTGTTGCAAATATCGGACGCAGCACTTGTATTTTTTTTTCTTCACATATACTTTTGATCAAAAATCCTTTATATACCATCACTGCATCTTCGACGTTCAGCATATTCGTTGAATTGCTTTCCATAAAAATACCTTTGTCAGTAGCTCTTCCGCCATATGCTTCACTAAGGTAAGATATTTGTCCGGAAGGAGTTATACCAATTAATACTTTTAACGTATTAGTACCATAATAACTTGAGTACAATCGAATCCGACAACTCAAACAAGAAGGTTTTTCTACACGAAATTCGGTACAATCCAATATTATACGAGTATTTGAAAATTCTTGAAAACAACAAGGCAAATTATTTAATATTTTTATCAGGCCAATAAATAAATTCTTTAAGAATAATTGCAAGTAATTTTATGTATTTACTGAAAATACGAGAACATGAAATTTCTGAAATTCCAAACATCAGCCCTAAAACATGAGAACCCAAATTCAACCGTAATTTACATAGAGTAATAACTATTTTCTCTTGTACTGGAATTTTTGATCTTGATAAAGATATTTGTGATGAATTTTCCTTCATTACCCATGACACTGTTTCTTCTCAAGCATCTCATAAACAACATGAAATTCCGCTGAAGGCATTCAAGTCATCACTTTTAGTGATTTGTGACATAAGAGTGAATCGAGATTTATTTAAGTTTGAATTGTCTGTTTCAATTACGTTACCCAATGTTTCGACGTGTATTTATTGACCGTTTAGGAATAATGGTGTATCTTCTTCAATAATATTTTTATTACCTCTATCTTTACAAACCAAGCACAATGGTGCATCTTGTTCAATAATATTTTCATTACTCAGAGACATTGGCGCATCTTGTTCAAAAAAACTTTCATTATTCAGACATAGTGGTGTATTTTCTTCAATAACATTATCACTATTACTGTTTTTCGTAGTCAGGTACAACGGTGTAACTTCATCGATATTGTTTTCACTATCTCTTTCTTCAATACTCCGAGACAATTGTTAAACACCTTCAATTATGTTTTCATCATCATCTTTTTCTTGACTACTATAAAAATAAATTATAATAACAAAAAATGTAACTGAATGTATCTCACGTGTTAAAAAAAATTCAATAAGTTTTATAACTTACATAAATAATTGGAAATTATCGCTCGCAGATAAGTAACGACTGGGAACAGTTTTTTTTTCAATTTTTTTCGTTGTACTGAAATAGAAATAAATGATTTTCCATTAGTTATAAAAACCAAATTTATTTATTATTTAATAAGACTATATTTTTATTTTTATAAATAGAGTCAATTATGAACTTACCAGAAGTGAAGAAATCAGAGTGAGTGAAGTGTAAACTACAAACCATAGTGTACTTAGATACTTTTTTAAGGATGGATACCCAATATTAAATTTGAAGTTATTTTAATCAATTTAAAGTATGTTGAAGAACAAACTCCACTCTTTCGATTACACCGAAAAAATAGTACTTTTCCGTGGGTTTAAGAGAAATAATCGAAATTAATAGCGTCATTTAACTCCGGGTTATTTTTGCCGGAAGTAGTTTAAGTTAGAAAAAAATTAAAAAATATGATACGTAAAATTGAACTCAAGTAAAAAAAAAAACTAATTTTTGAAAACTCTGCACTGTTTAAAATTATTTTATGCAAAAAAAATTGGTCGTTACTGTGGTTTTTGTAGAAACATTTGAGTTCAATTTTGGGAAAGTCAATCGTGAGAAATTCCCTGGCAAGCTGTTTGACGACCGCCATTACTTTTTATAAAACATGTGGCAAGATCGCACGGTCGTATGGTGTGTTTTTAAAAAGCAGCGGCATAATATTTTTCATTAAAATACTAAAAAATTTATATTCTCTTTTAAAAGTGAATAAATAACGGAATGTAATTGATAAAAAAAAATTCATTTAGATTGTTGATTATAAGAAGAGTATTTTTTTAGTAGAACGTAATAATGGCTGATTTATTCAACATTTATGTAATAAATTAATTAAAAACTAATTTTCTTCTAAATAAATAAATGGTCTAATCATAATTATGTATGTACCTACAATAAATAATAATTTTAATGGAATTGTTATACATCTGAAATTTATTTGCAGATTTGAGTGAATACACCCAATCAATATTTGTTTTTCATGATTTTAATTTTTTTGTACAAAAATGCAATACAAATTTTGTTTTCAACATATCATTCTATACATAACAACAAATTTACATCAATTTTAAGTTTTACGAAAGAATCAATGCAAATAAGTAGTTTATTTTTAAGTGATAGATTGCAGTTTCTTCATTTTTTCAGGTTTCCTTTGTGAAATTTCGTATTAATGCACACAATTAATCAAATTATTTCTTCTTCCCATCTTGAGTACACTTGGGTCTGTACCATTGACCCTGAGGTGTCATTGATAATCCAACGCATAAAAAGTTGAACCATTCTATCGGGCTCTATAAAAAAAATTAGAAAAATAATAGTTAATGCATGAATTTTTAATGATATGTTTTGAATTTTAAATTGTTAGCTTAAATGAAAAACAGCCGATCTAAGCTGATCATTGAATATAACTAAAAAATGTCCGATGACAATATTATGTATTATCATTTAATCGACTTTTATTGAAGATAATAGTTTGAAAAAAGATTAAGCATTTGATTTAAAAAAACCTATTAAAACTCTTCTAAATGATGTTTGTTATAATCTTAAAGTAGTGCCAAATATCACCAAAACATTGCAATTAGTTACAATGAATAAATTGAGCTTATGAGAGAGGGTAATACTGATCACTATACTCACATCAGGATTATTACATCCAATCAGTTCTTCATATGATACTAGATAACATAAAAAATCAATAGGTTCATTTGGATTGACAGGCATGTTTGAAACATCAGCAGGATGGCTAAGTACTACTATTTTTAAGATTATTATACTACAAAAAAATTAGTGTTTAATTAGTTTTATTCATGAAATAAAATATTTTTCGGTTATCTTATCAACTTACTTGACTTTAAAGAGGCATTCAGTTGTATATTATTTCTAGTATATTAGAATAAATGACAAAGTATTATATATTATCATCATCATAATCATCATATTCATATTCATCTTCATCTATCCTGTGAAATTCGTATGGCTCACTAGCTTCATAGACGTCTTCTCTGTCTATGCTTTGTAATTCATAAGATTCGTTAGCGTCATCTTCTCCACTGTCTTCTGAACTTTCTTCGTTTTTACTGCTCAAACGACACTCATCATTAATAATATTATTGGTATTAGATGAGGTGGTATTTAGACGATGTAGTTCTTGCGCGATACTTTGAATGACTTTTTTATTTTTAGTCACTCGTGGTTTTCCATTGACGCTTTCGCTCAAAAAAATTTAATCCCGTCTTCTCTAGTATCATTATATATTTTTTGTAATATTTTAAATGTTATCTTTGCAGATGCGATTCGACCTTTCATAAAATTAGAAATTTTGAGAACTTCCAAAGATTTTTTTGTTGCTTGGGCTTCAATTTTATCAACCTTTGCTTTTAAAATTGTTTTGATAAACTTAGCGTACTTGAAGAGTAATTTAGACACGTCTAATTGACTTATTATTTTTAACAAATTTGTCACATCAGTTACTGCATTGTGAGCATTAGCCAATGCCTCATTCCCAATGAAATCTCCAACCAATGATTCCATTGAGAATGATTTTTTTTCTTTCTTCCGATCTGGAAGACATTCTTTCAATGCTGGAAGAGAGTTTGACATCATACTTACTTGGGCCTGAAATTCCTCCATAAGCCCATGTTGTTGTAAATGGTTCAGCAGAATATTAGTATCAAATCTAAGATAATCTAATATAATTGTTGAAAATAGTGAAAAATTCGGCGAAGTATTTCATAATAAAAAAAATAGAAATCAAAAGTTTAATTTTTTAAATAAATTGACAAGTCTTACTGTCAAAGACATTAAAAAATTTTTGTCTTCTACTTTTTTTAATCGTCAACTGCGCCGAATTTTTACCATTTCATGGAAGCATGTGTTCCTGTTTAGATGAGCTAATAAATGAATTAATGAATACACTAAAAATTTTTAAAAATACCTAAAGCCATTGTGCGCTACCAGTCCAACTTTATTACCATTACCAACAACGGCTAAGAAGTTAATGAAATCTTAAAGAGCTTCCTTTATTGGAACTGTTTCAAGTTGCATGTCGTTTAAATATAACTTATTATCACAAACTGTTAAGCCAGTTATAAAACTAGCACCCCTTGACTTTCCAAAAGCAGGTACTATGTATCTATTAAAAATATCTCCTTCATCAATTGCTGCAGCGATTTGGCAAATCTCACTAAGATCAGCTGAAAGACCTGAGGTTTCTAGATCAAAAATGACCAATTTTTCATCACCTGATACCACATTCTCTGAAAAATAAATCGAAAGTTGTCGCTATAATTGAAATTTTCAAGTAGTATTCATTACTAGGTGTAATTATAAATAATCTGTAAAAGATAGTCATGCAATTTACATTATTATTTAGTTATTTGAATTCAAATAACTACTAACCTTCTGTCCAATAACTATCCTGTAAAACTGATGGGAAATCAAATTGGGCATACCCACTGCGATAAGAAATGCCTTCTTGATTTTCCTTGATCTGTTCTTTCCGTGTTCTTTTTTTTTTTCTCTCGTTCATTTTTTCCTAACATCAGGATCACAAAGCCGCTTCAAACGAATGTTATACATTTCGTCTTTTGCTGTGCGATATTTTTCAGTGTAAAAACCCGGAGAATAGCCAGCTTTTTGAATACTAATGTAACATATGCTGATCCTTTATTAGTTTTTAGAACAGCTATTCTGACTCGTGTAGGGAATGAAGCAGTAGATGCAAAGAATAAATTTTTTGGATGACACACTGTTACAGTATGATTGAAGGATTCATTCTGCTGCGCTGACCCACATGGCGCTAATTGATGGACATTTTCAGCCAATTCCTTGAAAATATTTTCAATGCTTTTTCTACGATTGCTGTCATTCATTGGTTTTTTGCCGGGTAAATTTTTATACGTATAGGAGTCAGGATCCTGAACAAAACCACACCATAAACCACATTTCTCATGATTCCCGTAAGCATAGTCAACAACACACAATAATAATTCTTTGATAGTTTCAGGATTATTTCTATTGCACTCAAGAATCAACGTCAGACGTCTTGAAAAATATTTGATGGCAGCTACTGGCATCTTCAGAGCATACATATTACTAGTGACATTCTTCTTTACATGGTTGATGTCAGACCATTTTTTAATTTCCCAGGACACGTGCTCTCTCAAATTACTCATAGTAGCAGCATCATCATCAGCAATTAACACCGACACTCGAGTCATGTGTTTCTTTAAGAGATTGTTGTGTGCAATCAAGTTGATTGCCATTGCAGGTTCCATTCCCTTGGAGCTACCTGTCCAATTTCGTTGACAACGATGCTTCTTCTTTGAGTCGCTGTTTTTACTATGAGAACAACATTTTGATTTCGTATCGATACTAAGTAAGCGACCTGAATGGTAGCCAAATAAAGAAGCATGTCCTGAAGAAATAATTGTAAGAATGAGTAGTATTCAATAAGAGATTAGTGAAAATTATGTAGATAAGTACTTGACAAACTATTCCTACTGAATCCAGATCCGCGTTTCTGCCAGCCAGCATCAAAAGATGCAACCAAATCTATTGTTTGATTATCATCTGTGGTACTGGAATTGGAAGTTCCTGGAACTGGATGAGCCTAGATGGAAAATAGACAAACTTAGTATGATTTATATTGAACCAAGTGAATCATTAATATCTATATTTTGTTCTAAGATGAAAATTATGGATTTTAAAAATGTTTTAATTTATTCTCAACGTCCTTTATGCTCACGTGTAAGTGGCGTGCGACGTAATTGGCTTTTCTCATGATGATTTAATGAATTGAATCATTCTATAATCATAGAAAATTTATTAGATTATTGTATACTTTTTAAAAAGAGTATTCCACAAAAATGGTTAAATTATAGAATTTTCAGAGAATGTTATTGTTACCTTTTCGTTGTTTTTTGCTGCAATTGTTGCTGCTTTCTCTATTTTTATGGCACTTTCGAAGTTGTCATTGGCACATTCTTTAATTATATTGGCAAGAAATTGCTCATATCGTTTGAGTTGAGAAGGTTTCATTGTTGGAATGTCCAAACAAGACAACAAATCATTCAATTTGCATGGCCCCATTCCTGTATCATACATGTCTGCATATTGAAATTAAAAAGATCAGCTCTGTTTATCAACAAGCTGGATGATTGATCAAATATTCTATGAACTTTTTAGCTTACCAATAGTTGCTTTACCGTTCACTTCATAATGTAAGTTTCCTGTGGCAGAATTGTTAGGTCGACAAGTATTTACTTTATACTGAGTATGACACTTCTCACAAATTACTTGCAAGCAACTGGCTAAACAATGATGCACTTCTGCCTTTGTAAATCGAAGAGAAAGTCCAGAATTACATTTTTTACACCATAGTTCTTCTGCCAATATGTCTAACTCCACAACTCTTCGACCATTAAATGCAAAAGTGGTGGTATTTGAAGTATCATTCAAACATTTTCTTTTTGCATTGCTGTTCACTACATTGGTCAACCACTGTTTTCTTTTCTTCGAAGTAAATCGTTCACGTTTGTCTTTGTGATAAACGCGAGGTTTCTCACTATTATTCATGTTTACATATGATCGAAAGCCAACTAATTTATAACTAAAAACTAATAAACTGATTGATTACTATCACTAATTCACTATGAACTAATTATTATCACTATAGGAATATGAAGGAAAATTTAAATAATAACTTTTTATAATTAAATAAACATATACATTTATTATTTACACATAAATTTCTATTGTAATTGTTATAAACTTTCAATATTTTATTTGGGTGTAGCTCTGAATGACATTGACAGCTTCACTTTGACGGGTTCACTTTGAAGTAACCGGCCAATTTTGATGTCATGAAAGGTTAGGCACTTTCTCAGCTGAGAGCGTTGTTGCCAGATTTTTCTTGCGTATGAATATCAATTCCTTATTGGCTGTTGTGTCATACGTAAGATGAAGTCAAATTACATACTTGTTTTATGATAAATAATTTATTAAAGATACAATATTAATTATTTCATACTTATAATTACTTATAAATACTAAAAAAAATATTAGTATGTATGATTCTCCATAAAAATTAATTAAAAAATTAATTAGATGTACTGCGGAATTTGACATGGCATCTACCCTTAAATTCGCTTAATCCACTCAGCACGAACAGTTTCATTACATGGAATTGAAAATAAATGCACGTTACTTGAATAAGTATTGTGACATCTCGCTACACTACAATATTTCTTCGAAACTTTTTTTTTTTTTAATTTTTAATTTTTCGAGGTTAGCCTCTATCATGCTTTTCTCTACTAATGTTTACCCGTCAAAAAACTCTTTTACAGCAGTTCGGTGCATTCCTCATCAGAGGTCTCACCATTCCTTAAGGTTCCGAATAATATATGTATGTAACAAGAATTAATAATTCAATTATATTGCACACTTGATTTAATTTTAATTAAATATTTAACATTCAGGGCCATCTATTTGTGACAACAAGGAACTAACCGTATCACATAACGGTTTTCTACACTCAGCTTCTTTTCACTATTTTTTTATATATGGCTACAGGGCAACCAACCTACCAACAAAAAATTACTACCCTAGTTTTATGCAACTTTGCGCCGTCCCAGTATTACAAGGTCTCCTCGGCAAAATTTGTTTAGTATATTTAGAAGATATTATTATTTTTAGTAAGAGTCTTGATAAATATTTTATTCATCATCGAAATGTTTTCAATCTAATGGTTTAGTTGCGAGGTCGCACATGACTATTCTTCAATATTAGCCGGAATTTATTAATAAAAAACAAAAAGATTTAAATCGTTGGATTTCTTTATTTCTGGTAGCCTATCGTTCTTTTAGGCATGAGACTACAGAATTTTCTCTAGCATTGTTAATGTTAAGTCGTGAATTAAGGTTACCTTCAGATTTTCTTCATGGAATTTCTCCCTCAGAAAACACTTCTTAAAATAATTCTACAGGTGAATATGTTTTTGATCTCCGTATGAAATTATAATTACTCATGATTATGTGCGTCGTAATTCAGAAAATAAATCAGGAAAACTCAAATCTACTTATGATTTGAAATCTAATATTCTTTTTTGTGATGTAGGTCGAAAGGTTTGGTTTTGTTTTTCTAAAAGAGTTAAAGGAAAATGTCCTAAACTTCAATCAGTTTAGAAAGGTCCATATATTATTAAAAATAAATAAAATAATGTTGTTTTTAGAATTCAGCGTAACTGTGAGCGCAATGTTTAATAATTTAGTTTGCACAGTGAGCAGAGGCTATTGAACTTATTTTTGGAAATTCCTTGCGCAAGGTAGAATGTATTGTTTTAATGATATTGGATCATTTATTTGAAAGTTGGATTTGATTTAAAAAGGATGCATAGTTGGTTATTAGTATGGAAAAATGTACGTTAAGAAGTAAGACCATTTAATTAAATAGAAAGGAATTTAAATTCAATTAAAAAAATTATTGATAATGTTAATGCTGCAGTAATTTATAAAATTTGTTTGGATCTCTCTTGGTATGACCTCCCAGATTCTTGGCATTTCAAACTGTTCTGACTTGGAGGGCCCAAGGCAGACAGCCAGAGAATATTTGAATTTTCTAAATGCCGGACTTGTCTACCGGCGCTTCAGTCGACTCTCTGAGCCAATAAGAAATTAGTATTAATCTAGTGGCCCAACAGACGACTCTACGGCCCTAATGACGCCAACAAGCACGCGGCCGAGCACTTGAGGTGTCAGTTAGCTTCAGTCAAATCACGCATGCGAATCTATCGGACTTCTCGCGGACGATTCACCCATTTTGTCAGTCAACTCGCATACTTTCGTATCATTAATAGTTCAGTCAGCTCAAGCAAACATCCAGTGACAAACGTGACGTGTCAAAATCATCAAAGTCAGTTCCTGTGGTCCAGCACGAGCAATTTAGTGCCGACGCGCGCGAATCTGTGCTGGTGACGACGCCATAGTGCCTCACGGATAGTCACACACACAGTACACTTCCGAACAACTCACCTGTGTGAGTGAGGCTATCACTGCACGTTGACTTTTTGTGAATTATTTTAGCTATTATTAGTGAAAAAACAATTAATATACACTACAGACTACTCACATAATACATCAAAGTGCCAGACAACTCATTTAAATTAGTTTCTTAGTGTAATTCTCGGTCATAAGTGTTGATTGTTAATAAAAACCTCAGTTAACCTGATTTTAAGCGTCTCACAACTTATTTTGTTTAGACTTTCTCACAGTCAACCTGAAAACCTTTTTATACAGTCCACTAATTTTCCTCATCCATCCAACTCGAAACCGTAACACAAACTCTTATGGATTTCGATGTCATTTCCAGATTCTTTTCAATGGAAAAGGAGGAAGAAGAGAAGAATGTCTGTAGGTTTGACTCATTTTAGACCGCCACAACAGTATACAAAACGTGACTTATAGGACTTACTATAAAAAATTGCTCAGAGTGCCAGTGGTTTAAATAGTGATGATAATATAATATTAACGGTTTCAATTTTATCGGGCGTCGGAGAGTGTAGTAATAAAAAGTTAACATTTGAAGATATTTTTTAACGTTCTATTTTACGTATTACATACGATGATAATTTATGTTTTCCACGTTCACTTGTTATCGATGATCTTTATCCTGAGCGTGGTGAAATTCGTACTGGTATGTTACGAAAACGGTGGAAAACAATGTAAAATAGAAGATGTGACTTACAGCATGCTGCAGCCTTAGAGTTAGTAAGCAAAGCCGCTGTTAAAATGCCTCGTAATGACTGTGGACTTGATGAAATAAATGCTTTTCTGCGATAATTCGCTCGTACAGGTATAGCTATTGTTGTTTATGAATTTTATACATTAGGAAAAGGAAAACCACCGTTATTTGATGGTCAAGGCGTTGTTGAAGAAAGTTACGGTGCTATTATTAGAACTTTCATTTATTTCATATTATCAACAAGCGCATTATTATAAACCAATATTAAATCTCAGCGTTACAATAGCACCCGGTCATTTTGTTCAGCCTGTCATCAAAATTATTCTACACTTTCAGCATTGCATCTATGTCATTCAAAAGTTTCGCGGTGTGGCAGCTCACCTATCTGCACGCCAGAAAAATCGTGCATGTGCCATGAATGTAATGGATATTTTTTGAATGATAGCTGCTATGACAAACATTGACTCAAAGACTCTGCGACACTTACTGGTGCTGATAATGATTTAACTATTTGTAATCTAATACGAATTTGTAAAAAATATTTTCATCTAAAAATATGTGCTACAGATGGAAGAAATTAGCATGCTTGTGATAAAACTCATTGTCGTATTTGTAATTGTAATCAGCCGTTGAATCATCAATGCTATATGAGTGTTCTCGAAATATCTGAGCATTTAAAAGCTGTTATTTTATTCTATGATTTTGAAACATAGCAGCACCAGTATATCAAAGGCGATTAGACTACGAAATTGCACGTTCCCAATCTTTGTGATGCGCAAAAAGTATGCGTATATTGTGCAAACAATAATGATTTATCCCAAAACTGTTCTTTGTAAAGTCAGCGTGAGTACATATTTTATGAAAATCCTATGGGAAATCTGGTCGATCAGGCATTCAGTATGAATGAAAAGAAAAAAAAAAGGGTTTGGACGCACTTTGTGCCCACATGACGAACTTCCCATTATACTCTTTTTGAAAATACTGCTCGATAACGCTCAGCGATCATACGGCAGTGTATAAAACTGATACCCGACATGTTCCCAGATATTCCAACACAATTCTCAATTGTTTATAACGAATTCATATTGTTATAAACGATGTGTAATTGTTGAAACTCACATCTCGTCATAAATTATATTATTTTATTAGGAACATCCAAATTCATGTGATATATGCATTAGTTATTCGATAAATACAATTTTTAATAGTTTATAACAAATTTATATTATTATAATCAATGTGTAATTGTTGAAACTCACATCTCGTCATAAATTATATTATTTTATTAGGAACATCCAAATTCATGTGATATATGCATTAGTTATTCGATAAATACAATTTTTAATAGTTTATAACAAATTTATATTATTATAATCAATGTGTAATTGTTGAAACTCATATCTCGTCATAAATCATACTATGTTGTTAGAAACATCCAAATTCATGTGATACATTCAATTTCACATGCATATTTATTTATTCATTATTAGTTTTTTTTTTATAAAAAAAAACGGCTCGACCAAATTTGTTTAAGCTCCGTTTAGATCTTCTTTATAACAATATTATTCCGAAAAAATTTTGGTTGAAGTCGATATCTTAATCCGTTTTTGAGATATCGAAAACGAAAAAAATGCTGACATACGTACATATGTACATACGTACATGCACGCATCATCTTAAAAGTTCGTCAGTATGCTTGCAAATATCTTGAAACGTAAAGGTATGATAAAAATTCACATTTTACCAATCAACCCAATTTCAATAACTTCCTAATGGGAAATTAATATAATATAATATAATAATAATTTGCATTGCGCATAATGCATGTAGTTTTGACGCTTAATTCATTCGTCGTTATTTAATAAAAAATAAAAAAACACGTATACCCACCCTTATTTCAAACGGTAGTAAAATTATTGTCATGCATATAGATAATGGTATTTTCTTAGACAGTTTGAAGTATCGACAAATGCCTTTAAGGGCCCTACCTGTGGCCTTTAGTTTCGACAATAAAATTAGTAGAGGGTTTTTTCTCCATTTATTTAACTTTCCTGAAAATATCAATTATGAAGGGCCTTTTCCTGATATGAAATATTGTACCCCTGATACAATTAATGCAAAAGAACACGAGTCGTTTATATCCTGGTACAATGAAAAGAAACAGTCCAATTACATTTTGAATTTTCAAAAATAATCTATCGACTACTGTGGAGCTGATGTTACTATTTTGAAACGGGCTTGCATAAATTTTAGAGATATGATACTTAAATGTGATAACGTATGTCGTTTCACTGAATGCTCCACATTAGCATCGACATTTTCAAAAATTTTTAGAAAAAAATTTTTTTCTAAACATTTCTGAAAGCTAATATGATAGGCATTTTACCGTCCCGGGGCGCGTGTCGATGGTCCTCTAATCAATCACCTATAGCTATTCCATAGTTAATTTTTCAGGAGCAAAAACGCTGTCATCTGATAGATCATGCCGCTCATCGCAGAGAAATCCGCTTACCCTATAGTACTTTAATCGACGATTATTATCATAATCCAGAAATTCACGAAAAAATTGTAATTCAATTTCATGGTTGTTATTGGCATGGTTGCCCTCTGTGTTTTCGTGTGAATAGCGATGAAAAACTCCGTCACGGTGAAACCTTTGATCAGCGCTTAGAATTAACACGCGCTACTTCAGATAGAATACGCTCATTGGGTTATACATTAATAGAAGAGTGCGAGTGCAATTACAGACAATTTTTGAAGAATAATCCCAGTTTAGAAATATTAATTAATGTACATCCTTTGCTACAAAACACACCACTTGAACCTCGTGAATAAAGATGATTTTTCTGCCGTTGAGGGGCTCGTAAAATGCTCGATTTAACCGCCCCGTGATCTTTTGTATCCTGTTTTACCATCAAGATTTCACGGTCAACTTCTGTTTGTATTATGTAGGACCTGTGCCGAAACGAGTCATCAGGGTAGTTGTTACTATAACGATGTTGTTGAACGTGTATTACATAGTACCTGGGTCGTTGACGAAATATGTGAAGCTATAGAAAAAAGTTATCGAGTTCTAAAAGTGATGGAAACATGGCAGTACGAGATGATTCAATATAACAGAGATACAGGTGTACGTGTCTTTTCAGTGACGACATCGATACTTTTTTAAAAATAAAGCAAGTGGCAAGCGGTTGGCCAAAGTCATGGGAAAAAAATTCTACTGAACAAAAATTATACATAGAAAATCATGAGAAAGCTGAGCGTATCAAATTAGAGGATGATAAAATAATGTGTAATCCTGGTTTAAGATCAGTCGCAAAATTTTTTTTGCGGGTATGAAATAAATAATTAGTTAGTAACATGAAAAATATTATAAATTTCAAGTAATGTATGTTGTATTTTTTTAAATACATTTTTACGCCATAATGCGTTAAAAATAATGTAAAACTAATGTGAGTAAATAATTTTTTACACTTATAAAAACATATATATTTATATTCACGTTTATGAAGAAATAAGGATATGAAATATCATACGTTTACAGGAATGTAAAAGTATATGCAAATATAAAATGAATAATTAAATGAACATCGCTGTTTATAATATAAATAAAATCATCCCTTTAAGACACGTACTTATCTATGCTACAGTCAGTAGCCTGTGTACAACCGTCAGAAATATGCAAAAACGTTTGCACGCCGTTCATTGGCTTAAAAGAAGCCTTCATCAGACCGTGGGAACCTCTCGGCAGAGCGGCAATAACATGCCACCCGTTCATAAGCCCTCGCCTGGCGGGTCTGAATGCTAAAAACTGCACTCAGACAGCTCGCAGCGGCGGCATGAGGCCCTACTACGCAGTACCCCCAACTACATCCACCCGAACAACGGAGTGCACACAGACACTGCTAGCGTGCCTGCTGAGTCACACGTTATATTTTCAACGTTAGATGGCCTGTCGATGCTCTTTAATGCATCGCAAGCTTTCAATTGTAATATAAGACTTCTGTTATGCGCATGCGTCAATCATACTTGAATATTAAAATAATTTTATGTAATTTGAGTACTAATAGTATTTCTTTTAATCAAAACAGAGGCTAATTACAATAAAAATTCTAATCATACCGTGATATTATTAGTATAATTATTTCTACATAGGTAAATATACACCCTCTACTTCGTGCTACGCGCCAACCCCCATCACCCTCGGGCCGGCTCTGACGGACACAAATTCATCGCCACTTTGTGGTAGGAATAGGAGTGAGGTCCGTCAAAATTGCTCCATACTACTCTCGGTAATTTCTCCGGGATTTTTTCCTGAACCTTTACCAGAACTATTTTTGAGAAAAAATACCGGGAATAGTCCCGAAAAGAATCTCCGAGAAAGTCCCAGAGAACGTCCAAGAGAAAGTCTGATAGAACGTAGTCTATAAGTGAATTGTAATTCAATTCCTAAAAAATGGCGAAGAAATTTTATTTCTAAGTCTTTGATAATCATTTTTAAATAATATAAAAGAAAGTTGTAGAATTATTTTTTATTTTAAGTATCATTTTACGTGTGCGATCTATTCGCGCTTGATAAACAAGGATAACAGCTTGTACATTTGAAGTTGTCTCACTTCAATGTTTACCTTTTGTTATGGTTAAGAAATCAATTGAAATCGTTGCTGAGTGATATTAGTCACTCATTCATTTTTCATCGATGAAGTCTCCCCTCTCTGGCCATCTCTTTCTTGTTATCTCCCTTATCTTATTGGTCGTTTATGTTATTTAATATCTTATTTTTGCGAATTCACGAAATTTGCAAGAGCCAATTCGTTCCAAATTCTCTCTAGTTTCTACATGTTATCTTTGTGATAGTAATATTAGATTGTCCTGTACACCTATGTATCAATAAAAAAAAAAATCGAACAAAAGTCGTATCTTAACGAGTTATGATCATTCAACAGCGAGGTTCATGCGTCATTGAAGCAATACTTATCTCCTCGATTTTAAGGTGCACACCTAGACTTAGTTATCATTAAGGCAGCATCGTAGGTATTCGGGTAGTATCCTCTCCCAAAGCAAAGACCCAATTTCCGACTAGCATATACGCAGGTAAAGTCAAGCTAGTACTTAGCCCTCCATCAAAAACCTAAGTCCCAGACCCCCCCCTCTCCCACCCCGCGTATACTGAAGCTCACCTAAGAATCCTTTCCCTACCTTATAAAAACCGCAAGAAGATACCTCCATCCTCAAAAACCCATATTCATCTTTACTTCTACGTCCCCAGCAATGAGAGTTCACCCACACTTTCTCAAAGAAAAAAGGTTGTGCGAGAACTCTCACAGCTGTACACGCTTTTGGATGAACTCTCATAGTTTATCCATTCACGGTCTAGATAAATCATTGCAAGCCGATCTTGTTGACATGTCAGCATATAAATCCGGTAATAATGGAGATCATTATTTGCTGACAGTTATTGATAATTTTTCGAAGTATGCTTGGGCTGTACCAATTAAGACGGAAGATAGTTAAGATGTCACTGCCGCAATAATAACAATTTTGAAGGAAACAAGAGTACCTCAAAATTTACACGTCAAACGGGGGTAGAAGTTTCATACTAAAGATTTTGACGAACTCATAAAGCAATATAATATCAAGATGTATTCAACATTCAGCAATCTAAAAGCATCAATTTGTGAACGGGTTAAAAACGGTTCGAAAATAAAATGTGGAAAGAATTTACTTTTCGTGGAAATTACAAATAAATTGACATTTAACTAAAATTACTTTCACCTTTTAACAATACTAAATATCGCACCATTCTAATGAACTCTGTCGATGTAACTCGAGCTAATGCAAATGAATCACTCGAAACAGTCTACAAAAAGTTCAAAATTATGAAAAAGAGGAATAATTTTAAAATTGGTGAGAAAGTTCGCATAAGTAAATATAAACATACATTTGGAAAAGGTGATACTCCTAATTGGACATTTGAAATCTTTACTGTCAGCAAAGTAGATAATCACTCACTCTGTGACCTATAAATTGAGTATCAAAATCAGCCAATAGAAGGGAGATTTTACGAGGAAGAATTAACTCGAATGCAATATCCTGACGTATATTAAGTAGAAAAAATATTACAAAAACGTAGCAATGAAGTCCTCAGCGGTTAGGATTTGGCCAGGAGCACAATTGATAGATTAATAAATCGGATTTATAATGGCTCAACGGAAAGATTCGTTGAATAAAATTGCTGGAGAATTTGAATATGTAGAAAAAATGGCGAAGAAAATGTACTTTGATGCTAAAAATTGTTATGCTATACAGAAGATGAAGGTACAAATGTCGGTTGGATGTCATTATCTGACAAAAAACGACAACAAATTGATAAAGAAATAAAAAAATTGGTCTGAGCACACTTTGTCTGTGCTTACACGACAAACTTCCCATTATTATAACAAATTCATATTGTTATAAGCAGTTTGTATTTGTTAAAGCTCACATCTTGTAATAAATCATATTATTTTGTTAGAAACATCATGATTCATGTGATATATGCATTAGTTATTCGATAAATACAATTTTCAATTGTTTATAACAAATTTGTATTGTTATAATCAATGTGAAATTGTCGAAAATCATATTTAGTTGTAAATAATAATGTTCAGTGAATATCGAGTTGATTTTCAAATGAAATCAATTTTTTTTTCGCTCAAAAGTATTTTAATGAATAGTCAATCTTTCCATTTATCCATTATTAATTTTTTTTCTATGAAAAAAAAAACGGCTCTACCGAATTTGTTTAAACTTCTTTCAGATCTTCTTTATAACAATATCTTTCGAATCAATTTTGGTTGGAGTCGATATCTCAATCTGTTCTTGAGATATCGAAAACGAAAAAAATGCTGACATACGTACGTACATACATACGTACGTACACACACACATCATTTACAAAGTTGGTTAGTATGCTTGTATATATCTTGAAACGTGGAGATATGTTGAAAATTCACATTTCACCAATCGACCCAATTTCAATAACTTCCTAATGGGAAGTTAATAAAAATAATTGAACGTCTTGATGCAATAAATAATCGAATGCTAAAGAAGATACGGAGGAAATGAAGAATTGTAACATAATAAAATACAAAAATTAATTTACAAGAGAATACAATTTGTAACACTTATTAAATAAAAAAACACTTACAAATAAATTGTACTTTATTTTTGATATTCCCACGGAAGAGTATCTGTGGAATCATTAATCAATTGATGTTTGTCGTCATCCCAACTTAATGCTAATTTTTGTTGTGCAATGGTAAGGACAGCATGTTTTACGCTTGTTATGTTCGAAGATGTTTATTATTAATTAACTTGAAGAATTAATTAAATGGATTAGTAGCAGCCAAAAAGGTAAACGAGGGATCTTGGACTAACAGGGCTTTCTTCTTCTAACGTTTATAATACTAGAAGAATTTGTTATTTGAAAAGAAATTGTTGCAATGAAGTTTTACCTCGCGAGAACCCACACCTCAGTAAATGAAATAAATGTGATGAAATGAATCATTATAAAACTTACCGCACTACAGTGTTGGCGTAAAATATAAAAACGATTTGATCAGCTACTTCAGCTGATGATTAGAGAGTTGACGTATGATATTGGTTTGACAGGAAGCGAGCTTGGACAAAGATAGATAGAGGTGCATCCTCAAGGAGACTTTGACGCACTAAATACTTTTTTGTTCACTTTACTTCATTTCAATACAATTTATAAGTCGATACAAATTATAATTAGTGAACAGAAATAAAACTCAAGAAAAAATCTGTTGTGATCTTTCGTTTTGAGTATTTTCGGAAGGCGTCTCAGTATGCACATGAACCGAGAGGATTCCATATCAGTTTTTTAACAGATCCTGGAGGTTTGAGTTAACAAACACTCCGTGAGGATGACTAAAAAAAATCTTAATAGAATTTGCGAACTTACTAAGGCGTCGCGGTCAGCGAGCGTGGGGCGATCGAGCCTACGTGTTACTGTTTAGTTCAGGTCTAGCTCATTGTTACGAGTTTTCAAGGGTAACACGCGTTAATATCCACCGATGAAATATCCGCAAAAAAATATCCTGGTGACAAACTATCCGGGGTGAGGGTGGCGGGGTCCAGGAGGGTCTGGGGGTGCAACCCCCGTTATATATGGAAGCTATATGTATGTGTTACGTGGTCTATCAACCAAATTGAAATTGGGTTGGAACGTCTGGAAAATGTCTTTGACACGTACGATAAAAGTAATGCAATGAAATATTTGAGGAACATTGCTGCTATATTATCATTATGAATGCCGTTGTATGTGAACAATTGAGAGTTAAAAATGAAAATTGTTTTTATTAATATGTATGTTATGTGTATTTCATACGGATATTTTGTCACGTACATATACTGCCACGAGGATATTTTATCGTAGATTTTTTGTCTTTGGATATGATGTGACCGAACCGTTGACAAGAATTCAATTTTCATGGAAAATGACTGGAATTATGTAAGATCGCTGAGTTATAACGAGATACGTAAATCGACTGTCACCCAGCCCTTCAACGGGTCGATACGTTATCGACCTGTCAATCAATACTCGACCTAATTTACCAATTAGGTCAAAATAGTTAATTTTTGGTGGTGCTTTTATCTACAATCATTCCTCCGACGTTGCGAAGCATAAATTACCATTAGAAAAGCATAAAAAAATTCTCTCGACGTTGCGAGAGTGTCAGTGAAGTGTTCACTGGACAAAAATTGTGCAAAAGCCCTCGACGTTGCGAGGCAAACATTTCTGTTGGGTTGATTGGCATATTCACGGCCGGTTTCAAAGGATCAGAGTAAAGTACCAGTCGCAGTAGTTTTTTTGTGGATGTCTCGCCGAGGAAGTAAGCCCCGCTGGACCAGGGGACTAGGTTACTTAGATGACGAAAAGCTTCCGGTAAGCTGAAACTATCTACACTAATCTACTATTCCTTTCTTTTCTTTGCTATATTCCCTGTATGTGAGTGTGAGTGAAGAAGAGAGCGTGTGCTTTGCGATCTGGTACCAGTCAATTCACTAAGGATTATCTGTCATTGTCTCTCAGTGAGGAATTTCCTTTATTCAAGTTGAGTAAACAACATCGAGAACGTTCTCGCGTGATTATTATCATTAGTAGTCGATTTAGATTATCGATATTATTCTAACACTTGAATTATTTCACATTATTATTAGTTTGCTACTTAGTCCATGAAAATTGAATTTATTATTGTTTTAAATTAAATTAAATAAGACTTTTTCTTTGTTGTCCACCGTTCACACGGACTATTGATTGAGTAAATACGCAAGCTCTAACATTTGGTTAATTGTTAATTGAAACATTGAATCTTTCTTGATTAAAGGTTTGGATTGGAATTTAAAATTTAATTTTGAATTGAGAAAAATTTATAACTTAAAAAAAAAATCACTGGTGTAAAGGTTATTTGTGTTCTCGCGATATTTTTCGCGTTTTCAGGGCTCTCAGAGCTAGCCAGGTTTTCCAGGTTTCTCGTTTTCTGGCCTAAAGACGAGTGGTGTCCACAGGTAGGAGCATTATGATTAAGGTAATTTTTGTTAGGTAGGATCATCATAATTAAGGTAATTTTTGTTGGGTAAATTGGCACCTATACGGTCAGGGATTTAGGCAAACTCGTCCTGATCGCGGTAGCGTTGCATATTACACACTTTTTAGATTCTTCATCGATAAAATTAGACTCAATACCGTATACGTTGGTAGCTGAATTATTCATACTTTCGAAACATGGAATGTCTTTTATTGCAATGGGAAGTTGTATACCTTCATACATTAATTCTTTATTGATACACTTGTCTGAAGTTGTTTTTTCGGGATGAGCCACTTCGTAAGGATGTAAAGCTGCAGTGATGCACCACAAAAAACAATATTTATCAAAGTTTTCCATATTGAGAACCGCGTATTTATTCCAAATATTCAGAGGTAATTTAACATATGTTGATAAACCTCCTTTCAGCGGAACATACAGAGAAATTTCGATCGTTAGATTAATGATTTTATTTAATTTCCACCCACTGTCTTTTTGATTGAAGTCTTCGAGTTTTCTAAACAATGGTTCAATTACATTGTTGTCGAACCAATCATTGAACTCTGCACTTAGTAAAATCTTGACACTTTTTGTTTTGAAAGATTTCACGTCCATAATTGTCTGGTCTTTTTTTACATTTCGAAATTTGCACAACCAGGTTGTGCTCACTTTCACGTTTCCTTCTTGTTGAAGTGTTTCTCTAATTTTCCCAATCACCAAAACTTTTGCATCATTCAAAAATGTGTAGATATCCGTTTGTCTTAGATTTAATACACACGCTGTTTTAATGTTGTTTTTGAAAGCACTTTCCAATTTCTGTTACCGAACGGAAAGATTGACACTCAAATCCCCCCGCCCCCCTCACTACTCGTATTCATGTACATCCATTTTGAACAGTATTTTGTTATCACCACTTTTACGCTATTCACTACTTTTGCACTATTCACTGCTTTGTTCACTTGAGAGATTAATTTTTGATTGATGACCTGATCCCGAAGTTTCTCGCTTTTGAACTCATTAACTGCGTAATTTATCTCCTCCGTTTTTGGCCATATTTTCCGAAAATTGCATCATTCAAAAACTGCGTAATTAAAAAGCTATGAGTTTTAGCGAGTCCGATCCAGTCAAGGATTCCGCATAGTAGCAAAACCTAATCACGATGCCTTGCAGCAACAAGTTTAAACAAGAAAAGACAAAGCATGTTACAATCATCGAAGATAAACTACAACGCAAAAAATCCTAATCTTAAAAAAATGACGTCACCAAGAAAAATACTGCGTAGTAATAAGTGAGAACAAATCCGAAACATTTTGGATGACGTAACTCTAAAGAATATTGCCCATCTATAGTTTAAAAAATAGAAGTTGTGACATACATTTAAGGCTTCAGAGACCCAAACAGTAAGTTGATCCGGAAAGAAATCGCATCCATTCCAATTCAGGACGATATTGATATTATTGATACATATTTGAATGCCGTGTTTGATCCACTATACGAGTGGGAATCATTATCGACGAATTAATACGTCCATTATAAAGAGTATTCATGGAATTTCTTGGGATGCTGGCGAAGTTAGCATACAATAAAATTGAACAAGTTCTTCGTCACATGATTAAAGACAAATTATTTTTGTGAAAGGACTAGAAAAAACGTTACGGCTATAGAAATTTATTGGATCATCAAAAACGATAATTGATTTGACAAATTTTTATTGCCCACCGTTCAGAAATCAACAATTTATTTATCATTACGATTGCCGACATCATCGTAATTAGGCTCAACGTTATAGATATTTGTGTGCCATCGAGAATACTGGATTATAAAAAAGGTGGTACTAGATAAATTGTTGTAATGAACCGTTATTACAGTAATCATTGAAGATCTATTGTCAACTAAATCAAAGGATTGAAGACATGAAAGCTGAAAACATTACATTATTCCTTGAAGAATTTTTTATTGATTGTGCCAAAAGGAGATTGGCAGAATTTGGAAAAAATTACCGGAAAATCTACAGAAAGATAAAGATTCATTTTATGATAGTTCAGTAGTTGTTTAGAACCTGGTTTGCCTCACTGTTGAGAATGTGAAGTTTTGATGATGCCTACCGTCTTCTGAATTTATGTAGAAAACAACGGCTCATATGCGTTTGCAATATTCACTTAATCCCATCTTACATTCATATCGATAGTTTGTAATATTTCTATTTTTATCCAACTAGGAAAAATTAGTTTTTGAATTCAGCTCTACTAACTTGTTTGCTAATCGAGAGAATAAAAAACACATACCAATATCGGAATATTATATTTTGTGTTAGTTTTAGTTTGAGCCATGATATTAGTGGTCACAATAACTTTATTTGTTTGATGATTCCTTGTTTCAATAACATATTCGATATGACCGGCAACATATAATTGTTTCTAGTGATCTTTCACACCTTTCCGAAATGAATTTTCATTTATTGGAGTAAATTCAAAATAATAATTTATTTATTTGTCCTCATTCTGATTGCACTTCGTTCAAAACGATATTTCAAAAGTACTAAATTTTACAACTACAGGCGCTCTATGCAAAAAGAACTTCCCTCGGCCGCTTGTGCACGTTCCCTAGTGACAATCGCGATGCAATTATTGATTTTTTACGAAATTGATCATTTATCAAATGATTAAAAATGCTTTTTTATTATGTCTGAAATTTGTAATGTTGTAATGTCCAGAAGAACTTTACAGAAGTCTGAACTACCTAATTGTGCCCTCATAATTTGCTTCAAACAAAGCTTTTAGTATGTTTCCAAAGTACTGAACGTTTTTAACATGCATTCACCTCATCTGCTCATGTACCTTTAATAATAACAGGTGATGTTTGTCTAAAATCTCTAGCAAATAAAAATGTTATCCTTCCGAATAGTTGATCATTATTTCTCAAATCTTGTATTGTTCTATTTACAGATTGAATAGATACTTTATTCGCCATGGTACATCTATCCCATACCACAAAAACACAGTCTTGTAAGATTTTAGGTTTGTGACTATTTTTCGATATACCGGATACTGGATTTTCCATGTAAATCGCTTCAATTGGTATATTTAACATAGAATGAGCTGTTCTTCCACCGGGGAGTAAAATAGCAGCAATTCCTGATGATGCTACTGCTATAGCAATCTTTGTATCTGCACGTATTTTCGCTGATATGAGATTTATTAAGAATGTTTTGCCAGTATCACCCGGAGCGTCTGAAAAATATACTCCGCCAGAACGGCTATTAATTTTATCAATGAGACGTTGATGAATTTGTCTTTGTTCGGTATTTAACGTTCGTTTTTTATAGTTTATAGTATTTTAAAGTTCAATTGGATCAAATTTCATTTGTTCCATGTATTTTCTATTTAATGTATTAATGGATTGGTCATTAGTTATCTGCGGAGAGGGTGAACCATAAAAGTTAATGGTGCTACCACCTATTGAAAGTACAATATTTTGTATTGCAAGAAGTGCATGATTAGTTATATTTTCAATATGAGCATTTATGTCAACGTCTGAATATTGTCATTCAAAATTTCTTTTAAAATCTTCAATGAAGTGACTCTTGAGGTCATTCCATAATTCTTATGGGTTAGAATTATTACAGAAAACTAATATAATAACGAATAAATCACGTAACCTAAATGGGCTGCAGCTTATAGTGGCATCTGGTAACGTATCTTGAAAGTGATTGTCACCTTCTAATAAACTGAGAGCTGAACATGCCGTCTGATATAATCGATGTAGAGTACTGATGATCATTTCCAGACTTTCAAATGAGGTTGATTTTTTATAACATGTAATAACATTCGTAGATAATAGCATTTCTGATTATTCGGATGTACTGTATATAGTCTTCCAAGAGTATGTTCGTAAAAAATACCTGGATAGTTATCAACGGGAGTTCCATGACGTCGCCGTTGAAAAATTTCTCGGCATTTATCGAATGTCTAGTAAGCTAGTACTTCCTCATAAAGAGAAAGCAAATTCATCTTTCTGATATAAATTAAAAAATGCAGCTAACGTAGTTTTTTTTGAAACATCTAGTAATGTTTTTACTTTACTTGGATTGAAAAAACTCTTCGACTATTTTCTAGATGTACGTCCAAGTGTGTAACCAGGGGAAAACGTTAATGAATAGAAAATGATAAAATGGGCCAGACTGCTTCTACAGTACTTATATATCTGTCAATTTGATATGAATTTATTTCATCATTTTGATTCTGTATACTGAAAACAGCCAAATATGAACCTCTGTTGACATATTTGCAAGTGTACTTTATTGATTTAACACTACTACAAAATTCAACATTAATATGTCCATTGAATATTTGTAACAGAATCGGTGAAGATGGAACAATTCACTGATTGTCAATATTAGAACTGTTGGTGCGGGATTAAATCGTTCCTTCATATCACCATTTTCAGGCGATCAACGTCTGTAAAATGAATACCCATCTTTACCCGTTATAGTTTCTGTTGTGCATGGTCTTAGATATTTTTTGGTACAACTTCTATTTTTCATGCCAGGAGATTGGGGATTGTGTGCCCCGCACGGACCATATACCATGTGTGCTTTGACTATTTTCAATGATTTAGGACCTCTTTCTTCTTTATTAGGCAATCCTGTATAGATCACATCGTCAATTTGTTCCATGGTTATTTTTGTTTCTAGCATTTTCTACATTTTCTATATCTTCATTTTGGTTAATAGCATCTCTGAGACAGATGTAATTTTCACTTCTAAGTTTTCTCTGTTAAAACCGTATATAATTGAGACTTTCTATTACAATTTTTGCATATACATCAACTTAATATTGATTAAGCAATTATTTATAGTAATGTAAATAATTATACTAGTTGCTTCTAATCAACGATCGGTGACAATAGCATTGTTGTGCAGATACTTTTTTCATAACACTCGTTTGACGTGTGTTAGAATCAATTTCATATATCCTGAACTGATAACCATTTTCATCATTAATGGAAATAAAAGGATATTATAATGCATCATGTGATCGATGTGTTCCTGAAATTCTCTGTAGACTGTTATCGTTTTTACGAATTACAATGTCTCGTCTATTACATTGTCCGTCAACTAGAAGTACTGATACTTTGTTCATCGTTAGTTCATCATGGTGATCTCTGTGCTCTGTTGAAGGACATTCATCGGCATTTATTATAATTTTATAATTACTAGAGGCAAGCAAGGCGCTCCGAGCGTGCCGTGATAATGCCTTGGAAGTATCCGTGTTATTTTAGAATTTGTCGTATACTCTTGGAATGGTGTCGTATTGAATGTTGTGTTAACAAAACATAAATCTGAACCATTCAGACGAAGAACGTAATCATGAATGTTTTAACATAGTATGTAGTTATTTACATGATGCAGTATCGGCGTTATGTCCAGTTCAAACATCAAAAATTTGAAAATTGATGTAAGAACCCGTATGGAAATAATTTTCTGGCAAAGCTCTGGAAAAACTCTGACTTAACTATGAAAAAACTCTATTATGACTATGAAAAAAGTCTGACAATTGGAACATTCCCAAATTTTTCTTTTCCTAATATACATCCTGGAAAAATTCTGAACTTAATTCAAAAAAATATCTGACATTCTTAACTTCTCAGTGGAAAGCCATAGTAATGAGTCTGATTTTGTGAATCCCGAATTTTGACCTATCTCCACGTTTCAAGACCCCCAGAATCGAATATAATAGTTTTTTAGTGGACGTCTGTGTATGTGTATGTGCGTTTGGAGTTATTTTCCTGGTCGATTATCTTGAGAACAAAAAATGACATCAACATAGGACCAATTGTATTCGACGCATAATGACGTAACTTAGAGCTGATTAGGTTTTCAGTAAAATCGGTCCAGCTATTTTTTTTGCAAAATCAATAAACTGGAAAAAATGGTAAACTAGCTCAATCTTGTCATTTTTACTGCTGGGAAGTTAATCGTGTGAATCGTTCGGTTCGCACAACAGAGAGCACTGATATTTCCAAACTTTCCTATTTTAAATTTAAATACAATGGAATAGATAATAGAAACACATCATAACTACACAAAGTCGACTACTATCTTGAGTGTAAATGAGTTATTAAAAAAAGAACTCCAAGAGCATTGAACAAAGCACGACAAATCTTATTTTTCAAAATTAACGGAGAAGTTCAAACAAAGATTGGCTTGAAGATAATGGCTTTGGGGGAAATGCTGTAACTCTTATAAAGCTTCAAGATATGAGTACTTCACCGACAGAAACCTCTAGTATCGAAGAGTAAGTAATATTTTATGCAGAGCAGCAGTTGTCACCATTGCCTGGAAGTCCTCAGAGGAACTGTTCTCCAAGCGCAATAACGCATTTGAGGCACTTGGGAGCTCAGGTAGTGCTAGTTCCAGCTCAGATTCAGGATCAGACAGTTGTGATAATTTGAAGATGACTCTGTACCTCTGCCTCGAAAAGCCCTCCTAAAAAACCCCAGCCTCCTTTAGGCTGGCTACAAAATCATTTATTATCATCAACAGAAAGTTATCTAGTTCGTTTGATTTTGAAAGTCTGCATACCGAAATGCCATGTTAAATTCAACAAAAGACTCTATTCCTATAATTTGTACCGAAGGCTGTACACATTTATCTATCCCACAATGTTTTTATAAAACGTTTTAATTGCTTTTCATTATATGATATCATTATTCTTGTGCTGTTAGAATTTACTCTTCAAAAATGAACACTTGGATAGCCTTACTGTATCGCTTACTACTGCAAATAAAATTTATCTAAAGATGGAGAAAAATTTGATTGCTCCAGAATTTCCTGGTCATGAATCATTTTTGCAATGTCATAGTGTCACATATGTGCGACTAGATAATATATTATATAATTAGCCATATGCGGCTAATTATAGAAAGTATATCAAATTACTACATGATTATTTTAGTGAATTGTTTCAATTAATTAATGAAACATTTCTTTGGTCTTGGATGGATCACCCAATAATAAAAATCTAGAAAATGAAATAGCAGGTTCACCATTACTACGATAAATAAGTTAATAAGAAAATAATGACATTTATTTCATAGCAAAATAAAAAAATAATGGACGTTGTCAGAAATTTTCAAAAATTTTTTTAAGAAAAATTTAGATACATTAGATTCTGAATTTTTCAATTTTATTAGAATTTCGATCGCAAAATTCTCGGATGTTCCTAATTTTTTCATAAAAAAGTCAAATAAAAATCAAAGATTTTATTAGATTTTTTCGGAATAAAGTCCAGAAGTTTTTCATGAAAAAGTCAGATATTTTTCAGACTTTCTTCAGGATGTATATAAGGGGGAAAAAAAATTAGTAATGTTCCAATTGTCAGGCTTTCTTTATAGTAATACTAGAGTTTTTTCAGAGTTATGTCAGATATTATTCAGAATAATCACAGGGTTATCAGAAATTGTCAAAGGTAGCTCAGAAATATTCAAGAAATTGTCAACGTTTTTTCAGAGTTAAGTCAAAGTTTTTCAAGAGCTAAGCCAGAAAATTATTTCTATGCGGGGAAAATATTCTGATAATTCAAAATTTGTCATTCTGGTCACTCACTGTACAGAAAGTGAGGTGCATAGGATATTATTGTATTATCAATTCAAATTCATTGCATAAAAGAAATATCAAAATTTCTGATGAAATTAATTGAATGAAATAGAAATTAAATACTTAAAGTCGAATATAATATTGGTATTGAAAAGATGTTCAGTTAACTATTCGTCTATTTATGTGGTTAATATATGTTACACATTTCTTTATTCATTTATCCGTGAAACACATGAATTCTATCGTGAAGTTGTTCGCATTAAAATAAATTTATGTAAGTGAATAAAAAATTTTGATTACTTGCTCTACGTTTTGGGGTTGATGTATGTACAATTTGGCCCACCTATTATTCGGTCTGCCCATTGATCGGTTTGCCCTCAAGCCCGGTCAAAATGTGTTTTTATGATTGTGTAATATTCAAAAATAATAATTTCAATCAAATTTTATTATAAAGTATGTACAAAAAAGGATGATTAACTAGATGTCTTTTTTAAATTTATGTTTTGATGTAAGCTTGCGTTAAAAAGTAATTGATACATTGTGACAACGCATGCTTAAAATAATTTTTTTTGTGCTTGATTCCAAAACATTCATTGAATACTTACTAAAAAGTTATAAATATGTGTATAATAATAACAATTCTTTGCCGTCTTTAATTTTTACTATTTTATCTGTATTCTTGTCATTTTTATGCACTTGTGAAAATTCCCAAGATACAACTTGAGAAAAAGCACCATATAATGGACCATGATTAAAAACATCGTTTTTTAAATCGATCCCAATTTTATCAAACGTTTGTCCTCGAGCTTTATTTATAAACATAGTAAATGCTATTGTAATCGGAAATTGGCTTCTTTTGAATGTCGAAGGATATATGTTTTCGCAATATAATGTTATCTTTTTAATGCATACTACTTGTCTGGATTTGTCACCATTTAGTTTTTTACATTGTAGAAGAGTATGTTCTAGTTTCTAAACCATTAATCGTGTCCCGTTACATGAACCGTTGCCAATATTTCGGACTAATATCGCTACATAATACTTTTCAATATGAATTTATAAGGTGGAAAATTAAGTAGATTTAATGTGTTCAAATATTCTAATAATAATGCATCATCTACGAGAGCATTCTCTTGTATAACAAACGGGTAGAACCAGATAAAGAACGCCAGGATGTCTTTCCGGTTGTACATGCCTTTATCGTACCTAAAAAAAAAAAATTATTTCCGAATAGAGATTTTAATCGTAATTTATCGTAATCAATCCGGAAAAATTGAAACGTCAATCTGCAACACATTTATTGCCGTATCATATCGTTTTTTGTCGTAAATAACAATTAGAAAGCTTATCGTAATCTATCGTTACTGAACGTAACCAGAAATCTTGTCTTTTTGAATACGGAAAATAAGACAGACACGAATATGAATTAAAAAATAATCGATTGTTATAAACAAATAGAGAACGTGACCATACATTTTACATCGTTTGTACCTTTATTTTAGTGAAAGGAACAAATTTGCATTAAATGAACTCAAATGTATAGCATGGATCTAGTTTCTTATTGTTTATGACAAATTCAATCATAAATTATAAACGAAGAGAATACGGTTTTATTTATATTACACGGTTAGTAACATTATCCCAGTGACAAAGGGAATTACGCGTTAGAAGAACGCAAATATACTGAAAAGATCCTGTTTTCAATTTTTTATAACAAATGCAATTGCTACAAACAAGAAAAGTGAGCTGACATCTATTTTACATGGTTTGTAACATTAATTCACTAAATAAAAAAATACACGTGGGAACTAATGGAATGTATCTAATAAATTCCTTTTCACATTGCTCACAGCAAACTCAATTGCTACAAACAAATGGAGTGAGTTTTTATACATTCTATGTAGGTTGTAACTTTATTTTAGGAAAAGGAAAAAAAATATGTGTTACAACAACTGAACTATTTCGCATACACTCTTTTTTACATCATTTATAACAAGTGAATTCGTTATGAACAAATGGAGTAGGTCATCATATATTCTTTATAGTTTTTAACTTTATTTTACCGAAATAAGTATAGTTGCATTTTACCTGTCATCTCTTTACAAACGAAAATTATTTTTTTCCTGATTTAAATTACGATAAGCTTTCTAATTGTTATTTACGACAAAAAACGATATGATACGGCAATAAATGTGTTGCAGATTGACGTTTCAATTTTTCCGGATTGATTACGATAAATTACGATCAAAATCTCTATTCGGAAATAATTTTTTTTTTTTAGGTACGATAAAGGCATGTACAACCGGAAAGACATCCTGGCGTTCTTTATCTGGTTCTACCCGTTTGTTATACAAAGAAACCCTTCGTAGTAAAGTTGAACTTGTTAATTTATTTAATGCGTTTAATGATTCTATTTTACTCTAATAGAACGTAATCGATACATTAGTTATACCAGAGCTTACATAGAATTTGTAATATCTCGAAATAAAATTTTTCCCCGAAAAATACCACTCAAACGTACGTAGCTCATTTTTCATAATTATCTTCTTTTTTTATCGATTACTTTCCACAACATTAGAATATACTGAAACATAAATATAATTATGTATAGGGAATACCAGAAGACAAAATCGTCTACAAACAAGTGATGATCCCTGAGTAATAAGTAGAATATTCAAGGGGTATTCTGGATTTTATTATTATTTCCAAGCCATAATTAAAACAAACGATTCTTCGTTCGTTTGGATTTTCAGTGGCAACAAGTCAATTAATGAAATTACAAAACGCTACAGAAATATTCAATGCAACTACTAATTCAGTAAGTTCAATTGAATATGACCAATGAATATTACCGATGTGGAATGGTTCATCAGAATCCTTATTATTTTAGGGCATACCTGATATGCCAATTGCGTGTGTCTAAACTCTAATAATTTCCATACGATATAAAAACAGGGTTAGTTATAGTCATCAACGCATTAAATTAATAAAAAATAAGGATCAAACTAATCCTCCGTTTCTAAGGTTTACCGGTAATGCATTCTATGAGTGAACAAAAAAATGAGGATGTTCATAAAAAAAATCTTCCAATGAATCCTCAATAAGTTTTCTACTTTGTATGCAAATTCAAAAACTGTCATTACTGACATGGTAATTATTCGGATTACCTGTCACAGGGTCAATGACCTTGACCTTGAAATATGTTATTTTTGAGGTCTTTTTGAACAACTTTGTCCACGGACATATGGTGCGGAAATGCCTCCTTCACATTTTTTTTTTCATGTTAAAGTTTGTTATTTCTTATATATGGCGACAGGCATTTCTCCGTAACATGTCATTATTGTACATGTGATTGACGATATTTTTCAGCATTAGCAAAGCAGATTAGTTGGTTCTGCCCACGAAACAGCCCCCCCTCCCCTTCCGCCGCTCTCTGGTCGTTCCATTACCAATTTGGTAATCCTCATGAACTTAAATTACTGCCTGTCGTATTTGCTGCTATTCTAAAAAAATGTAAACAAACTTATACATTTTACACGCTATCAATCGGCGAATTCCACAGCAATTTGTCATACCACACTCGTTAGTTTCTCTTACATTCAGTCTCTTGAAAGTATTATTAACAGAAACATGAGGTCGTATCAGTTTGCGCGGATTGTAGATAATTACGATGTGTTATTGGACTTTTTAATTCATAACCATGTTTTGCGGAGTGATATGTTATGCCCAAGATGTGGCTCAGCTATGCAGATGAATCGTCAAAATATGAGATTTCGGTGCAACACTGTGCGAAGAGTCAGGCGTTATCACCGCAAAGCTCGCCGGGAATGGTGTGCATACTCCGTATCAGCGTTCCGCGGTACATGGCTCCACAATGCCCGCCTGTCGCTCCAAAAAATTTGCTGCCTCGTAGCGTCATTTTTAAGCCACCGTCCTCCGCATCAACAGCAGATTGAGGAGGACTTAGGAATTGGTTCGAAGGCTGCTGTCAAATGGATAGCACGCTGCCGGAAGGTATTTATTTACATTTTTTATCATCGGTTCTACGTTCTCCAGTTACCCTCATGATTCTTACTCTTACCTAGATTTGTCAACATTGGGTTCGACGTACTACCACTCGTATCGGAGGTGTTGGATCCACCGTCCACATCGATGAAACGAAGATCGGGGGTCATCGAAAATACGATAGGGGGAGGATGCTCGGGGGCAATTGGGTGTTCGGAGGGATCGACACCGTTAGCAAGCGTTGTTCCATGGTGCCGGTACCGAATCGCTCCGGCCGTACACTCATCGCTCTCGTTCGCCGCTACATTCGCCCCGGGACGACCATCATGTCAGTCTCGTAGCCAGGATACAATAGACTTCGGCAGCACGGCTGGTATCACCTTACGGTGAACCACCGTCTTAATTTTGTAAACCCGATAAAACGAGCCCACACTCAGATCATTGAACGCCTATGGCGGGACTTGCACGATAACATCCCGTCATATAGCGTTGTTAAGCGTCACTACAAGCAGTACATCGCTGCTTTTCTACTCAAACGTGCCTTTTCATACACGGAACGCATTGAACAGTTTTTTAGGGAAGTCGCCCGATGTTTTCCTGTATCACGTAATGATGCAATAAATTTCGTAGAACCGTAAACGTTGATGTTTTCTTTCTTTCACCTTTTCGTCCACTCCGTTCTATTCATGATTTCATTGTCGTGTATGTGCTGCCCTCTGGTCGTTTCAAACTTTGGTGATTTTCATGAATTCGAATTATGGCCTAATGATGATGATGGTGATGATGATGATGATTCCACTCCTCTACATTCATCATTTTATTGTCGTGTATGTGCTGAAAGGAAACATTTCCCCCACCCCATTCATGCACCAACGGGTCGGGAGTGACTTCAAGGTCAACATATTCCAAGGTCAAGGGCATTGACCCTGTGACAGGTAAACCAAATAAATTCCAAAATTTTCGTAGATGAATTATGTCTGGGTAAATATTTATTTATTATTAATTCCATACGTTTATTTGTTTGTTTTTAATTCAAAAAATAAGCTTAAGAAATCAATGGTTTTTTTTTGAACATTCAAGAAATAGGATCTTAATCTGAATGATAATTTTATTTCAGCAATGGTCTATGCGCTGCCACTCACAATAAAAAGCGATGCAGAAGTTTAAATGGGAGCCTTCTCCATTCAAATCGATGGTGCCAATTATCAAACTGCTCTTTAATCATTCTACAATTTTCTACAAGATTTTGTGAAAAACAGCTTACAATCTATGTTATATCAACAATGCCTCATTTAATGTGTAACATGGTTGAGGAGTACAATAAAGTTTTATTGAATAATTGTGGAAACACCAAACCAGATATATTTATATTTTGTTACTAATCATTTAATTAAAATTGATTTTAAAACATATGTCTATTGTTTATATTTACAACCAAATTCAGAATATTTATTGTTTATTAGGAGAAAATGATGATACAAAAACAAAATCCAAGGTCCAGGATTACAGTACTTGCATTAGAGCGAAAATTAAAAGAAATTCAATACTTTCCCCAGAGAAGTAAGCTTATTTTGATATCAATATTTTACTCTTATGATATACAATTTCTCTATACTATATAATAAGTCATTTTATAAAATTTCTATTGGAAAAGAAAAAACATAATACGTTACAAATTTATTTATTTCTCAGAATTACCCTTAACAAATTTGTGACCAATATCCAAAATTCAATAATCATTCAGCAAGAAATCGAGAGTACTATTATAAGACGATTGTGTGAGTATATATGTATGTAGCGGATCGTGGAAGGTTGGATTATATTAAATAAACAGATCCGTACATAACATAAAGGTGATCTTCATTTTGTTGAGTAACTTTTACTGTGTAAAGTGCGATATGAAGTAATACAGTATCTTACTCCGATGTTGACTGGTTACTGACTAAGAATTAGAGCGTAGCCGAATTCATGTCCTAATTAGTGTGGTGATCGACCTGACGACATGTCAATCACACCTGATTATAATTGTATAAAAATAAATAAGAAAAAATATAAGTGTAAGTGCTGAAGAACGACATATATACATCAAATACATAACAACATCAATGAATAAAAATTTACCACCAATATTAATTATTCATGAAGACGAATCGTTAGAAAATTTCTGTGACAACGTCAATAATGAGTATTCTCAAGAGGAACCTGCAGCTAACGGAGTAATTAAAGCTGAAGCTAAACAAGAATCTGAATTTGAAGTAAATGAAAACAGTTTTATCGAAGAACCATGGATGTATGACACAGTAAAAAGAATGACATTCAATGATTCAGTAACATTGACATGTGAAGACATTTGTCTTTCTTGTTGCATTAATAAACCCAAAGCAGCTTTCGTTACTTGTTGACACTAATGCCTTTGCTTGAAGTGTGCGTATATCATCAAATATGCGACGGCACGTAACGAAGCATCATTCATCAAACGCCGGATTTATAAATGTATCATTTGCGTAATATCAATTTTTATACATTTATCTTTAGGTGGATTAACGTAGCGTGATAGCTGATGTCGGTTTAAAAAATATTATACTCATATAAATATAATAATATTCCGAATTACAATTTGTCGAAAATTTACAATACATTTTTGTTAATTTATCTTGATGAATTCAGAAGTTAGACAATAGATACTTATATAATTGAATATTCAAAACAGACTACAAGTTATTTGTAAAAATATTTCATATGACGCTAACATAACACCTACTCACATATAAAGAATTATGTCATTATTGGAAATAATGATATAGTAGTAAATATTAATAATCATAATAAACGCAAATAGCAATATTCCTAATATTAAATTATTGCTCTATGAATTATTATAAAAACAGATGTTTCAGTTATGATGAATGTATGTTATTTTACATAAATCTATATATATAGGTGATTTATCACTCACTCACGCACTTATCACGAGATCTTCGGAACTATGCATCCGATTGACCTTAAATTCGACATAGTTCTTCCTTCTCCGACGTATACATACACTGAGAATAGATTTCGACGAAATCCTATCGGAAAATTTTTTTTTTTACTGATCTTTAATAATATATCAATGCTCGCTAAAATAAACAGTACTATCTTATCTTTCTATTGATAACTTGAGGATATGGCACAAAGTGAATTTAACAGTTTTAAAAGGGTATGGTAAATGTTTCGTGAATAAATAGCAAAATCTAAATTGTAGTCCGATTTTTTATTATAGGAACAGAGTGTTTATTAATATTCATTACCCTTAGCGAAAAAATGCCCATTATTATTAATTTCAAGGTTATCACCAAAAAAATCGTTTAAATTAAAACTTTCTGATCAAGAAAAATTTACCTATGATACTCATGAAAGAACTGAGGGTTGCTGACGTTTTTTCGATCCGCAAGTCTTTGCTGCTTTAATGAATATAATTTTTCAAATTTACAGCAAGTGATAACGTCGTGCCCTGATGTGCCACAGAACTCGCATTGATGGTCTTTTAACGCATTTTTTTACAAACCCATGAATTATTTTATTTCATCCCACGATTCGCCAAAAAATGTCTGGCTAGGGGGCCCAGGGCTCCGATACACGTAAAGCCTGACTAGACGGAATGATTCTGCGAACACCCAACTCCCTCGGGTTTGAGGGTGAGCAAGAGCTGCAGCCTTTCAGTCATTAATCGAGGCGTCTCAGGATTCGGAAGGACCTGTGGATGACTGTTATTTGCGGTCTTTGATCCCTCCGAGAGCGCCAATCACCAGGACTATCACGTGCGCTGTATAGTCCTAATAGACATTTCTCATGACCTCCATGAGTTTTCTTTAGCGTTTGTGTTTATTTTCTTCTTTCGCATGTATATTCATCTCAGCTGGAGCTCAAAATTCAATGTAGTATACGAGCTTGGTGTTATGGTCGAAGAAAGTAATATCCGGCTTATTGTGTTCGATTCCTTGAAGCGCAGGGAGTGGGAAATTCCATAGAATTGTTGCCCTCCCATTCTCAACAGTTTTTTCTATTCTAGTATTGATGACGTAGAAAATAATTTATACACCTTAAGAGGAAAATAATGACTTAAATATTAATGAAGATTTAAATATCGATAATCAAAATATACCGATTGAGAATAGTGATGATAGAAATGATGAAAATATTGAGGAAAAAGTGATTACGAAAAGAGGAAAATCAAACAATATTAATTCAAAGGTAATGATTTGTCATCAAAAACAACTTATTTAGAAAAAAAGAAATTAATTAATTAAAATAATTTATTTTCAGAAACAAAAAATATGATCATTGCCAAATTTATATTTATTTTTGACGTTAAACTTCTACGGCTCTAAAATTCGCAAATTTGTGTGATACTGAAACTAATCATGATGTGAGACATGAAATTATCATAAAAAATATTGAAAATGTTAATGTGTGTCGTGTTAATTATTGAAATGATGAAAAATCTATTCAAATAAAATTATTATTATTGACGTAAATATTGTTTTATTAATGAAAAAGAAAAGAATGAATAAAAAATTTTCAATACTATTTCAATCCCAAGCGGAGCCAGGTATTTTCACTTGTTAATTGTACTATTTATAAATTAATCATAACGATAATCATTGCAATATATATGTTCATTATAATTTACAAAGGTAGTAGAAGGCTGCCACTTTGGCGAACCCTACTTTCATCCCCACCACAAAGTGGGGATGAATTTGTGTCAGCTTGAGCGGTTTCACGTTGCCTGGGGGTAGCCGCGTACTAGCGCGTAGGGCAGTGCAAGCGGGGGTGGGGGGTAAAGAATTGAAAATATAATAATTTAATTGTCATTTGCATTTAATTATCATGTAATTACCAAATTTTTCAAAATTAATTTATTATCGGTGCATGCGTGCAGCGTTGCACAGGCTGTGTTTAACTAAAAGGCCTTGACGAGCCATCTAGCGGATGCCCGTGGTGGTATGGCACTCAGCGGATATACTGTGAGCAGACGCTGCGTTACCATGCTCGCGAGTGAAAGTGGTGGGGCTGACACGTGGTGGGACTGAACCCGATTCAGGCCGGCTGAGCGTCGTTTCGAGCGTTCAGTCTTGCCCAGCCAGGGCCTACGCACGGGGGTCTATTGCTACCATTTGCTACGAGAGAAAATGAGTGTAAAGGAAGCTGCGCACAAACGCGTTCCTATATTTACGGTCGATACGCGCAGCCTATGTATGCTCCAACTTCCTTTTTGCTACAGGCGTGGCGCATGAGCAGTAAGTTGTGCAAGTGAGAGCACAATAACACTGCAACTAATAAATATATAGAAAAAAGGTAGGTATATGTTTGATCCTACGAGCCACGTGTAACACTCGTCAATGTTTGACACCGTTGCTCAGCAACGCGGCATGATGGCCACCACATATACACGTGCTCATAGCGAATTCTTTTTCTTATGCAAACGTAATTAAATTTAATAGGACACGCTGTTTTTGCTTCTTGAAGTATATATATTTATTTTTCCATTTCATTGAAATATTTCAATCTATGTTTACATTATTCTAACATAAGCATGCTTCAAAAATACATAGTAAAAATTTGAAAAATACAGCGGTATGGTATTTAATGATTTATATCAAATCACTTGTTCGGTATCCAAATGGAAGTGTTGAAAACCCATCTTCAATGCACCGTATTTTATTTTGTATACGGGTTGTTTTTGTTTCACGCCGTGTAACAACTTGATGGAAGGGTGTTCGTTTAATTGCATCAAATGAAATTACTATAGAAGCCGTACGTTCACCAGTTATTAACGAGCGTATTGTTTCATAATTAATATAATTACTATTTGTATAAATCAGTGTTACGCCTTTTACTTTACATACTTTAACTGTCGAACCGTCAGGCTTTTGTACGATGTAAGCATAAAACTTCGGGCCCCTAGAAATAAAAGATTTTATATAACTACCTGTATCATAGCTTTCTAACTCATCAGTTAAATCGCCCAGGTAGTCACTCGTTTCAAGATCGACACTATTTTCATTAGAAATATAAATAACAGAATCAGTATCACAATACAAAGCGCGAGCGCCTAATTTTTCTAGATAAGGATATAACTTTAAACGTGCTTGAGCTGTTGTGTAAGCTGCTATGACAATATTTGTAGTAGGGTGGGACTCGAGAGCTTCTTCTTTCTGTTCGTATGACACATACAAAATATCATTAGTCGCACAGTGTAAACCTGTGATATCGATCTGAGGATTTGTCAGTAATTCCAGAAGTTTAACACGATTATCTACTATTTCAGTTTGTGTAAGATTTTCACGTTGCCCAAATTTACCCCATAGCGAATTAAGAAATAATTTTGCAACTGAGCGCAAACCGAAATTATGTATTATTTTTTCTCTTTCTAATTTAATACCTTCAGCTTTTTCATAATTTTCTAGATATAATTTTTGTTCAATAGGATTATTTATACATTGTTTTGGCCAGCCGCTTGCTTCTTGTTTAATTTTTAAAAAAGTGTTAATATCATCAGTAAAAAGGCCTCAAATGTCTGTGTCACGGTTATATTGAATCATCTTATATTGCCATATTTCTAATACTTTTAAAACTCGGTAGCCTTTTTCTATAGCTTTACGTATTTTATCAACGATCCATGTTCCGTGTTATACACGCTCAGCTATATCATTATGATAACAGTTACCCTGATTAATTGTTTCAGCACATGTTCGGCATAATATAAATAAGAGTTTACCGTGAAATCGTGCTAGTAAAACAGGGTATAAAAGATCTTGTGGTGGTAAGATAGTACATTTTATAAGCCCTTCAATTTGATCATAATTTTTTTTATTTTTAAGAATTTCATCACATTCAGCACCAACGTAAATTGTAGGGTGACCAATGGGAAATTTACCTGTTTTACACACGTAAAGGTAAAGTGAGCATACATCAACATATTTGATTTTTTCGGCGCCATTAACAGCACTCAATGACGCGATGTTTTCTGTACGGCCTCCAAAGAAAGCATCACGTGGTTTAAAAAGCGTATTTTGTAATAAGGGGTGGGAATTACTGGATATTTCCAAACTAGGATTATTCTTAAAAAACTGCCGAAAGTTACATTCCCACTCCTTAATAAGAGTATACACTGCTGAACGTATTCTATTTGAAGTGACCTATGTTGATTCTAAGCGCTGATCAAATATTTCCCCTGTACGAAGCTGCTGATCTCTGTTTACGCGATAACACATTGCACATCCATGCCAATAACATCCGTGGAATTGAAATACAATTTTTTCTTGAGTTTCTGGATTATGATAGTAACCGTCGACTAAAGTACCACAAGGTAGCCGGATCTCTTTACGTCGTGTTGCATGATCTATAATGTGACCACGCTTTTGCTCCTGAAATATTAACCATGAAATCGCTAATGATGATTGATTGGATGACCACCGATATGCCCTGCGTGGCGGTAAAATGCCAATTGTATTAGATTTTAAAAATTTTTTTCTTAAAATTTCAGAGCGTGTTGATGCCGATGTACAACATTCAGGAAAAGGACAAACGTCACCACATTTAATTATCATATCTCTGAAAGCTATGCAGGCCCGTCTTAACACGATAACGTCAGCACGGCAGTGCAATGAATGAATTCTTTTTGAAAATTAAAAGTATAGTTAGCCTGTTTCTTTTCATTATACCATGTTATGAAAGACTCGCGTTCTTCATTATGCATTGTATCAGGGGAGTAATATTGCATATCAGGAAAAGGCCTTTCATAATTGGTGTTTTCAGGAGTATTAAATAAATGTGGAAAAAAGCCTTTAGTTATCTCTCTGTCAAAACCGAATGCCTTAGGTAGCGCCTTTAAAGGCATTTGTAAATAATTTGAACTATCTAAAAATGTTACATTATTTATTGTCATGACAATAATCTTACTCCTATTTAAAATAAGATTTGGAATACGTGTTTTTTCATTTTCTATCAAAAAAAGAAGAATAAACTGTGCATCAAAACTACGAGCATTATGGGCGATACATATTATTTTAGTAAAATATTTATGTTTGAAATGCTAGATCAACAAGATTACCGATCAGGTTGTCATAAAATATATATTCGCGTTTACCATAAAAAGCACAGTTATGTGATAAATTATTATTTTCAACACGAAACACGCATACTTTCTGAACAACACACAGATCCGGGACACGTAATTTTGTCATTTTATCACCATTGACATGTTCGTGCTGTTGTGTTTTGAAATCATAAAATAAAAATACTACTTTTTGTGGCCGCGTTGGTTCAAGTGGACTCATATAACAATGATGATTCATTGGCCGGCTACAATTACAAATACGGCAAGAAGATTCGTTACACACATGTTGTATTGTTTCAGACGCACTGTATATTTTTAGATGAAAACATTTTTTACAAATTTGTATTAGATTACAAATAGTTAAATCTTTATCTTTGCTATTAAGTGAGGCAAATCCCTTTAATAGGTGTTTATCATAGCAACTATCACTTACAAATGAAAAAAACCATCACTCACAAAATATCTATTACATTCATCACACATTCACTGCTTTACCGTCCTACAAACAGGTGTACTGCCACATCGCGAACATTTAGAAACACAACGATGTAAGGCGGGTGCCGTAGCATAACTTTTATTGCAAGCCGTGCAAAAAGAACGTGTACCTATTGCCGCACTGAGGTTCAATATAGGTTCATAATGGTGCATTTGCTGATAATATAAGAAAAGTAAAGTTTGGCTGATAGAACCATAATGCTCCTGCACGACCCGCCGACTATCGAATAAGGGTGGACTTCCTTTTCCTAAAGTATAAAATTCGAAAGCAACAATAGCCGTGCCTTTGCGGGCAAAATATTGCTGGAAAATATTGATTTCATCAATGCCACAGCCTTGATGGGGTATTTTAACGCCGGCTCTGCTTACTAGTTCTAAGGCTGCTTCACTTTGCAAATTACACTGACGGTCACATATTATCTTCCAAAGTTTTTGCAAATTACTTGTACGAATTTCACCGCGTTCAGCATAAAGATCAGCGACAACAAGTGAGTGTGGAAAGCATAAATTATCATTATTCGTGATACTTAATACAGAACGCTTAAAAATATCTTCGAAAGTCAGCTTTTCACGACCACGTCCTTCTACTTGTTATGTCCGATTATTATTATTATAATTTTAATTAAATTTAAATCAATTAAATTGAAGCGATTTTGGGGTTAGATGGATAACGTGGAAATGATCGGAGGTGCCGGACGGGAACAAGTAGTTTTCGAAAGAGAAAAAGGAACTTCTCTCTTGCCTTTTAAACTTAAGATAAAAAGGGGACATTAGAAGAGTCAGAACTCTATTCTTCTCTTGCAATGTTAGGATACGAGAGATTTCGATATTGATGAACACAACTAACTTACCTCTTCTCGATAAGTAACGAAGAAGCGATGATAATCAATCCAGGTCAGCAATATCCTTAGGATGAGGGGGAAGGGTTTTTATCCTTTGAATGATTCTCACTACACTCAACTTCACTGAACCGGAGTTTATTGCTCTGATAGTTGGTTATAATGTTTTTCTTCAACTTAGAAACTATTATAAATATATAATGGAATAATAGTTGTTGAGTAATATAAACTAGCGGAGATGCTGCTCGGGTGAGATTGACCTCGACACTGAGGATTATGATTTTTAATGTTTACTTCACGCGATGCTCGATACGCAGGCCGTTTTGACGAGTCTATGGTCTTCGACGAAAAGCCCAGATAAAGGCTATTTTGTCTACGAAGTGGCCGAGTGTAAACAGAGTCGCCGAAAGTAACGCTGCACCGGTGTGCCTGTTATCGTCACACATAAACAGCGAGCCAACAAAGTATTACTCTGTGTTGAGTCGTCACCCATGTGTGATTTATGATGATCTGGAAAGTTTCTCAAACTGAATTAGCTGGGAAACTTTCCGTCTATCAAAAAGGATGCACCGTATGCAGTTTTAAGGTTTGGGGTTTCGTCATAAAATGAATTTGTTTCTCATGACGAAATCCAAAGCCCGATTTCCGATAAGAGGCTAGGGAAAGAGCTGACCATTTTTTAAAAGTAATGGTCAGCAGTCTAAATTTAGATTAAATTTTAGTAGGGAGGAGGAAAAAAAAAAAAAAAAAAGGAAATATATATTTTAATAAAAAAAAGAAAAATTAAGTCGGGCATAACGTACTCCTCGAACAATTGAAACCGTCAAAACAATATTATCGTCTCTTTTCAAACCCCCTGCACTTTGGACAATTTTGCAGAGTAGCTCTCACAAATCGTTACTTGTATATTGTTGTGGTGGCCTAAAGCGAGACCATATTGGCTCACTTGTCAACTTTTCATAATTAATAGTGAAAGCTATTCTATCACGCAATATACAACCCTGTGTAATGTATGTGGCAATATCAGTTAAAGCACCCTCAAACCAGTCTAAATGATTTTGACTCCGGGGCGGAGGAGGTATTTCAATTAGGCATTCTTTACCTGTAATTTGAAAATTTTTGAAATTTTTTACCCGTTCTCTGTCGATAATAAAACGACGACCTGGCGGATAGATAACCGCAAAGCTGTCTGACGAGGTACTTGGTGAAACGTTGACCTTGACGTTCGAATCAAGAATTTTTTTTGCTGTAGATCTGGTTACAGCACCGCCCCGCTAAATCTCTATAATTAATTTGATAGTTGTAAACAGCATCATTCTTCATGAGGACCCTAATCGTAATATTCAAAATAAACATAAATTTATGCATTGTAATAGACATAAATTTAACATAAGTAAATTCAAAGATATTTACTTTCTGAGGATGATGATCTCGGTTCATGAGGAGGTATCAGCGTTGGTGTCCACTTCTAAATCCGGTACTTCATCGTCGCTTTCCTCAAAAGTATCGACTAATGATACGCTTGACGATGATGACTCAGGAGTTGGATGTAAACCGTCTGAAGGCATGTTGTCATCAGTTTCTTCTACAGTATCAAGTCTATAAAGAATACTAATATCACATCTACACTGTGAATATGAACAGGAGGTTGTAGATGGTGCACTGTCGCCATCGACGTTCCAAGGCCTAAGAAACTCGGCCATAATTTTATCGCCGTAATTAACATTGAACCATCGCCCTTTGCGGAGATTCAAAGGCATGTCTCCAGGTTTTACGGATAAAGGTGGCGACCCGCGTGCTTGAATCTAATTGTCTAATACAGTTTCATAAGAGACACCAACTGCCGTTATAGTTGATGGCTGCGGCTAATCAATATAAATAATGTTAGTAGAAGTAGATGGTTGAGGATTTTCAATTTCAGGTTCATATTTGTTTTCTTTAATTTTAATCTTTTTAGCTTTAGGGCTACTATCTGCTTCTTCAGTTTCAGAATCAGAAGCTAGAAGAATATATTTGTATCGCCGTTCTGTAATACAAAGACTTTCAAAAATGTACATCATTTAACAAATACATAAACATTAAGAACTTCTCACCATAATAAATTAAGAACAGCTTACCATAGTAACTGAACAAAGGCAAAACACACGCCGCATTCCCTTTAATACTGCTCATTGAAGCCTCAGCGGCTTCATAAATAATCGTAAAATTTGATGTTAACAAACCACGTGTATGTGCACGGGCTAATAAACGACATGACACCAGTAATATAATACGTCTAAATAGTTTCAATAAACACGCTCGTGATAAATTATTTCATCGTTCAAGTCTAGATTCGGTATAGAACAGAGCAATCGCTGGCGATCGATCACGAAGATAACGCACAAGCGTTAACAAAGCAATCACGAAAGGCGTAGCGTTCGAATTATCCATGTTGAATAATGGAAAAATACACTTTTACAACTGATTAACAGCTAGAGAATGTGCTCACTTTGAAGCTCTTCAGGGACTGACGATTAAAGAATTATATTTGATAATGCAGCTGCAATTGTTTATATATCGTGTATATTTGTTGCTCTTAAGAAAAGAAATATAATATTCTCTTCTAAAAATCTTACGAATGCTAAATTATATAAATCTTCGGTAAATATTTTTGCACTAACAAAATAGACATAACAGAATAAATTTTTGAAAATTCTAACGATTGCAAAAACCATATTCAAGGTTATTTACTGCGAACGCCTGATGTTGCAGAAATCAGCGTTTTTCAGAGGCTTAAGTTACATATTCGACGGGGAGGAGCTACAATGTTTCAAATCACAGAGCCTTACGAACAACTCATTTAGTGTCGTATCGTTGACAGTGAAACAACCAATAGTTATTCACAAAGCCTTACGAACAGCTCATTTAGTCGCGTATCTTGATAGTGGAACAGCCAACAGTTATAACATGTCATCATCAAGTCGACAATTTGAATCTTCGACAACGGCCGATCAACAGGGTGAGATGGATACTTCCGAAACATCAACACAAAAATATACACCGCGTGGAGAAATCTTCAACTTCCTGTTTTCAACAACTTATGGATTAAACGCATCACGATCAAAAGCAATAATCACCGGTGTGCGCTTGAATCACGTCAGCAATAATTTCGAAGCTTGTGTTTAAATTGTTGACACTAAATGTTCAGGCGTACTTTTTAATGCTGAAAACTGGCTAGAGATAATGGAGAATCTTCTACAGTTAATTAAGTGTTTTGACAACTTTGATTCTGATTATCGAAAATTGATCAATAGAGAGAACAGCTGTGCTGGTTATTCATATACTTTTATGGTGCTGGGTGGAACGAAATACGGGAACCGAATGCTGGAAATACAAGATACTACTAACAACTCTTCGCAGAATGCCTCTCGGGAATTCTCCATACAAAGAGGTACTCTTGAATACGTTGTACGTATAAAGAATTTAATTCAAAAACGTTTAGAGCAGCTCCAAACAATCATACCTGTTATCACCAAATGCCGGGAGTTGATGGTCGCAGCCCTAAAAAATGAAATACCCGCAATTCAACATACTATCAATACTATACAATTTCCTGTCGATTTAATACATACATTTGGAGCCGATCACCTTCAACGAGCGGGAATAATGATAAAAATTCTTGAACAACTGGAACCTATCTACAAAACATCAACGTTTGTATCAGTTATGGACGTCGAGATCATCGCTCAAGAATTGTTTTAGCTTTTTAATGGACGCGTTGTGAGTGAAGCGATGCTTTAAAGATTTTTATATATTTTTATCATACTACGGGTAAAAATGTTGCAATTAATGTTTATACAAACATTTATGTATCAAACTGTACTATGATAATAAAATGTCAATAAAAATAATTTTCACCTTAACCCTACGCCTTTCAAGTTTTCAATTTTTTATTAATTTTAGGTTGCTTTTTTGAGTATATTATCTAAAAGTATATTTTAATTATCGTGGAGTAGTCTCTTGTGACATATCAAGAAATGAGAGAAGAGCGTGACGCCAGCTGTTAGTCTCTATACGTTACTACCTCAGCAATATTACGCGGCTTTTCTGTTCCAGCCTCCTATGAGCATTTTTGTCTGTTTGAAAGTAAGAAGTGCGTTTGCTGTTATGAAAACTTACTTGAATAGATACTTGAATAGAATAGGATAGTAACGTGTTTCTTCAAGTAATAGAGCCCTAAATATACAAATTTTTTCATTTATTAAAAACATTAAACATATTACACTATAAAACATTTTGGCTGGTCGTCATTGAGTCATCGGTGGGGCTATTACTGGAATATAAATTTTTGTTTTTGCAAATATTAACCTGTAAACAGCACATGCTTACAATCGGTTTTTTGGATCTATTTAAAGGTCGTAAAGTTTAACTACAGCACCTTTATCACTACTATAGGCGCATAAGTGATAGTCAAAATAATATTTGTTGATTGCCTCCCTGTCTAGACCAATTTTCGATTCTTCTTCAGACGGACCCCAGATAGAAACATCTTCAAAATCTTCGGATACCTTGACAGGATCCAAATGAAGCTGCTGCATGATCGGTTCAAGTCCATCTTGACGGTAATATACCTGGCTTCAGCAGAATTTACGGTTACAACTCACAGCGTTTCACTTATAGAGTTCGTGTTCAAGCATTGTTTTCCACTGCTCATGGCCATAATCTGGTTTGAATCTAAATTTGTGTTCATACACCTCTCGCATCGCCAGTTCGCGTTAAATTGCTAAATTTTAACACTAGTTAAATCTTCACCTCTTCGAATATCCCAAGTAAAAAATGGAAAATTCCAAGCGAAATGATAATTTATGCATTAGCTTCCGTATTTTTTCATGATCTTTGCAAAAGCGACCTTTTTTTGTTGAGGCATTACACTCTAGATCACGATAAATAAATGCTTCACACTTACGTAAATTTTTTATGGCTAAGCGGTTTTCTGCCAGTTCTTTTAGTGCCTATTCTTGGCAGCTTAATATCAAAGCTAATTATCGGCTAAAAATGGATCATGCTAAAAACGTGGTTTTAATACCTAAAGAGACCATGAAGAATTTACAAGCAGCAGACACAAAATTATTGATGAACAGGTCAGATGAAAGTTATGATACGGTTTCAACGCAGCTTGATCAAGAGATGAATGAAATATTATGCTCTACAGCTTATCAAAATGAACGTGAAATGTGGAATGCCTACTCACAAGTGTTAGAAAGGTATTTGCGGCTAATCAACTATGAAAGTCGTCTTATAGTAAGGCAGCATTTGACTCAAAAAGACAATGAAAAAGCATCGACGTATGATGATGAAACAGATGAATCAATATATAAATCACCTGATCATAATATAGACCAATCTGTTATTGACAGTGTGCCGAAAAAATTCCAATCAAAAGCAAAACTTCTCTACAGGCGCTTAAAAAACATGCCTGATAATATTATCTCGTAGCATAATTCAGGCAATGTTAGTATTGAGGGTCGTGTTATACTAGGCTCAAATATTATTGATCTTTTAAATGACGCTATGAGGGCTAGACAAAATAAGTATGCCATAGGAATGAACCAGTTTGTACGTAATATTCATAACGGGCACGTGCCACGGGAGTTCATAGACAATTAAGAATTATTTGATACTGAAAAAGTAGAAACGTCCACGCCGACAGGTGTATCACGAAGACGACGGCTCATCATACCGGATATAATAGCCGAAGGCTCTTCATCAATGAAATCACAAAGTGAGTCCGAGCCCCATGATGCAGCTGATTTTTTGAGCGCTCGTAGCAGTAGATCTCAAATAGGCTCAGGGGTTTCAAAGCGAAAGTGTAAAAATAAATGGTTAAAATTTTCGTTTAAGTAATGGCTGCTCTTAACAAGATATATTACAGTCCTGAAAATCTGGCCGGTTTTACTGGTGCAAATCAACTGCTAAATTATACAAAAAACATACATCGGGATAATGTGAAGAAATGGCTAGAAAATCAAGATACTTACACGTTACACCGTCCAACAAGGCGTTGATTCTCAAGGCGCACATATAATGTTTCACATATTGACGATGTATGGGAGGCAGATTTAGTTGATTTACGTAATATTGCTACTTATAATGATGAAATTAAGTATTTATTAGTTGTTATCGATGTTTTAAGTAAATTTGTATGGGTTGAACCATTGAATAATAAAACAAGTATAACTGTCTCTCGAGCAATGCAGCGTATTTCCAGGCGTAGTAATAAAAGATTACCACACATATTACAAACAGATCGAGGTAGAGAATTTTTGGGCTCTGATTTCCAAAAAGTTTTACATAAAAAAGAAATTACTTTAAGAACTGTCAGAAATCCAGATGTCAAAGCAGCTGTTGTTGAACGATTTAATCGTACTTTAAAAAAACGAATGTGGCGCTATTTTACGTACTCGCATATAAAACGATACATTGTCGTTTTACGAAAAATTGTCGCTGCTTACAATAATACTAAACATAGTGCTACAAAACTCATGCCTATTAAAATCGATTTTAACAATGAGTTAACAGTTTTCTTGAACAAGAAGCATAGATATGAGAACAATAAACGTTTCAAGAAAGCATCAAAAAAGCCTAAATATAGTGTTGGTGATCTCGTTCGCGTCATTAAAGCAAAAGCAGCTTTCACGAAAGAATATACAAGCGGTTAGAGTGAAGAAATTTTCAAAATTCTTCGTATATCAACGATCCGTTAACCACCCGTTTACATACTTCAAGATCTTAATCATCAAGATATTGACGGTATTTTTTATGCAGAAGAACTATTAAATGTTGGTCGAGAATCGAAACAGCAAAAATAAAAATGGCCTTACAAAAAGACGAGTTCCACATAATATTACCCAGTAATAGTAGTATGCTTCATTTTCCTGATAACACCATAACACACTTCATTACACAGTTATCCCAACCTCTGAAATTAACTGGCGAGTGGGGCGTGTCTCTAGAAGAAATAAGCATTCCAATGAATTTTTTGAATTTACCTGTAAACCATGCTACTGTTTTATTCCCACTCATACATAATGTTGATCTTTTTGATTTCTTTATAGTAAACGTATCTGATGTTTGTAACTTAGAAAATGCTAAAAATGATGCAGCCCGTTTGCCATCGGGTGTGTATCAAAGATTTGATCATCTGATCACTGAGTTGAATAAGCATGTAAAATGGGAGCTGAATCTAGGTGGCTATATAGAATCTACAATAGCTTGCGAGGACAGTTGTAACAGGGCTCACCTAATTCAATTATCGCCATATCTCCAACAGATTCTTGGATTTTTAGCTGAAGATAAACCATCGTTATTACCGCTTCTAAAAACTACACGTCTAGCGAATATATATGCGTCTATACTGTGTAGCTTATTTGTTTACACAGATGTATGTAAAAATTATGTAACAGGCGATGTACAGACGCCATTATTACGCATCGTGCCCCTTGACATGCATAATTATACAGATGGTTCAATGCGTATAAAATTGTTCTCAGCAATGCGCTACATCCCTCTTTTAAAATCAGATATTCCTACAATAGAAATAGATATAAGAGATAAATTTGGTCAAGCTATACCATTTGAACACGGTACGCTGACTGTAACGCTACATTTTAAAAAATTAAGATAAACATGTATCAAGAAAATACCTATGATATTCCACAAAGCGGTTTTGGACGTGGCGGATACAGTGGTATTAGTCAAATTTACATTGGAACACCCAATCAGCGGGGACATGGCATTGGCAGTTTTTTAGGGAGTTTATTTAGGTCTGTACTGCCTTTTCTGAAAAGTGGTGCAGAAATTATAGGTAAAGAAGCTTTGAAATCAGGTTTAAGTATTGCCGATGATGTCCTTGATAATGGCCTATCATTCAAAGAATCTGCCCGAGCACGTTAACGAGAGTCTGGAAGAAATTTTAAACGAAAAGCCATAAAAAAAATTGATAGCTTGATGAGCAGCTCGGGCTATATACTACTAGGTTCATTACCAAATCAGCAGTTGCTCTATGACAGTCGCTTAGAGGACATCTGTTTCTAAAAGAGAAGAAAACGATCTGTTAAAGAAGTCAAAAAATAAAAAAAAACATCCGTAAAAGAAAAAAGAGGAAGAGTAAAGTCCCTAAGATTGAAAGGGAGAAGGTAACGGAAACAAAAAAGATCAAGAAACAAGTTTGCAAGAAATCACGATCTGTAGCAGATATATTTAAATAATAATAATGGCTTTTCTTCATGTTCATTCTTGTGAGTGTGCAAAAACAGAGCTAGAATTATTTTCTGTTTCACCGACACAAACAACGATTGAGGGCTCTCAATGGGTATTTTATAAACCAATTTCATCATTAAGAGATAATTCTCCTATCGAATTTGTTGTACAAGGTCAAGGAGATGAATACATTGACCTTGCGCATACTATGTTAAATTTAAAAGTCAAAATTACATCTCGTGAATCATTACAACCCGATAGTGATCCAAAAACAACATAAGATATTAATGTTGGTCCTATAAATAATTTTATGCATTCTCTGTTCAATCAAGTTGACGTCTATTTCAATCAAAAATGTGTATCACCACCTAATAATTTATATGCTTATAGAGCATACATCGAAACACTTTTAAATTATGGTCGTGATACACAAAATTCTCATCTGAGTACTGTTGGATGGTCTTAAGACACGCCCAGTAAAATGGATAGTCTTACAGATGAAAATGAAGGCTTGAAAAAACGGCGTCAATATTTATTATATGGAAAAACCTTGGATTTACTTGGCCATCTACATTGTGATGTATTCAATTAAGAGCGTTTTTTAATAAACGGTGTTGAAAGACGGCTACGTTTAACGAAATCTCGAGATTCATTTTGTTTAATGAATGCTTCAGTGGTTGAATGCAAAGTTGAAATAATTGAAGCCTCTCTGATAATGAGGCGAGTGAAGATATCCCCGAGTACTTTGCTTTCACATGCTCGAGTTCTTACAAAAACTAACGCTAAATATCCTTTAACACGTGTGGAAGTAAAGGCTGTTTCCATACATGGTGGTGTTCATGGCGAAACTATTGACAATGTTATTTTGGGGCAATTACCACGACGAATAATCATAGGTTTTGTTGATAACAAAGCTTTCAATGCTGATCCAAAATTGAATCCTTTTAATTTTCATCATTATAAAATTAATTATCTGTCATTATATGTCGATGGACGTCAAATTTCTTTAAAACCTCTCCAGCCAGATTTTACGAAAAATTCTCTGTATGTTGATTGTTATTACACCTTGTTCTCAGGAACAGGCATACATTTGCTCGATAGAGGAAACAGCATTAATCGTATGGACTATTCAAATGGCTACTGCTTATTTGCTTTTGAATTGACACCTGATCTTTTCACAAACAGCAATACACACTGGAATTTGATCAGACGTGGTAGTGTACGTCTGGAGGTACGCTTTGATAACGCCTTAGCTTCAACTATAAATTGTATTATTTAGGCTGAATATGAAAATATACTTGAAATTAATTCATCTCGGCAAATTATTGTGGATTTTGCTGGCTGAGTATATTTTCAATAAAGTAGTGCCATATTGTTCAACAAAGAGCTCAGTATCGAGCTAACCGTCTGCCGTGTAACACTTATTAAGTAGTGAGCATCATTTTTTATTGATGAAGTTTGTAATTGATATACAAGGGTTTTTCAATAACGACGCTGATTTTCTACCAAAAGAAATAGCCCTGCTTGCTTTAGAAGCTAATATTATTGGCCATTGGATAATTCCTCCTGAATTTTCTTATTCATTATTATCGGAATCAAAACAACACGCAAATATCTTATTGACATTACAACACGGCATACCATGGTACGAAGGCTCATCATCAATCAAGGCCGTATACAACAATTTACGGGCTATTACACTCAATGCTGAGCAGATTTATACACGAAGTTTCATGCAAAAACGTTTATTAGAAACAGTTGTGTGTAAAAAAATTATAAATATCGACGACATGATTGATAAACCACCATTAACTGTCCCGTGAACTGTGGAAATCGTTTGTTCATATCATTCTGCTTTGACGACCGTGTTTACAGGCCACTGTTCAATGTCAGCTGCTTATTATTACCATAGTTGGCTACAAAATAATTCATCAATGTACATTAAATCTACGTCCGCTCTAACAGCCAAGCAAAATTTAAATTGTGGCGATAATAACTGTAAAGCGTGTAATGAATACGCTACAAATTATAGAAGATCTTCAGTACATCCCAGCTCATACAATAGGTGTATATCCAACAGACAAGGTTCCGACGGTGTAGACGATACCGACAGCATTTGTAGTTGATACAGATCGCCACAAACAATCAAGAAAACATGTGATACACGTGGCTTATAGCATCAAACGTGTGTCTATCTTTTTTCTTTACATGTATTATTTGCTGTATTGTTGTGCTCTCACTTGCACAATTTACTGATCAAGCGCTACGCTGGTAGTGAAGAGAAAGGTAAAGCATACATAGTCTGCGCGTAGTGGCCGTAAATACGGCAACGCATTTGTGCGCAGTTTTCTTTAGACTCATTTCCCTTCGTGGTGAATAACAGAAATAGGCCCCTCATGCGAAGGCCCTAGCGGGGCAAGGGTCCGGGGCAATCCTGTCCATGAAGCTCTTATTCTATCGAGGTGCATAGGCGCCTCTACGCCGGTAGCTCTCTATCTCTTTCTAGTAGTAAGCGATACGGATAGAGTCGAAATCTTGCACGAATTGGTAGATATCTGGCAGTACGGGTTAGGAATCATCCGCACCCGTGCCATGACGCTCCAAAAAGCCGTATAAAACGTTGGTGAGGTAGCTGTGGCATTTGATTAGTGACGGTGGGAGAGGAAGGTCGCTCAGAAGAGGCGTCTGAGTTTTCACATCTTGAGAAGATTCCCTGAAAATTAGAAGTTCGACAGCCGTTGGTGCAGAGAGCAACGATTTATCCTTGATGGTGATTTCATCCTCAAGACGGTATAGCACTTTCCAGGGCTCGGGGGCTCACAGTCGTGGATTTCTCCAGTATTCTTGGACTTTGGTGTGATCAACTAAGTCAGACATTTGTCACCCTCTAGTCTGGCAACAAGAAAAAAAAAGAAAACAAACCAATTGGTCAGACTCCAAAATGAACTTACCCTGCAGTTTGAAAGAAAGGAGCAAGCTGTTAATAGAAGTAAAAAAAACATGGAAAGGAAGAGACGCTTGGACTCAATGACAGGAGTTTAAAGCATGGATTATGAATAAGGTCAACAACGTCGAGTAGCGAGAAATCTTAAGTTTTATTGAGTATCTTCATTTACATATATATATTGTGACGTTATTTTTCGAATAACGTCCTATTATCGATTGCTATTAATATGTTATTAATATTGAAGGCTAATGATAGCCCATTTAGGTTGGTCTGGCTGATTTTCAGGTTTACTTTTATTATTTTTGGAGCTCTTAGGAGCTATTTCAGATTTGTTACAGTAATTTCTAGCGTTTTTTTCATTATTGTTAATAGAACTAATTTTGTTATTTTGAAATATTATTGTTAGAGAAAGAAGCAAAGTTGGAAGATTTCATGTTTAATTAGAATAGTATTGAAAGACTCAATAGAATGAGTAGGAGTTCGTGGAGGAGAAGCAACGAATATTTGAGGAGTTGAAGAACTATTATGAGGAAAAGTGGATCGCTAACGTGGAGTCGAGGGCCAAACGGAACGTGCTACCCGTTAGATGGTCCATGCTAAGAGACGTTCTAGCCCTATGAGTCATCATCAGGTGATCAAGACCAGTCACATGAAATTAGTTGAAGATTTAGTCATAAGTTTGCAGGCCTTGTGGGGAGAAGCCTGATCAACCTCGCCTCCAAGAAAGCACCTAGGTTAAGTCGCCCTTCCATAATGAAATCTGGGAGAGATCACATGATGAGGCTACCAATGGGGGAGCAATTCCGCAAATCAAAAGATAAGGACGATATGGAAGTGGAGAGAAAAGAATGCAGTTGAGTACAGTTCTGGATTTTGGAAAAAAGAGAGTTCGTTTTTGGAGATTGACGAGAGCGGTTCGATTTTGATAATTGAAGAAAGAAGTTACAATTTAGAGTTCGACGATTGAAGATGGCAAGAATTGTTGGAGGTTGAAGACGAGAGCAGTCCAGAAGGAAGCTAAGATAAAGTAAAGACATGGCAGACTACAGGGAGTTCCCTGATGCAGAGAGAAGGTTCCACAGTATCCAGGAACGAGTCGAGACCAGTTTACGACCCCTAAGTATCCTCTGCAGCTCCTGTAAGTCGTATTGAGTCTGATATCTGGTAATTTGTAGTAGTTTTGATCTAGTTGACCATTAATATTATGAAATATAGGGAATCTTCCACTCTTGGCTTGCTCTCGTGATTTGGTTAATTAATAAATTCAGTTAGAGTATTCTAGTTTAGAAGAAAAGGTATTGATGATTTTGCTTCGGGTTTAGAGTCACTTGTAGATTAAAAATTTGTATAGTTGAGAATTGATTTGTTAGTTTAAGATTTCATGATGTTTCCCGTTTTGTAAAGAGAGGTAATTGTTGAAGAAATTGTAAACCGTTTCATGACTTACCTTAATTGTTTGTAGAATAGTTTAGGTAGCTGATGATACAGAATTGTTACAGGATAATTCCTGGTTTTTCGTATTTGGATAAGAAGTAATGAAGTTGATTTTGTTAAATAAATTAAGACTTAATTAATAACTGGTCATTGATTATTTGAGTAGAGAAGAACCTTCAACGCCGCTGCGTTTGTTAATTTATGAATAATTTTTGGGGGGTTCAACTGAGGATTTTTGCCGGCCCCGGCTCTCTCTCCACAACCCACATAACTGAGCTCCAGGGAATCCCCTGTCAGGACCTTTCTACCAGCAGCACCTTAATTTAAGTTAGTTTTAAGATTTGGTTGAATTAGTTTTAGTATTTTGGAGTAGTTTAAGGTTTGGGTTTTTTGGATTGGGCTAATAGTTATAAGTTTTGTGTAGATTTAATTTTTGGGAATTTTTAGATGTAAGTTTTTGGCCAGTTTAGTTCTTCTGGCGACAAAAATAACTTGGCGCCCATTGGTAATTATGTTTTTAAGCGAACCAGGGATGTTAGCTGGTACAATAGTGTCCTGGAGGAAGGTGTATACTTAGTACACCTCCCCCAGTAGAAGATTATCGTCACAATATATATATATATATATATATATGTATGTATGAAGGTATGTATATAGAAAGGATAAAAGACGAAAGAAGTAAACAACCAAAATAAAGAGCGACTGCGGTTTGCAGAAGCAAGTTGTAATGTTGATTCAGAATAGGCAGAAAAAAAAATGAAGATGAGGGTTAAAGAATAGGACGCTTGTAAATTTAGGCGATCGTTGCGACGGCGTTCCTTCCTGACCTGCTTTCTTTGTTAGTTGTGGTGTCAGCAGGGTTCACATTGAGTGAAAGTGGGAACAGGGAAAGGGAGCCGGATGTTGTTCCACTCACGCACGAAGTCCTCGACCTCGTCAACTTTCAGTAATCTCAGAGTTGGCTGCATTCATATGTAATACCGGATTCTCCCAAAAAGGGATGGAATGGAATCGTTGATCGTATAGACAATCGTAGCTAGACTCCCCAGGAGGCACTCTGTGAGTACTGGAGGCGGCTCAAGCACGTCAAACCGTGCGGTCGGACGCAAGGGTGTTGGGTGAATGTCGACCTGGGTAGTGATGATTTTCGGAGGCAGAGATTCTTCCGAGGATTTGCCAAGATTAAAGATGATAGGGCTAATCTTTTGGCGTGGTTTTATAATGCTGATCGGAGATTGTAGCCCGGGGTGGGGGAGCGTGACCACTAGTGGAGATTGTAGTCCATCTCGTTGTTGGACAGGTTGCAGTGGTTCCATCACAACCCAGGGGCCTAGTCCTCTGAATTTTAAATCCTCCCTCTACGAGTGGGTGGTCATCTGTTGACTCCTGCACATTTCCTGTTAAGAAGGGGGAGAGCGTAACGAGATTATTGTCAAGATGCAATACAGTTGATCGGAGTAGCAGGTCTTGGCTTTGTCAAAGGACGAAGGGAGAGAAAGGACGTAAGTTATGCACGAGAGAAAAAGAGAGAGAGAGACATAGTTGGTCACCGTGGGCTCCGCTTCGGTGACAGGGGAGATTCACAGGTGAGAGGAGAAGACAGGAGATAATGAGGTGAAGTTTTTAAAAACTACAATTATTAGTGGCTATTCATGCATGCAGGATTAGACATAATAAGTGAACACTAGGCCGGCATGCAAGTTGTGAGTGACGAGTTGTCGAGTGACCAATCTAAATTTGAGGGTGATAGTCCAACCTTTCTTTTTGGACTTTCACTAGTTGCCATTGTTATCTCGAGGAAAACGTACGTTGCGGAGATCTGAGTTTTTCAAGCTATCTAAAATCGAGGATCTATCTACATCTAACCATCAATTTGAGAACAATTAGCTTCAGAGAGATTAGCTGAGTAAACCTGAGTAGTTTGAGAGTTAGCGTAGTCGACTTTCGACGATTTACGAGTGATTTTCTAGTGACGCCACAACACGTGGTTGAGAGTCAGACAGAAATTGAAAGTTAATTATCCAAACAACTTCAGTGCAATATTTAACTAAATAGACTGAGCATGGTGATCGAAAATAAATCGAATTATCTATTGTATCTGTTGAGTGTTTATTTCTTTAGTGATTATTCCTTATCCCTCCTCATATTTCGGCACCCGAGCAACTATCATTTTTTTGAGTAAATTTTTTGGGCTTCACGCCACAGAGGTATTCAACCAAAGGTGATGTGAGCGCTCCAGAGACCCATCTGACTGGGAGTGGGATGCGGATGTGAGGACTCTTAATCCTGAGGACCCTAGCCAGTATAGCCAAGAGTTTCCTAGTAAACAAGGTTTCTCTATCCGGAAGAATGACCTCCAGCCACCCGTACAAGCAAATGAAATAGGTCACCGGGGCCACAGCAATGGGGGGGGGGGGGGCGAATGTCAGGTAATGGGACTGCATAGCAGTATTTGGAGAAATCATCTTGAGTCGTCAGGATATGCATATTTCTACCCGGAGTCATCTCCAGTGGACCGACGGTATTGATAGAGGTCTTCTGAAGTGGTTCGAACAGGTCATACGTGATCACGGCTGGTTTCTTTCTTGATGCGTTCAAATTTTTCAGTCTGACACGTAGGGCAGCTTTGGACAAACTAATAGATTTGCTGCTCCACCCAGAGCCCGTAGAAGCGTTGTCTAATCCTTTAATAGATTTTAAAAACGCCCTCATGGTTACCTATTGGCATGTCGTGGTTTCCTTGAATAATTTCCGATCGATTGTACTCCGGAGGGTTTTTTATTTTACCTCGAGTTAGGACGATGGACACTGGGCACGCCTTGAACACGTGGGCTAGATAAGGATGGACGTTTTCGTGAATTTTGGCGCCACTATCGTCTATTTAAAATGATCACACACAATAATACTCTAACGCAAGCTCAAGGTTGACGCTGAAAAACTCAGCACCCCCTAATTGACCGAGGATAGTAAAAATATCCGATCAAGGATTAAGATTCCGAATTGTTTTTCTGTCGAGGGTACGGAAGTCTATCACCAGGTGCCACCTTTTCCTACCTCTCGAATCAGCCTTTCTCGGAACTATCAGAAGCAAAAAGTTGTACGGAGATAGAGAACGCCTAATGAGCTTTTGATCTTTCATGCCGCTAATCTGGTTCTCGATGTCTAATGCAAGCGACCGTGGCTAGCGGTATTGGTTGACCTTGACGGGTTTGTTATCAGTAGTTCGAATGCGGATTTTTCTAGCCTTGTACTCACCCACTTCTTCGCCCGGGAAAAATCGGGGTCGCGGCTCTGGAGTAGGATGACATATTGACGCTCCCGTGGAGTAAGAAGACAAATCACGTCAAGTGGACCCCCTTTTTACCGTTTGTTCACATAATTACAATATGGATTCATAATTAATAAGCACTAATTGACCATAATCATTACCCAAAACGATTTTTTAAAATTTTAATTATAAGATACATTTCTTAAACAATGAACATTCTCTGAAATTTTAATTAATAAATTTATTCTGAGTTAACTAATCATGAGAAACAGGTGAAATTTTCAGGACTTACATAGTAATATCTAAATATTATGATGATAATTTTTAAATGATAAATTTATATTTTTATTTTATTGAATTTAAAGTTTTTAAACAAATAATAAGAAGACTCAGCGGATTCTCAATGGAAAAATAATTTTTTTTTTATTATTTCGATGTATTAGATATTAAAGTAAAATATTGCTAGATAAAATCTTACTGCCCGATCTTTGTTTAAACAATAATGATTTTTCATTAAGTATCGGAGTGCAGCTACGCTAAAGCACACGTGGCTGAATCAACTAAGACTGCAATTAAAATCTTTTTTCATTATTTATATGAATATTGACAAATGAATTTTTTTTATCAATAACTATAGAACGAAGATAAGAAATGTTTAAAGTAAAGGTAAATAGTCTAATGATTTTTTATTTACAACTAAATCGAGCAATATAAACTCATATTTTTAATTTCATCGCCTTTTTTTCTCTCCGTAGAAATATCAGATATTTTTTCTATGCTATTATTTCTGGTATTCATGATTAACTTCAATCAGTTTAAACTTCGCATATTAAGTTAATATACGAAATATCAAGGTTCTATTTAATGATAATTTTTTTGCATTTACACTTTTATTTGTTATTTGAGTATAGAAAACAAAGATGATCTATGGGCTAGTTTAACTCATTTGTTTTTCTTTTTATACATATCAGTAGAACGGTTTCATATTTGGAAGTGCTATATTTTCTCCAGAGTTATTAGAAAGATTGTAATTTACAATCATATATTTGCAACTGTCAGTAATAGGTCGCGTAAAGAGTTGTTGTAATCCATTAAATAAAAAAAATCATAAAAATCTTCGAAAAAATCTAGTCTTAATTACAGAAAAACAAGCTGTAAAGTTAGAAAAATGATCGGATAATATGTCTGTAACTCATGTGAAAGATCTATTGACAAAGGCAAATACATTAAAACAGTAAAAGAGATGTATAAAAACGAGTGTTTCAGTATAGAAGATTCTGAACAATTACAATATAACGATACTGAAGATATTAAAAAAATGGATCCTTATTATGAATATGCTAAAGTAGACAATGAATTGAAAATTGGAAAAGTCAGTCATATTTGATCGGAATTAGGTGAACCATTCATGAATTTTCAACGTCAATCAAGCATAATGATGTAAAAAAGTCGTAGTTGCCGCTGTTAGGAAACTGAAAAATGACAATCATTCTTTGAATGTAGACTCTAATCAGACAAAATAATCACAAATCGTTAATAATTTTGAAGTTGCTTTCGATAGAGAAAAAGGATAGATGTAGCAAAATACAAGTGTTAACGACACTCATGCTTCATTGGCCAATAAAAATGATAAAACGTGAATTTATGGTATCACGAAGAATGATAAGATGTGCCAAAAAAAAATAGGAGAAAAATCGGGATTTGCATTACAGCCTCCTGTGAGAAAAGGAAAAAAGCTACCTGATTCAACGTATGAAAGAGTAAAAAATTTTTATTTGTCAGGTGATATTAGTCGTGTAATGCCCGGGATGAAAGACTGTATTTCCGTTGTTGAGAATGATAAAAAAATTCAAAAACAGAAAAGATTATTGTTGTTTAATATCAGTGATATACACACACTTCAACGAAGTTTTTCTAAATGAAAAGATAGGACTTACTAGATTCCGAGCCTTACGCCCACGTGAATACATTTTAGCTGGACAAAGTGGAACACCCAACGTATGTGTATGTAAAATACACCAGAATATTAAACTGCAATTAAATGGTCTCAAGAATGAATTAAAAAAAGAAGAAGTCCCCTTTTCTGAAATTTGTAGTGACTTAATCAATTTGTCTGTCTGTGATAAATCATCTGCAGCTTGGTTTTTTATCATGTACTAGTAGTCCAGGCATTAGTTACATTATAAGTAAAATTAAATCATTATTTAACAAACATGGAATTAAAGAAGTAATTTTTAGCCAGTGGGTGAATACTGACAGGTATTTGGAGTTGACAATGTTAAAAAAATGACATATTTTTTGGATGGAGCAGGTTCACAATATAGAAACAAATATAATTTTGCGAATTTATTATATCATCAAGTTGATTTTAATGTTGTCGCAGAATGGAATTTTTTCGCGACATCTCATGGCAAAGGAGCATGGGATGGATTAGGTGGGAGCGTAAAGAGACATGCATACCGATCTAGTCTTCAGTGCAATAGTGGAAAACACATGACAACGGTTCAGTCATTATTCGAATGGGAGTATAACTTTTTTTAAAATATTGAATTTAGATACTGCTCATAAAAAGAACATAATATTCCTAAACAAAAATACAAACTATGTTATGAACGAGTCAAACAATTAAAAATACGCATCAGTATCATTATTATAAAGCTATTGATAGTAAATCTATAATATGTAAATTTTTTTCAGAGGATGAAAAAGCAGTAATTAATAGAGTCTTCAAACTTAAGAAAAGTTAAAATATTAATTTACATAACATTTATTGAATATAAAGAGTATGTCATATAAAATGATAAGTCAGTTTCAATAAATTAAAAAAATAATTACTTTATATGATCAAAATATTGCGGATATTATTTTATTTAATAATTCTTTATTCTATTATTAAATCTGTTGTGTAGGCTGCTATGACACCATTTGTAGTAGGGTGTGACTCGAGAGATTTTTCTCTCTGTACGTATGATACGTACAAAATATCATTATTAACGCAGTGTGAACACGTGATATCGATCTAAGGATTTGACAGTAATTCCATAAGCTTAACACGATTATTCACTATTTCAGTTTGGGTAAGATTTTCATGCTGCCCAAATTTACCCCATAACGAATTTAGAAATAATTTTGCAACCGATCGCAAACCGGGGTGATGTATTATTTTTTCTCTTTCTAATATGATGCCTTCAGCTTTTTCGTATTTTTCTAGATATAATTTCTGTTCAATAGGATTATTTATACATAGTTTTGGCCAGCCGCTTCCTTGTGGTTTAATTTTTAAAAGAGTTGATATTATCAGTAAAAAGACCTCGAACATCTGTGTTACAATTATATTGAATCATCTCATATTGCCATATTCATAAATTATTTAACACTCTATAGCCTTTGTCTATAGCTTTACATATTTTGTCAACAACCTTTCTACCATGTAATATACGCTGAGCTATATCATTATGATGAAAGTAATCCTGGTTAACTGTCACAGCACATGTTCTGCATATCACAAATAAGAATTTACTGTGAAATCTTGTCGGTAAAACAGGATATAAAAGTTCTTGGGGGGGGGGGGTAAGACAGTACATTTCACAAGCCCTCCAATTAGATCAAAACTAACTTTTAACATTTTTAACTTCCCAGTGGTAAGTCATTGTAATGGGTCAGATTTTGCAAATTGGGAATTTTAAGATATCTCCACGTTTCAAGGTCTTTAGAGTCGAATGGTAAGGTTTTTAAGAGGGTGTCTGTGTGTGCACATGTATGTATGTATTTATGTATGTATGTATGTTCGAATTCAATTTTCGCCTCGCGTATGTCGAGAACAAATGATGATATTGAGATAGGACTAGTTTTATTCAATGCATAATCATGTAACTTAGACCTGATTAAATTTTGAGCAAAATCAGTTGAGTCGTTTTTTGTGCCGAATGAAAAAACTGAGAAGAAGAAAAATAGGTAATTTTCATGAAGCGTATAATTGTTATTATTATCAATTTTGTAGTTTTAACTTCATCGAGGGTGCAAGGGGCGGAGTCCCCATTTGGGGCCGCAGAGCGAAGCCCCCTGAAATGAAACAAAAAAATTGTTTACAAAATAAATAATAATAATAATGTAAAAAAATAATAATAATATTATAAGATCTGCAATAGTTAATTTACATTCAACTGCTAACTGACCTGATCAAAATAATATCGAGCAGTCTGTTATTGACAGTGTGCCGAAAAATTCCGATCAAAAGCAAAACTTCTCTACAGAGCTTTAAAAATATGCCTGATAATATTATCTCGTGGGATAACTCAGGCAATGTTAGTATTGAGGGTCGACCAGGCTCAAATATAGTAGATCTTTCAAATGACACTATAAGGGCTAGAAAAATTAAATATGCCATGGGGATAGACCAGTTTGTACGTAATATTCATAACGGGCACGTGCCAAGGGAGTACATAGGCAATTAAGAATTATTTTATCCTGAAAAAGAAGAAACGTCCATGCCGACAGATATATCACAAAGATGGCGGCTCATCATACCGGATATAATAGTCGAAGGCTCTTCATCAATAAAATCAAGACGTGAGTCCGATCTCCATGATGCGGTTGATTTTTTGAGCGCTCGTAGCAGTAGATCTTAAATAGGCTCTGGGATTGCAAAACGAAAGTGTGAAAATAAATAGCTAAAATTTTCGTTGACGTAATGGCAGTTCTCAAAACGATGTATTACAGTCCTAAATATCCGGCTGGTTTTACTGGTGCAAATCAGTTGCTGAATGATACAAAAAACATACATCGTGATAAGGTAAAGAAATGGTTATAAAATCAAGATGCTTGCACGTTACATCGTCCAACAAAAGGTCGAATTTTCAGCCGCCTATATAATGTTTTACATATTGACGATGTATGGGAGGCAGATTTAGTTGATCTACGTAATATTCCTACTTATAATGATAAGATTAAGTATTTATTAGTTGTTATCGATGTTTTAAGTAAATTTGTATGGGTTGAGCCATTGGATAACAAAACATGTATATCTGTTACTCGAGCAAGGGAGCGTATTTTTAAGCGTAGTAATAAACGATTACCACACATATTACAGACAAATCGTGGCAGAGAATTCTTGGGCTCTGCTTTTTGAAAAGTTTTAAATAACCAAGAAATCATTTTTAGAACTGTAAGAAATCCAGATGTCAAAGCAGCTGTTGTTGACTGATTTAATCGTACTTTAAAAAAGCAGATGTAGCGTTATTTTACATACGCACATATAAAACGATACATTGACGTTTTACGAAAAATTGTCACTGCTTACAATAATACTAAACATAGTGCTTCAAGCCTCATGGCCGTTGTAATCGATTTTAGCAATGACTTAACGGCTTTCTTAAACATAGAACATAGACACGAGAACGATAAACGTTTTATGAAATCATCGAAAAAGCCTAAATATACTGTTGGTGATCTCGTTCGCATAAGTAAAGCAAAAACAGCTTTTACGAAAGGATATTCAAGCAGCTGGAGTGAAGAAAGTTTCAAAATTATTCGCATATCAACGAGCTGCCGACCACCCGTTTACATACTTCAAGATCTTAATCATTAAGATTTCGACGGTATTTCCTATGCAGGAGAACTATCAAAAGTTGGTAGAGAATCGGAACAGATAAATAAAAAATGGTCGTACAAAAAGACGAGTTCCACATAATATTACCAAGTAATGGGAGCATACTTTATTTTCCTGATAACACCACAACGCACTCCATTATGCAGTTATCCCGACCTCTTAAATTAACTGGCGAGTGGGGTGTGTCTCTGGAAGAAGTGAGCATTCCAATGAATTTTTTGAATTTACCTGTAGAAAATGACAATGGACAATTTTATTGTCCCTTATACATAATGTTGATCTTTTTGATTTTTTCATAGTAAACGTATCTGATGTTTGTAACTTAGAAAATGCTGAAAATCATGCGACCCGCTTGCCCCCCGGTGTGTATCAAAGACTCGATCATCTGATCGTTGGGTTGAATAAGCTCGTTATTATGAGTGAGCATGTAAAATGGAAACTGAACCCCGGTGGCTATATAGAATCTACAATAGCTTGCGAGGACAGTTGTAACAGGGCTCACCTAATTCAATTATCGCTATATCTCCAACAGATTCTTGGAGAACTGACGGTAAACCTGTGTTATTGCTACTCTTGAAAAGCAAACGGCCAGCAAATATGTATGCGTTTGTACCGTGTAGCTTATTTGTTTACGCTGAAATTTGTGGAAATTATGTAACAGGTGATGTACAGACACCATTATTACGCATTGTACCCCTTGACATGCATGATTATACATATGGTTCAATGCGAATAAAATCGTTTTAACAATGCGTTATGTCCCTCTTTTAAAGTCAGATATTCGTACAATAGAAATAGTCATAAGAGATGAATATGGTCAAGCTATACCATTTGAACACGGTACGTTGACTGTTACGTTACATTTCAAAAAATTAAGATAAACATGTATCAAGAAACTGTCTATGATATTCCACAAGTCGGCTTTGGACGTGGTAAATACAGCAGTATTAGTCAAATTTACATTGGAACGCCTAATTAGCGCGGTCATCGCATCGGCAGTTTTTTAGGAGGTTTATTTCGATCTGTACTATCTTTTCGGAAAAGTGGTGTAAAAATTATAGGTAAAGAAGCGTTAAAATCAGATTTGAGTGGCCATCATGCCCCGTTGCTAAGCAACGGCATCAAACATTGTCTTGTGCTACACGTGGTTTGTAGCATCAAACATATTTCTATCTTCTTTCTCCACATTTATTAGCTGATGTGTTGTTGTGCTCTCACTCGCACAATTTACTGTTTAATCGTAACGCCTTTAGCTAAAAGAAAGCTGGAGTATACATAGGCTGTGCGTAGTGGCCTTAATTATGGAAATGCGTCCGTGCGTATCTTTCTTTAGGCTCATTTTCCCTCACGGTGAGCGACAGCGACATGCCCTCCATGCGTAGGCCCTGGCTAGGCAAGACTGATCGTTCGAAACAGCGCTCAGCCAGCGTGAATTGGACTCAGTCCCACCACACGGCAGCCCCTCCACATTTCACTAGAAAAGATGAATGTCTGTCACCAAACAATCACTGAATTAATTATGAATGTCTATAAATTATCTTGACTTGGTGTGCGCGACATTATTGACCGTTCACACGAGCTCAGCACGCTTCTTAAGTCAAGTTAAATTTTGGATTGTGTACGTGGCGTTAGCCTAATTAGTTATGCAAAATGGACTTAGTTTATTTCTGATGAAATGTAGGTGAATATCCATAAGTAATACTGAATTAAACACAAGAAAATAAGACTAAATGTTTCTATCGAATTCAAAATGCACAAGAACTAGTGATTAAGAATAACCAGAATGACGTGTACACGTGAATGAGAACAGAAAAAAAATGGTGACAGAAACTTCAGTAGTCAAGATGGCCATTGAAAATTAGCAAAATGAGTGACTAGAAATTGAATGATTGATTGTTTTATCGATTGGTTATCGACCTAATGCCAAGATGGCCACCAAAAGTTCTATCAGCTGACTATTTTGATTGAGAATTCATTAACACTTAATACCATTGCTTACGACAAATTTACTTCTCATAAACAAAAAGAGCCTGATCCTATTTATGTAATATGGTGGGTAAATTTTTTTGGTGGAAGACAAAATATCCTATTATAAAAACACGAATATATTGACAAGATCCGGTCTGCAAAAGTTCATCACAAATTGAACTCTTTAAAAACAAAAAATAACCATTTTCATTGATTATACATAATAAGCAATTTTTTCAGCAAAAAAATAGAGCTGTTGAAGGAACTCAAATATATTGCACAGATCATTTTTGAAGTGCTTCCCTGGTTAACCAATCCGATAAAATCTTATAAAAAAAAAAAATATAAGAATGAATCCGAAAATTGCATGTGAAAAATCACACTTTTTATAACAATCCGTTAGGTATTGTTAATATAAGAACCAATAAGCATGTTTTGTATCGTTTTTTATCGGAATTCATAAGAAATTATTGAGAATGTTCGGATCGCTTTGTATGAGAATCTATAAGCATGTTTTGTATCGTTTTTTATTGAAATTTATCTTTTTACCACAAAAAAAGTAGTTCAAACAAAAAGAAATGTTGATTCGCTCTAGACATTCATTATTTATACGGATTTGTTGTTCAAATAGACACCTGGAATGAAATTTATTAGAAACTTTATCCGGAAAAACCCTGCGGACGATGAGATTCGATCCTGGCATCCTTGGGTCCACAGTCCAGTACGCTGCCAACTGCGCTATTTTAAAACGTGGAGACAGCTTCCACCTAATCTATTTGAGTTGAACATTTAAAATAATATGAACATTAACCAAGTTTGCTTTTTAGCAAGTATTTGGAAGCAGAAAAAGAATAATCATTATTTGTACAGAGATGACAGGTAGAATGCAACTTAGAAATTATATCTTCATCTCAATGTCCCATGACAAAATTTTACTATATCTAAAAGAAGGACATTAGAATAATTCTTATAGAAAATCAATAAATTTAAGAGGAAAATGCAATTGAGAAAATAATTTTTCGTTTTAATATTTCTCAATAGAATTTAATGTTTTTTATAGAACTAATTCTTCTAGTTTATCATGAAAAAGAGTATGATTCAATAGTACAATACAAAAAAAAAAAAAATATTTCTCAACTATTCCGTATTTTAATGCAATTCCATATTTTTTAATTGGTCTGACTTATTCAATTTTCTGTAGGGAATAGATAGCCTGATAAGAAATGTACGACAGAGAAAATATTTCAATTATCCATCTAAAATAAATAAATGAAAAGTGCTTATTCAATCTAATAACATCCCGAGTAGAATTTATTTTAGGGAAGGAGTTTGCGCCAAGTTCGAATTTCCTACGTTCAAGTTAGGCACCAATTGGGAAACCACATTAGGCCCACATAGGAAATGTAACGCTTGTCCCGATTGGGACCAAGTAAGGAGAGCCTAATTTAGGCAAGTTAAATTTAAAAATTAGTCTGAGCACACTTTGTCTGGACTTACACGACGAACTTTCCATTATTATAACAAATTCATATTGTTCTAAACAGTTTGTATTTATTAGAGGTCATATCTCACCATAAATCATATCTTTTTGTTAGAAACAGCCAAATTCATGTAATAAATGCATTAGTTATTCGATAAATACAATTTTTAATTGTTTATAACAAATTTGTATTGTTATAAACAATATGTAATTGTTGAAACTTATATCTCGTCATAAATCATATTATTTCGTTAGAAACATCTGAATTCATATGATATATGCATCACTTATTCGATAAATACAATTTTCAATTGTTTCATAATGTTCAGTGAATATCGAGTTAATTTTCAAATGAAATCGATATTCTTTTGCTCAAAAGTATTTTAATAAATAGTCAATCTTTTCATTTATTCATTATTAGTTTTTTTTCTTATGAAAAAAAAATGGCTCGACCGAATTTGTTTCAACTTCTTTCAGATCTTCTTTATCACAATATCTTTCGAATAAATTTTGGTTGGAGTCGATATCTCAATCCGTTCTTGAAATATCGAAAACAAAAAAAATGCTGACATACGTACGTACACACACACATCATTTGAAAAGTTGGTCAGTATGCTTGCATATATCTTGAAACGTGGAGATATGATGAAAATTTACATTTCACCAATCGACCGAATTTGAATAACTTCCTAATGGGAAGTTAAAAATTTGGTTGGTCGATTATGTTAGTATTCATAGATTTTATATTGTTGAAATACTTTATGTTAAAATCGTTTGCAATCAGACAAAATATTAAAGTAGGTTCAAATCCTCCAAGGAACAAAATTTTCAGCATATGTATTTTCGCGGAAATTCAATGAAAATACGTGTAATAATTAAGTATTTTAACAATATAAAATCTATGAACACTAACATAGTCAACTAACTTAATTTTCAAATTTAATTTGCCTTAATTAGGCTTTCCTCACTTCCCCAATCGGGTCCTAATCGGGACAAGCGTTACGTTCCCCATGTGGGCCTCATGTGGTATCCCAATTGGTGCCTAACTTGAACGTAGGAAATTCGAACTGGGCGCGCACTCCTTTCCTAAAATAAATTCTACTCGGGATGTTATTAGATTAAATAAGCACTTTTCATTTATTCATTCTAGATGGATAATTATGAGATATTGTTAGTTCTTTTAATAGACACAATGTTTTCTTGTTGTTTCTAATTTTTAGTTTTTCAGAATTAATCAGTAGTATACGTTAAAATACTAGGATTGAATTTACAAAGAGAAGATAATTATGACGGATATGTCTGAAACTGAATTTGCAAAAAGTTCAATAGGTAGTCATTAAAAATTTAATATATACTAAGAAATTCATAATAGTAATAATAATGAAATGACTAGAAAGAAAAAAGAATGAGCATTTCTATAGTAACTCAACTACCGTAAGTAAGATGTCTTCTCCAGAGTTTTAGAGTTGTACAACATCGAAGAAGGTATTGGTAAAACTGTATGGCACACACTAATAAAAAAATCAACGTCAGACACAAATGAATCCTCATTTAATCTTATGACATTCATTCTAATAGAATCTTATAAAATCAGTCAAAATATCCAATGACGTAATTAACTGAACAATTCTTGTAGCATCTTATGAAACACGGTGTAATAGTTTCTTATAGAAATAGTTGTTATGTTTTCGGAATTATTCGCCAATAAGCCCTCATTAAATCTGGCAACATTTGTTTTCATAGAATCGTATACAATCGGACGAGGAGACAAACAGCGTCATCAACTAATGAATTCTCGTAGGATCTAATGAGAAACCACCTGAAAGTTTCTCATAAATTTATTCAGAAACTAAGAAATAATATTTTCTTATTGCTTCTTCTGAAGTCCTATAGTATTTTTTCTTGCAAAATCTTATCGCATTGGATAGAAGGAAAAGTTATTACCTTTACCAAGCGATTCTTATTGCATCTTGTAATATTTGTCTGATACATTCTTATAAAACTTATTCAGAAATAACAAAATATTATATATCTATAATTTCCCATCGGAACTTATAATATTGTCCTAATTCATTCTAACGTATACTCATAAAATCAACTGAAAGTTTTTTTACTCTTATAAATTCTGATTTATTTTGCTTGAATGGTTATAAGACTACTTCCAGTCGTCCAATACACTCAATACGTTCTTAGTCATTCGTATAAATTGTGTATCAGAATCTGTCGAAAATTATAAATTTTTGTCGGTTTGTTTAACCAGGGTTATAAAAAATCTAATTGTTATAACCAAAAAGAGTTTATGGTATAAGGCTGATAATTTTTTCTCGTCGGACAAAAAGTACTTGTTGAAAGCAAGCGAATACATTGAATAGATTCCGATTTTAATTGTTTCCAACAAATGCAATTGTTATAAACAATTTACATAGACAAAAAGTAGCTTATGGTACGCTTGACGATCGCCTCTTTATGTCTGCAAATTTTTATCTAAACCGGTTGAGCCGTTTCTGATATTAAACTGAACGGACAGGCAGACAGACAAAAATTCTAAAAATGGTTATTTACGTTCCGACAACATGCGAATGAACTCCTTAGTTTAGTTTGGGGCAGTTTCTTGAAAAATACAGACAGATACTCCGATTTCATCTATATAGATAATAGAACATTAGGTTAAAAGAATTCTAATTTTGAGAACAACTTTCTATGAGAACATCTAAGAATACCTATAGACTGTCACTCTAAGGATTTGTTGCGCAAATGATTGAGATAGAGAAAAATTTTTACGTGCATATAAGTATATTTTTTACACATTGACTTATACCAGATTATGTATCTAAAAAAGTCATGGATAGGAGAATGAGATTCTAATTTCATTTTTATCATCGACGGTACATCAATACATCGCCATACAGCTGAGCATCAGAAACTATATGTCTACAATCAGTAAGTTATTGACACGGTCGGTAAAACAGGAGGTAGTTGGTTTGGAAACGTCCCTAGGACAACTACTGATCACTTGAAAAATATGTACAGTATATGCACTTTACACTCAATTCAAAAATCCATTGGTTACGATTATCAACGATAGTTGAAAATTCGTAAAACTTCATGTTCTACAATGTCACATTCAAAATGATGAATCGTGTACTGATTTTAAATATAAATATTGATGAAATACCAATCAATAGCAGCAATGCATAAAAATTTATTGAATTTTATCTCTTTTATGGTTAAACACAAATAAAAAAAACGAGTATTGATAGATTAACGAAAGATAGTCTTATGAAAATAAACTAGACTGAATGCTCTGCAAATTTCGTTGCATACATGATGCTATTATTAGGCAATGAAGATATGCTAAACTATGATGTATAAAATATTTTTCTTCTTCTGTTACTTTAGAGTTGAAAAACTATGTGAAGCTCTGATTTCCGCGCTCTACACATAGATACTAAATTTTTCGGCATAATTTTCACTATAATATACTGAAATTTCAACGTAATCGGAAGGGTGTAACTTAATCTAGAAAATTAACTCTCACAATTATTCAGAACAATACATAACAGAAAGAAAACTATACAAAACAAAAAATTGTTAATATTCATCATTGTCGAAACGACTGATTTAACTGTGACCAAACTTTGCAGATACATAAAAAAGCATGTTAAAAAAGTGAAAGGCTACCTTTTGTTCCTGTCAATTGTTTACAACAATTGAATTTGTTAAATACAATGAAAAATGCGATCTACGCACGATATTCAAGTTCTTCGAACGCGTAATCTTTTCTTTTCTACATAAATGAAATTAAAATGTTCGTCGGTGATTTTACAAAAACTGCCTTAAAATGAGCTCAGAGGATTGTTCGCGTGCTGTTGAAACGTAAATAACCGTTTTTAAAATTTTTGTCGGTGTGTGTATTTGTCCAGGGTAATGTCAGAAATGGCTGAACTGATTTCGATGAAACTTTGCAGACATGAAGAGGCAATCGTTAGAAGTAACATAGGCTAATTCTCAGACGTGTATATTGTTTATGACGAACGCAATTGTGATATATTTTTTTTCTTTTACAAATATAGAGTTACTATATATGTTACATGCACAAGAGATCCCTCTGTTTTTATTAATTGCATTTGTTTCAGTATATTTAAGTTCTTTCAATGCGTAATTTTTTCTTCACTAAAAAAGTGTTACTAGACATGTAAAATTAATGGACCCATACTTTTTTTATTGGACCAATACTCTGTTTGGTTACAACAATTCAATTTATTGTAAGCTATCGGCGAAGGAATCGACGCTACCTATTTGAGTTTTTTCGCGTAATTGTTTCTTTTATTAAAATAAAGTTACAAATCATATAAAATGCATGGAAACCTATTTTTTCGATTACAATAATTGAATTTGTTATAAACGATAGAAAGCGTGATCTATTCTTAATATTTCTGTTCTGTCAATGGTGGAATGTTTTTCGTTTACTAAAGTAAAGTAACTAACCGTGAGGAATAAATAAAAACGTATTCCTTCTGTTTGTAACAATTGCATTTTATGTGAGCAGTATAAAAATAGATCCATGCTATCTACCCAAGTTCCTCCAACGCATAATCTTTTCATTTACTGGAACAAAAGTACTGACCATATAAAAAAGTTGGAATCTACTCTTTATGCTCGCAGCAATATAATTTTGTAACTAAGCAGAAATAATGTCGAATGTTTTCCGTTGATGCCGAATACATCTAAATACATTGCTTTTCTGTCAATGCTATTGTATTATAATTGGTACCTTGGATTGGCTTATCATCCGAAGTAAGAACTCAATAATTCAAAACTTCTCCGAAAACTCTATCATCATGTAACGTAATTACGCAAATTATGCGGACAAAGTCTTGTGAATCTGTTAGTACGTTACATATCTGCAAAGAGAAAATAAGGGTGTCTGTCAGTAATTTTGAGAAAACTGCTTTAATCTAAGCTCAACGGATTAATGGTATGCTGTTAAAACTTGAATTCTAGTCTGTTCGAGGTAATCTTGAAAACGGCTAAACTGATTCCGATAAAACTCAGCAGACATAAGGAAGTGAATGTCAGGAGTTACGTAGGATACTCTTTGATCAAGTAAATTGTTTATAACAATTGCATTTCTTAAAAAAAATTAAAAACAGCATCTATGTAACATGTTCATGTTCTTCCAGCGCGACATTTCTTATCTTACTGGATAAGAGTTACGAACAAAATTACATAAATAAAAACGATTTTAAAAATTTCATTTTACGGTGCAATGCTGCTGGCTATGTTCCAGAAATTGAATCGAATTTTTTATTTGTAACACCTTCAGCGTACTATACTCATGAATCGTAATTAATAAATAAAGTAACTATGAACATTACATGGACAAAGTCGTGGGATCCTACTAGTATTTATATATACTAGGTAACAAATGAGAAGTATACGCATTTATTTCGTCTTCTATCGTATCGTAAAAGGTTGGGCCTACATAGGAACATCGTCAAATGTTTCTAGTTTCTGTTAAGACGCTATAAAGTGCAATATCATATTATGTGCTCTTGTTCTAGAGGTGAAGCCTATACTGAAGCGTATGGAGGCTTATGCAATGAGTTTCGTAGTAAAAGATTTGCCATTGAAAATAATTTAAGAAGGTATAAATCAATAAAAATATATATTTGTTTTCAAATAGCTACGTTACATCGTTTCTTAAAAAACATAATATGTGTCTGTTGGAAATGTCCGATTAAACCGGAGTTTATTTAAATTGAAAATGACTACTTCACTGATTTGAGTCTAAAAATCATGGCGTTGATCAGGGTAAATTTCCCATAGTTCCTATAATTTACCGGGCAATTTCTAAATTTTCAGATTGAAATAAAATGATGAATATGGACACAATGTGTAATTGGGCTGATACAAACCCTCGAAAAAAAAAATTTCGCTGAATGTGAGCGTGTTTTCAACACCAATCACGTAATGTTTTTTTCAAGAATTTTACGATTTATATGTGCTATTTTCGTATAAATTAATCCCTTGCCCGCATTACAAGTTCTGCCAACAGGTGGCGTATGCCCATTTTACAGATCCCAATATGTATTTTTCTTATTTTTCGCGCTTATCTTAAAACTACAAGTGATTTCTTCAGGCAACTCTCTATTTATCACCCTGTATGTACATACTTTTATGTGTATTAGGTTCTCGATAATTTTTTGAGAAAAAAGTTGTGTGTGGTCACATTATGAGTGTACGTCAAGTAGAGCTTCCTGAACCTATCGAATTGTACTCTGAGTAAAGTTCTTCTTCATGGATTGCTAAAAAACTATACTATAATACAGAATCATTCTTCATACTAACTATCTAACGAGGAAACCTCGCGAAGTGTGCCTCACCGATTTAGTTGCGGCTCTACTGTAATAATCTACATAAAATATGATGAGATACATTTTTTTTTTTTTTTTACTAACACACGTTTTAAAGGGGTGAAAATTACCTTTAAAGTTTGTACCCCAAAATGACGGTTTGCAGTTTTCACACATTTCCAATAAAAATTCTCCAAAACGACTTTTGCCATAAAAAAAAGTTTTAAAAATCATGAAAAAAACCTTTATCAACATATTGTTAAGACTTGTGCTTGAAACTATTCATCATTCTTAGATGAAACCAATTTTATATAAAAGAACGAAAAAAATTACGAGAAACGTGTCTTTGCACTTTTCAAAATGACATCAAAATCGATGCAAAAATAATATTCTTTTTATTCACAGATTTGTGTCAAAATAAAGAAGATTAATCATCTATTCATTACACATATTACATATATGATAATCATCGCAAAAATGTTGAAGACAGAATGATTTTTAACACCATGCACAACGGATAATTGCTATATTTCGACATCCTGAAATATCCACTGAGAGTTACATTTATCCTTAAACGCAAAATCTACTGAATTTTCGAATTTATCTAGTTTAATAAGAGTATAACGACTTTTGTACTATGAAAATCGATAAAGATTAATATATTGTGGAGAAAAGAGTTCATTATGGTTAAGTAATTGTAATTCAATTATGTTATTCCATACGTGTAAATTTGAATTATCTCCTCGTAATAAGACACTGTCCGAAAAAAGTCTTATAAAAGTTTTTTATATTCTGGACTCATAATTTCTTTATTTGCAGACGTGACAGCTTCAGGACAATGACCAGTCCAGGAATTAATGAAAAGTAAACTTTTTTTTCCAACATTCGGAAAAAAAACATTTCTAAATCAAATCTTAAAGTAGTCGGAAAATAATGATTATATCAAATTTCTATATAAATATTATATAATATAATATCCATATCGAATTTTTTACCTGACGTAAGTTTTTCTGATTTCGATACCTCTACGTATACATTATCTGGTCTCAAAAGCGATGCCTTAACCCATGGCCCTAGTTTTCCAGATGGTTCTTTCAATACGAGAAAAAGAGGACTCAGACGTTTTCCATCAGCTAGTATAATTAGTTATCTAGTATAACTATGTTATTGAAGAAACTGATTGATCGGTATATTCGAATTTTTTTTCTCCTTCTGGAGCCAAAGATCTTTCAGAATGCACTTCTAATGTGAAGCCACTCTGATCAGCATTGTATATATTGTCCAGACTATATGTTTGAATCTTCAACTTTACATTATCAACAAATGCTTCTGATGTTTGTTTTAGAATTTTCCGATCTTCAATTGTTCTTAATAATACAAATTTAATGATTGTACGAGAAACGATACGATGAGCTCTTTCGAACGATAGTGACCACGTTGGGGATGCAACATTTTCCAAAGTATATTTGCAGATTTAAGCTTTTTTTTCTTTATATATTTCACCTTGATTTAATTGATGTGCTCAGCGCCGTAATTGTCAAACAGATTATACTTTACTGAATCTGTTCTTGACATCTATATTCAAATTTTTTTCTTCCCACTTCGCTAACATTTAAATGCTCGCAACGTATAGTCATGACTCAAGCCCTTTTTATCAGCAGTACATGCACCTTTAGGCAGTTTTAATTTGTTGAGTGCAGATGCATATTCTTCATCTTCTACAATCTCTGGTTTCCAACTCTTATATGGTGGTTTGAAATACAACGAATCCTCCTCCATCATTTCCACACCATCATACTCATCCATTGCATTCCTTAATATTTGTTAAGAACAATTCTTTAACTGTATTTCGGTTCCATTAATAGGTGTTTCCAGAATTTGCATTGTTTGAAATGTTATTAAAAGTAATTAAATAATATTGAGGGGATAAACTTTCATTTCTATCTATCGAGTGTCACACGATAATTTACACAAAAAATTTGTATGCTTATTTTGAGCGCCACAATCATACACATTCAAAACAATTAATATTTACTGGCGTTAAAATAAGTACAAGCAGTAAAAATTAAAGTTCTAGAAGTGTTTTGATAAATTTTTAACTTCCCATTAGGAAGTTATTGAAATTGGGTCGATTGGTGAAATGTAAATTTTCATCATATCTCCACGTTTCAAGATATATGCAAGCATGCTTACCAACTTTTCAAATGATGTGTGTGTGTACGTACGTATGTCAGCATTTTTTTTGTTTTCGATATTTCAAGAACGGATTGAGATATCGACTCCAACCAAAATTTATTCGAAAGATATTGTGATAAAGAGGATCTGAAAGAAGTTTAAACAAATTCGGTCGGGCCATTTTTTTTTCATAAAAAAAAAACTAATAATGAATAAATGAAAAGATTGACTATTTATTAAAATACTTTTGAGCAAAAGAATAACGATTTCATTTGAAAATTAACTCGATATTCACTGAACATTATTAAACAATTAAAAATTGTATTTATCGAATAACTAATGTATATATTACATGAATTTAGATAGTTCTAACAAAATAATATGATTTATTACGAGATATGAGTTTCAACAATCACACATTGTTTATAACAGTATGAATTTGTTATAATAATGGAAAGTTCGTCGTGTAAACACAGACAAAGTGTGCTCAGACCAATATTTAAGAATATTATAACACATTTATAGATCATAACAATATGTTACTTTTTGTGACAACACTCGAATCAAACTAACTTTATATTATGCTATCAGATGTCTCAGGTCTCAAAGAAAAACAACGAGTAACTATGATGAATATTGTATCTATTTTTGCCCAGAAACCAAAATAAGAAAACATTTAAATTGATGATTAAGTCTTCAATTAAGAAACAATTTATTTTACTACTATTATGACTGTAAATAACGCTTTTAAAACAAATTACGTGTATATTTAATAAATCATGTATGATAAATTTAATGTATAAGATAAATACAAATATAAGTTTCCAAGTACTAACAGTAAACCTCATCACTTAAAATTTTAAATAGGCGGTTTCGATTATCTGTGTAAATAATATCTTGAAAATTGGCGAGACACGTATCTCGTAATTTTCTATGATTTTCCATGAAAAATTGGGCCCATCAAAAAAAAAAAAATAGATTTTGAGTTATGAATGTTTTGTCATTTTCGATGAATAAAAATGCAAACCCTCATTTCTGGATATGAACTTTGAGGGTAATTTTTACCCTTTTAAAACGTGTGTTAGTATAAAAAAAAAAATGTATCTCATCATATTTTATGTAGATTATTATGGTAGAGCCGCAACTAAATCGGCGAGGCACACCTCGCGAGGTTTCTTTGTAAGCCGAAAAATTAAATGTATTTTTGTGCTATTCTTCAAGTTTTAATTTATGAATCGTATATTTATACAACTATGTGTAGTAGTACATATGAGAACGCCCTCCATCAAATGCCCTTAGCCAATATCGGCCTCTTGCATCAGCTAAAAGAGAAACATATCATTGCAATTACAGCCTATACAATGACAGTGTAGCAGTGCTCCAACTTTCATCCACGTTCAAAATTACCTTACAATTACGTAGTCCTTATGAATACTACTTGATATCCATTAGATCCCCACAATCCATTTAAATTATATGTATATATATGTATATATATAATTGAATGGATCGTATTTTTTGGGGACAAGACGATACTTTGAAGACAGTCTCAAAGTTACATTAGTTTAAACGCATGGTTTGAGACACTCACAATCTATGTAGCATATTATTTAAGGATACAGCGTTGCCACGTTGTAATTAAAATTTTTGACTGTAAGTCAAAATTAACCAAAATTAAGAGAAAAACTTCACTGTACTTGCATACGCTGTAACGGCAGGGTGATTTTTTTTCTTCAATCGTGCGGCCTTCGGCGCGAAAATTTCGAGAATCAAGAGGGGGATACCAGTCCCCTGTCCTCGAAGTATCGTTTTGTCCTCAAATGATGCGTTGTATGTAGGATTTGTCCCCAAAAAATACGATCCATCAAATTATATGTATACATATATATATAGAATTCAACGGTCATTATATATACTAATGTTCAGAGAATGTAATAATTGATTAAGGATATAGAAAGGTTTCTTTATATATTATTAATATTAATGTAAGTATATAATAATAACATTATTAAGGCCTAGTAAGGCTTCATTGGATTACTCCATCCACAAAATTTATCAACATTACAATGTAATCGAACAATTTTTCATCACAATGGAGAAGAATGTTACAAGTTTAACAATTTAAGTACTTGCTATTAATAAATTCTCTTTTGGATGTAACAAGTAATGGACGAAATTAGTATTCGGATCGACAATTAAACATCCGATTTCTTTAATTCATTTTCTTAAACGATCAAAATTTCCCAATGATTCCCTCATTAAACTTAATTTGCATACAAAAGTTGTAGTACTAGTTACACATGACTGAATTATTGTCAGCTTATCAATTCACACTTTTCTACATATTTATGTTGCAATTAAATTTAGTTATAAAGTGAGCAATTTAATACTGAAAGTCATCTGACAGTTTTAGAATATTTTTCTTCTCGATGCATAATGTTTATAAAATGTTCAGAATTTTCTAGATGCCTCATTCCTCTTGTTTCAGAATATCGAAATCCGTATCTACTTTATTTCATATTGATTTTTTTCGAGAACTTTATATAAAATTTTAAATATTCCGACAGTTTTTACTTAATATTCTGATACAAATATTGTTGCTCCCTCTTATGAATTATATTTATATACATAAGTGTTTAGATATAAATATACATACTTTCATTCATTTCTGGACAATAATTCCTATTAGATTCATCACATTCTCTTATAATATACTTCTTGACAAGGCATTTGAACATTCTTTTAATTATAGAGATTTAAAAGTTAAGAATGAATTTTATTTATACTATTTACAAGCAATTTTTTAAATAGATCAATTTATGTATTTGCATACCCTCTCGAAATTAAATTATCCAATAATTTGATGTAATTAATTGAGTAATTTATTTTAGTGTCTGCAGGTTTTTTGATTAATTTTAAAGTGATCATAAAAAAATTCAACATCATGCATTGAGACCTTTTTACAAATTTTATTTCTACTATTAAGTGAAATCGAAAGAATATCATACTCACATTCCCAGTAAACACATTAATTCGAATCGTGAATTTCCATTAGCGTTTATGAAATAAAGCGGGTAAAGTGAATTTTGTATTTTCCTTAAAAATTATTTGTTGGGTAAAAAAAACGGATTATAATTATGTCATGGACAGCCAGAAAACTAATATTTGACAAACTATCATGTTGATTATAAAAAGAGATATACACCCAATTTCGGATTATTATTGGTTTTTTTTCATTTTTCGCGTATATATAAAAATAAATTATCGTATTATAGATTATATCTAGAAATTAAATTCAAATTGTTTAATGCTTAACAATACAAAAATGCTGAACTTTTTGCAAGTATTATTAAATATAATGAATCAGGTTTGCCGCTAATAGTTTAACAATTTAACTGTAAAATAAAAAGATCATAAATATGTACAACTACAAATCGCATTTCTCATTTGACGAACTATTGTTACGGTGAAAAAATTGTTCTTCTTCTTTGTTTTTCAAAGAATTAATTTTCCGTTAAGCAAGTGGAATTTCAATTTAATAACCAATATTATAATGATATTGTTACAATCATCTGTGTATTAAGCAAGAAAACTTTCAGTGAACTATTCAATAGAATTGTATATTCTTCACAAAAAGTTGATACTTAATGGCATCGTATCTGATTTTACAATTAGTTTTCATCATTTATCAAAATGCAATGAGTACATTCACTTTTTTTCGTTTATAAGCAGAAAATATTTCAGGCCAAAAATACAAATCTTTTCAAGTTTTTTGTTCAGTTTTCTTTATTTACTTTTGATCGCTATTCCTAATATCAATTGATTTTTCTTGATTTGATTATTCAATATTCGACCCTTTCACTTTTTCATCTTCTAAACTGAACCCATATTTTCGATCATATTTATTGAATTCTCCTTAAATCACGTAATACATACTATCACAAATTTGATTATTTTCCTATCAACAGTCACATGAATTATAATTTTATAGACTATTCGTTTCTACAAACAAATATGAAATTCTGTCAGTATGTAGTTTTTCAAACAATTACAAAATTCGTAAATATTGAAGTTTCAGAACATTAGCAATCACGTTAACCTGAAGAATAGACTGATAGAACTTAAAAAAGACTATAAAATCCAAATTTCTGGAATAAGAACATTCGTATTTCAATTTTTACTCATATGAATCACTCCAATTGCATTTTTAACATACGGTTGAGAATGTAGAACTTAATAAATTTATTATGATCGTTTATTGTAATGTATACCAGCATTAAGGACAACCACATTCATCTACTATCATTTTTGGCAAATCTCTTTTGATGATATTTGAATCCGGCCCATAGTATATTAAAGACATTGGAGAGAACTTGAGAGGTGCACAACAAGGCTGCATGCCCGCTAATTTATCCATTTTTCTATATTCTTCTATTACGTGTGTGTAGTAGTTCAGAAATGTATCAGGTGTTCGGTGGCCAGCTGCACAATCACCTCGGCAATAATTTGCGTAGTACCTTTGTAACAAAAAAAAAAATGGAATTAATATGATATTGCTTTATGAACTCAAATCTTACCGTTAAATTTTCACATTCGAGAAATGTTATTCTCCGATTATATTTCTATACGATAATGTTACTGGTTAGTAAGAAAACATTAGAGTGGAGCATACAGTGATTAGCCTCTGCTTGTATTGCCTTACTTTGATGCGAGAAATTATAGAATATTGCTATAATATTCTCTTCAACCATATTTATGAATTTGATGGGCTATTATTCACTAGAAAATGAAATGTTAATTCAATAGAAATTTACCCTTACTATGATACTAGCTGATTCCCGCGACATTGTCCGCATAATGTGCAAAATTCTGTCACATAATGATAGGTCAACAAATTGACCGGAGAAAGATTAGAATGGTAAATTTGTAGTGTGAATGAGCCTATGCCAAATATGCATTGCTGTGAAATGTAATGGTATTAAAGTACAAGTATTAAAATTAAATTAGCAACTTCTAGTGATAAGTAACTGTTTTACAGTGGGAGAAATAATTTCAGCTTGAACGACACTCAAAATAACAGCATCGATCCTGTCTTTAATTGTTTTCTGACAAATTTAGGTGTTATGAACAGAAAGAATGCGTTTCTATCTAATCTACACAGCACTTAAATGCATTGCATAAATCATATCGTCTATTTTTTATAACAGGTTAAATTGTTATAAAATAAGACAGTTCCCTTTCGTCCCTACTACAGTGTTAGTAATTCTATTCAAGCAGAAGACAAAATTACGCGTTAGAACAAAAATGTATTACATAGATACGATTTTGAATAGTTTATAACAAATTTAATTGCTGAAACATAAAATTATTTTTTACATCTATGTTACACTTTGCTTTTATAAATGTGTCATATTTAGTAACTTACGTTGAGTAAAAAAAAAATTCACATAGGAAGGACTCAATATTACATATGTCAAAGATCTCGCTTATAATTGTTCATAACAAATTCAATTCTTTCAAACAAAGAGAGTATGTGCCTATTAATTATACGTAGTTGGTAACTCAATCTCAGTAGAAAAAATATCGATCGTTTAAAGAACTCAGATATCTCACGTAGATCCCATTTTCCATGGTTAATAAGAAATTCAATTGTTATGAACAAAAAGACTTGATTTTTATCCATTCTAACCGGTTGGTAACGTAATTTTAGTAGAAGAAAAAATATCCAGTTAAAAGAACTTAAAAGTATTACATAAATCCCACTTTCTATTCGTCATAACAAATGCAATTGTTAAAAACGAAAGGTGATCTTTTAGGCATATAACATATTCAGTAACTTTTTATTGGTATAAGAAAAAACATCGCGTAGGAAGGACTTATGAATATTGCATAAATCCCGTTCTTAATTGTTTATAACAAATGCGACTGTTACAAACAATTAAAATTGACAAGAAGTAGCCTGAGCTATATATATATATATATATATATATATAATCATATTCTTTTATAATTTAGATATATTTAAATAGAATTAAAGTGTCTGTCTGTGATTTTAGAAAAACTGCCCCAAAATGAGCTTAGAGGACGATTCGCGTGCTGTTAAAACGTAAATAACCATTTTCAGTATAATTGTCTGTGTGTCTGTTCGACAAGAACCGAATAGTTAGAGTTTCCAATTCGAGTTTCACAATAATCAGAACAGTCGCTATCTAAAAGTTCGACACATTTGTCTTAATATTGTCTTAATCATACTAATTCTGTTTTTTTGACAATTTTAATTTGTTCAGTAATAAATTACTGAATTAATTATTTGCATATCGTGCTCATCTGATAACCTATCACCACACTTATAACGTGGACCAACCAAGGGTCGTAAACGTGACTATAGCTCGTAATTCACTCAGTCCTTCTCTTCTCTTTTTGTGCTCATAACACTCACGTACAATTATTGAGGTTATAATCCTTACTTAAATACTTATCTCAGCATCTCACTGGACTTATTAAATACTCAAAAAAGTCATAAGAATAGTGCATTGATCATTATTGAGCTCATTGGATACAGCGTGGCCTTACAACCCACGTTGTAGTGCATTGACGATTATTTGTGATCTAGTATGCCATTTACCGTGTAAAACTCGGGTGAACTCAAATGAACTTAGAACTTCATTGTAAATTGAAACTTTAGGTGCTGTTGCTAGTTAATTAATCTACATCTATCTATATCTATACTACTATATAACATTCGGGTGTCTGTCTGTCTGTCCGGGGTAAACTCCGGAACAGCTCATCCGATTGCAAAAAAACTGTGCAGACACGTGAGGGCGTTATTAGTTAGGTTTTAGGCTACTTATTGTTTATGTAAATTGTTTATAACAATTGAATTTATTATAATCAATATAAAAAGGAATCTATTCGACATACTTCAGTTGTTTCAACGCGAATTTTTTTTCTCTAGTACATTAAAGTCACAAACCATGTATAATAGATATGAGTCTACTCCTTGTGTTTATAACGATTGCATTCGTTATAAAAGATTGAAAACAGGATCTATCAGACATATTTAAGTTTTTTCAACAGGTGATTTTTTCTTTCACAAAAATAACGTTACTCAAAAGAAAAACTGGTAGAAAAACGTGTAGAAAACTTTTTTTATGTTAAGGAATACTGAATTCGTTATAAGCAACATGAAGAACAGCCTACGTTATAGGTTATGTTGTCAAAGAGCCAAAATGCAAACTTACGCTGAAATTCGAATCTTTTTCGTTGATGTGTCAATTTGAAGACACTCCAATCGGTATCTGGGAGTAGTTACTCTTCGGACTACAAACGTACCATGTAAGAACTGTTTAGATAATTTGATCTTTATATGAAGTATTTGTGATAGACAATGAAAAATGAAATTTTTTTCAACATATTAAAGTTTTCGCAATAAGTAATTTTTTCTCTTACTTTGATAAAGTTACAAACAATATTAAATGGATGGGAGCTGACTCCTCTTGTTTATAACAATCGAATTTGTTACGATGAATAGAAAACGGGATCTATTCAACGTATTTACGTTTTTCCAACGCTTTATTTATTTTTTTTTAATTGGAGTCACTTACAAGGAAAAATTTAGAGGAGCCTCTTTTTTTTATCTTAAGAAATTCCGAATATGCTATGAATGATGCAAAGAAAAACCGAGGTTATGAATAATATGTAAAGGAGCAAAAATAAAATCATTCGTTAAAAATCGGATCTTGTTCATTGATGTTTGAATCTTTCGGATACGTAACGGTTTTGTCGATACTATGACACTACAATAGGTATCTGAGAGTGTTTTATCATTGAAAATACGAACGTATGGTGTAAAAACTTTTTAGACTAATTTATTGTAATGTCGGAGTGTATTTCAATTATTTTCTATAATTATTTAATATATACATATATTTTTAAAGAAGGTTAAAAATGAAACTCAATGATTGAGGTTAACGATTATTACTTAAGTTTTTTTTTAATTTCGTTAAAATAGAAAAGATTTCGGAGAATTTTTGAGGAAATCATCTGTTAGACATTTTATTGCTTTGGAAAACCCACGTGGCGAAAAAGCAATAAAAGTTTAAAAAAGAAGGCGTGACGAAAGAAGAGCATTAGCTTTCCAAAAAAGGCAAGGACCATGTGAAGGGACTTGTGCGCGCCTGAAGCAAGGGACTTCTAATAAGGTCATCCTCGACTAAATAAATACGCGAGATTTGATGCATCAGTCAGTTGTCGGAAAAGCAAGATCGAGATCAGATCATCGTAAAACATCGCTCGAAAATTGTAAGTCTTATTTTGTCTTGTATCAATAATTTTGTTGAAGTTAGTAAATTTTTATGTGAAGCCAATACATTTTTTTTAAAATTGTTAACAACGAATATTTAAATAAATTCGCGAGTTAAAACGACGATATTACGCTGACTGGAGCATCAACGGAGGACCAATTAATTTTAATACATTTTTACCTGAGCAAAGGAAACCATCTGTTGGTAACGTTTCAATTGAATTCTTTTAATAATTTTCATTTAATAAACTTTGTTATTGTTTTATATAAATCACACATTTTTACTTTCTCTATCGAAGATCCCCTCATCCCTGTCTATTGGTCGAAAGGCTAGGACTAAAAAGAGGAATTTAAAGTCTCTAAGGTTAAGCATATGTATCTCATATTGACACCTTTAAAGAGCAAAATTACATAACAATGTGTTGAAACGATACAATTTCTTTAGAGTAATTTAAAAGGCGTTACAATAGGTATTGATTTTTCAGGTTTCTCTTTCGTTACAAATATTTAAGTTCTATTGCATATATAAGATACAGATGATTTATTACTTATTGGTAAAACTTTTTAGAAAAACATTCATTGTTTTATTGCTTATTTCATAATTTTTATAGAGTACTTCATTATATTAGAATTATCGTGACCATAAATCATTGATAATATTACGAATGTAGCGCTGAGAAAATAATTAGTATGTTAAGAGAAATATTTCCCAATTTGAAGAATTGATACAAAATTACTAAACATTAGGAATATCTCAATAATGAGAGAATAATTACTAAAACGATTATAATGTAGAGAAATACTTATTGATTACTTCTGAAAATTATTAAAACGGACGAACGTCACATAATATTACAGGAAATATTTATGATAAAAGTTATAAAGGAGATTTAGAAAAAAATTGCAAAATTAATTGTGAGGATGATTCAGACAAATGATATAAATGAGACAGATGATGAATTATCAGACAGTGAAGTTAAAGGAAAAGGATTACGAGGAAATTCCATTAATAATTCAGGTATCATTGATGATGATGTGGGGTATCATGGTGATAATGATTTAGATATCAATAACGGCAATAACTGTGAAGTACTCCACTGCAATAACTGAAGATACGTATCTTCTAATGATAATAGTGCAGATGATTCAGAAAACGATTCTACGAGTAGTTGTAGAGATGATCTAGACAATAATGCTACGAGTAACTCCGAAAATCGCAACGCTACCGCGATCAGGGCAAGTTGCCCCTGACCGTGTAGATGCCAATTTACCCAACAAAAATTTACTTTGATTATAATCCTACCTGTGGCAGGAAAACAAGAAACGTCGTTTCGGCCAAAAAACGAGAAACCTGGAAAAGCTGGCTAGCTCTGAGACCCCTGACAATCGCGAAAAATACTCGCGCGAACACAAATAATCTTTACAGTAATTATTGAGGTTCAATCAATCTTTTTATTAACACAAAAATAGAATTATATAAATTTAATTCAAGAACAGTAATTGATTTTTCAATAAAATATTGAATAAACGCAGAAAACCAAATTTATCAATTTAGTTCAACAAAAATTCATGATCTTTCCTTTAACTCAACTTAATGCAACTAAATCGCAAAATGACGATATGGAATGAATCAGTTACTAGATTAGTATCGAATAATAACTTTAATTTATATAGAAGGAACCACAAAATAATACTAATATGGAATTATTCCAGTATTCGAATACTATAGGTAAGCTAAATTAAATAATAATAATGATAATCACGCGAGAACGTTCTCGAAAGTATTTGTTTCTTTGAACAACGAAATTCCTCAGCGAGGAACCAGGAAAGATGGTCTTCGACAAAATTACTGGTACCAGATCGCAGTGCACACACACTCTCTCTCTCACACTCACACACAGGGAATATAAAAAAGAAAGTGATAGAGCGAGTTGTAAATGTGTTAGCTTGCGGGAGCTCCTCGTCTTCCAAATATCCCAATCCCCTGGGCCAACGGGGCTTGCTTCCTCGGCGAGACATCCAACCACTATCTGCTACTGGTACGTAAACAACTGCTCCTTTGAACTGGTCAGGAAACACGCCAACGAACAATGGAACGACCTAACCTCGCAACGTCGACGGCTTTTTCAATAATTATAGCCAAGCTGGCACTGCACTGATTGCGAAAAAATCAGTGAAGAGAATCTGACACACATCCGAAAATAAATTATTTTGACCTAATTGGTAAATTAGGTCAGGTATTGATTGGTAGGTCGATAACATATCGACCCACTGAAGGGCTGGGTGACACTCGATCTACCCATCTCGTTACAAAATGGTTCTAAAAATAATAAAAGGATAACGTATTAACTACAAAAAGATGTATACAATGATCCAGATGATGAATTATTAGACAGTGAAGTTGAAGAGGAAGAATTACGAGGCGATTCCATTTTTAATTCGCGTATCATAGATGATGAGGAGGAGAATTACGATGATAAGAATATAAGTATAAGTAATGGCAATAACTTCGAAGCATTATCTGAAAATGGTGTGAATGAAGATCATGTGGAAAATAGGAATGTTCATCAGATCGAGACGCAAAACGACAGTACTAGTGATAATATTGATAATGGTGGTAATTTGTTGAGGTAAATCATTACACTAGTCGAGAAAATACTGAGATTATGACAATTACAAATTAGAGTAAACAAGATCATTATTTTTCACGTAAGCTTTGTAGTTGCACACTCACTACTCGTGGAGATTTATTGTCAATCGTAATCTTTATCGCAATGCAGGATTCATGAACTTGGACTAGCACAATGAATATATTAATGATGGTAGATCAGATTTTCGACACTGACATTTTATCTGCACGGAAACATCAATTGTTTTACGAGTATTTTCCAATCACCAATAATTCACTTACATATCATATTTATTGTTACACATGTGAAATTTATATTGGCATTCGTACAACTTTTCAATATACAATGGGAAGTATAATTTGTAAAAATTGTCATACAATAATAAATACCCGAGATAATCGATGCTTATTGATGACATTAAATATTAAAAAACAATTACAGGCATTGTTAAAGAATGAAGATATTCCAAATAATATTTTTTATCAAGTGGACAGAAGAAAAAAAAATATCGAAGCGTTAGAAGATGTTTATGATAGTGATGTATATCAAAAATTTGAAACTACATATAATTCAGAAAAGAAAACAACAAATTTATCATCATTTTATATTTAATACAGATGGATGTCAGTCTGCGTCATCAAGTAAAGTATCAATCTGGCCTATTTATATTATGGTAAATGAACTTCTTTTGAAATTTCGCAAAAAATATATCATTCTGGCTGGTTTTCAGATTCAATCAAAACAGCCTCCCATGAAGGTATTTCTTGAACAATTTGTCAATGAAGTAAATGATTAAGCAATGAATAGTATCACGTGGATTTACAAAGGAGAAGAAGTAAGCAGTAAACTGTTTGCCTTGGGATGTTGCGTAGACACATGTGCACGTTCCTCTATACTCAATATGAAAAAATTTTATGGAATATATGGATGTTGTAACGGTAGACAGAGAGCGGTTCTCAGCCTGCGTCGACTGCTGTGACTCGACGCAGTGTCTATCGTTAGAAAAAGATTAATTTGCTTCTTTACTGTAATGGAAAATAATATAATTTAGCGAATGCATTAATTTGATAATAATAAATTTTAAATTGATTTTGATTTATGTAATGTTACCTTAATCAGATTAATATCAATATAATAATAATCAGTTTGGGCGCCAGGTAGGAGGACAATGGGGTTCTACTCAGCAAAAGAATAAAAATTTTATTATGGAAAACCTTGAACAATTTATTGAATTGAACCGGTTAGCTTATAAATTACAATGAATGATAATTAAAATATGAGAATGAGTTTAAGTCTCGCGTGGGGTGTGTCACCACCGGTGATCACTCGACTCTGCTGATAAAAATTGATTAATAATAATTAATAATAATGAAATTAGTAAATTAATGCATATACTGCCAACGCAATGTGTTTGAGGACTTAAGAGAAGTCCACGACAATAGTTGAACACACTCGAACACCGTTCGCTAGCTAACTATTTCCTCAATCCTGAGATATGTCTGGATTCAATAAATAATTTAGGATAACTATAGTTTTGTTAACGTAAAGTTATTCTTCGTTTTGATTTGAATAATGACAATGGTTATTTATCACGGATCAGCCGCTAATTACGGAAACTCTCAAGGAATTTTCCTGCACGCAGCTTGACCGTTACAATGTGAAATAATGTGTCTTAATCACGCTCGAATTAAAGCAATTATCTTAACAAATAGATTTTCTGCTTACTGGTGATGCTTCTCGTTGTCCCAGCGACAGCAATGGCTGCTACAGTTGATCTCCTTTGCTCCACCACCAACGGTTAAAGTGCTGCTCACGGAGTACTCCTTCTTTCAGTTTCCTATGGCCATCAACGGCTTCTCCACAATGAGAATGAGCTTAACACTAAGATGCTCACTGCGAACGTTTGCGTTTGTTTTACAATTTAAAAGAACTGATAAGACTTAAAATGGTGATGTCTTTGCAATTTGATGGGCGCACGCCGAGTGAGTTTTCTGTCAACGACAAAGTGTTGATTATTTCATCGATTGATTGACTGGCCTATCGGTAATTATCGACTCGATCTTTAGATTATGGATTTATTCAGTGGAGCGTGGTTGTCGCCGCGATCAGCTGATGTATATAGATAAAGGGATAAGAGGAGGGTGAATAGTCAGTAACGTTTCGTTACAGTGTACATTTTGTGAAAACCCTACCGGAGAAGTCAATCGATTCCAGAAATTTACTATGTCATTAGAAGTACCGCCAGAGTGAACTGATTTATCGATTCGGAAAAATATGTATGATACCGATGTATCCAGTAATACGAATGAAAGCATTTGTGGTGTCTATGGACCATCTGTTCTGATGAATTTATATGGATTTGATCTAAGAATAGGTATGATTGTAGACTACATGCATTCTGTATTACTGGGCGTTGCAAAACAGTATACAGAAGTAATTTTAGTTTCTACCAGTTAAGATTATTATCTTGGTGATCCTAATAATTTAGTCACAATTAACAGTCGACTGAAATCAATCAAAGTACCAAGTATAATGATAAGAACTCCTCTAAGTTTATGTGATAGAAAATTATGGAAAGCATCAGAGTATCGTTCGTGGTTATTATTCTACTCATTACCTTGTTTATATGAAAAACTACCGCGAAAATACCTTTATTATTTTGCTACATTGGTGGCATCAATTGAAATATTATTACGAGATTCTATCACTCAATCAATTTTGAGAATCGCAGAAAGACTTCTTATTAGGTTTATGGTCTATTGTCAAGTATATTTTGGCAAAGGAATAATGACATATAATATTGATTTATTGCTCCACCTGGTTCAAGATGTGAAGAACTGGGGGCCACCTGCAAATCATAATACTTTTAATTTCGAAAGCGAAAATCGATTACTTTTAGACTTAAAAACAAGTCCTTATGAAATTGCAACACAAATAGCAGGTAGATATATGCGTTTTAAATCATTGCCAGATTTTATTTCCAGATATGCAAGAAGTGATCGATTTAAAGAATTTCGAGAAGACTTATTGAACGGATCATGCTAAGAAATTTATCAGAACGGATGATTGTATTGTAATAGGCTCTGGAGTTCACTATACTTTAATTCCTGTTGAGAGTGAGCTCATCGGATATTTAGGAACATGTTTACAATATAGAAAACTTAATTGTAATGGTATCCATTACACCTCTAAATTATACAAGCTTCAAAAAAAACAAATGACTCCGTGATAATTACAAATAATGAAAGAAGAGGTATGATTACAAATATTTGTAGAATCCCAATACAGGAATCATTTAACACTTTTGATACATTCATATTTTTTCGGCAAATAGTGATAGATTCAAATCTTTTTCTTTCCAATCATTTTGTAAACATTACACATACTAAAAGATGTTTTATACAAAGTGGTAATAATTTACAATTTTCTAAACTCGGTAAATTAAAAGGCCAATGTATGTTAATACAATATCGGAATAATGACTATATAATTGATATGTCTAGCAGTTGTTATGGGGAGTGATGATATGTGTTTTGAATTCATTAAAAATATTTATTATTGTCTTATGATCAAATGAAAGAAGTATAAATACATAATCTATTCTTGACAAAATTGTAAAATCATACGATTCATTTCTGTATGGATGAGAGAAATGTATCATTCTGTACAAAAAAGAATTTTGCTATTGTAAAAATAAATGAATAAATCTATTAATCGTAATGCTCCTTATTTAATTTTCGTAAGTATTATGTTATGTAAGTATGTTAAATTTCAGTTATGTTTTGTAAGTATGTAGAATTTAATTAAAAAAACCAAGAGAAATAAAAAAAAAAATTCTCACGCTCAATAATTATTTTTTTTTTCATGTTCTGTGGTCATATTTTGTCATAGAAGTTCATTATTTTCTAGCTTTTATTCGTAGGAAATAAGAAAGATTAAAAAAAAATTCAACATTAAAAATTCATAGTTTTCCGTAGCTTTTCATATTTTGTAAACATTCTTTTTCATAAAGTTTTATAATCTTCCCTTAAAAAACTAACTTTTTTCTATTATTTTTTTATGAAGAATTATTATTTTTTATGATTTTTTGTTTCATGCTTCTTCACAGATTTTCTTAGAATTTTTCATAGGGTTTCATAGGTTTTTTCCGCCAGGGTACCCATCTAAGTAAGAAGACATCATACTTTTGAGTCTCTCAAATTTTATTATTTAAAACGCGAACGTTCGTCATAAAAATCTGAAGGTCCACCTCATTTTCGCATTGGAGAAGCCGTTGGTGGCCAGTAGGGAACCAGAGAGAAAAGGACTCCATGAGCAGACCTCCAGCCGTTGGTGGTGGAGCAAAATTTATTACCTGTAGCGGACGTTTGCTGTCACTGGGACTACGAAGGACGTTACCAGTGAGCAGAGTTCGCTTTTGTTGAGATACTCATTGTAATCGAGCGTGATTGAGTCACGTACTTTTATTGTATAACTAATTAAAATTGATTCGGGAGGATCACAAAACGCCGTAGTCAGGTTATTTTAGTGGCAACGCGCATTTATCATGCCGTATTTTCGGATCTCTCTTGAAACTGGAATTGATTGATTTATGAGTAGCTATTCGATTCATGATCGATCGATCTAATTATTTTATTGACATTTCATTGCTTTACATCCAAGAAATTTATTTCGAAATCTCGCGGATACCTAATTAATCATTGTAATCCAATTTGAGCCAGCTTGGAAGAATTATTATTACTTTCAGAGAAACTATTTACGTGCTCTGTAATATTGATGATTTATATTTTACTTTATTGATTGACTTATTGTTAAATCCGTCAAGCTGCGTGCAAGAGTCTGCAAGAAATTGTTGGCGATTCGATCGTACTTAGAGTTTCTGTTATTTAGCGGCTGACGCGACATCATATTTATTGATAATTATTATAATGTATTTAGCGACCATTAGGGCAACAATATTACAAATTTATTAAGAATTAATTAATCCCGACATATCTCAGGATTGAGGGAATAGATAGCCAGCGAAAGGCGTTCCACAGTGCTGTATGAGTGACTTGGACTTCTCTCGAGTCCTCGAACACGTTGTGTTGGCAGTATCTGTATTATTTAATCAATATCCTTATTACGAATTAATCAGCGGAGTTAAGTGATCACCAATGGTGATACACTCTACGAAGTCTCACGCTTCATTTTATTATTTGATTGTAAAACTAGCCGGTTCAATATTCCATAAATTGTATAAGGTAGGCAGAACCTGATTGTCTTCCTACCTGGCACCCAACTTGTATTAATTCCTATTTGGAATACATTTACTTATGAGGGAGTCTTACTTTAAGTTTTCCCCCTTTCATTTAAATTGGTTTATCACAATACATTGAACCTTCAAATTCACAGTAACCAAATTAGATAATTTTAATTTCAAATTTCAGAAAAAGGTGGTCACATAGGATCACCAGTACATTTAGCATTATTGGTAGCCATTTTCGTCATATTTTTTGAAATATTTGCGAACAACTTTTTTATTAGTCCGACAATGATATGATTTTCTTCCCTAATTACGTTTATGAATATTTGTACGTACATTTCAATGGTTTTTCCAAAAGTTAATTTTTTGTGAATCAATATAAAAACGTGATAATATGAAGGCTACTGTTGGTTGCTCCATAAGCGCAATGCTAAAAGAAATCAATTTTGAAATCGAATATTTTAAACAGTAGTTCAGGTATCACTTATTAAACAGCGAAAATTAATTTGTGCGTAATGAATTTACTTATAAGGAAAAATTCGACTCTTCATCTTTGAGTTTGAAGGTTGATCATATATCCTGAAGTTGACGCAACAATTTTAAAGAAAACTTATTCAGCATAATGGGGAAAACAATATTATGCAGTAAAAATTATTGAATCAGAAAGTAAACTCAATAAACCTGATTTCGATTCTATACAACTATTCAATAGGTAGATTGATGATTTACAATTACTCACATATTTTCTTCAATGGTTCATCGTAATCAAAAGAGTTTAGATCAGATTTTGAAACTATACAATAACCATAATGGTAGGATGAAAAAACTGTACTTTTCTTTTTCATGTGAAACCTCTCAGATAATAAGGGATATTTTAAAACAATCGAAGTTGATCTGGAAAAAAATGTAATAGATGAAATTAATAAAAATTATCTAGATGATGAGTCATTCATTCTTGATCCGTCTGCACCAGCCACTGAAAGTTGAAAAAGTGAAATGCATTCAGACAAAAAGGGGAAAATATCGATTAGAAAAGTGAAGAACTTGAATCACAAAATTACTATTTCGGAAAAAAAGGGATAATTGATACTGACACTGAACAAGAAAGTAATTTGATAGATAACAACTGTGTGAAATAAAGAATAAACGAAAGCCAGTAATTACTTAAAAATAAGTAATAAGAAGCGTAGTCATTTTATTGATAGATACACACAAATAAAAAAATTGATGATCCCAGATCATTCTTAGAAATCAATTGTATATTCCGATGAAGATGAGCTACATAAGTTGTCTTCACAATTAAACTCAAAACATTCTCGAGTCAATGGGCGTTGATGTTCATATGAGTCACTAACAATAACGAGATTTTTTTAAGTTAAATTTTTTTAAGGTATTTTTATCCGTCACATCAAATGATGGGAAGTTAATTTAAAAGTTTAATATATATATTAAAGTCGAGGCTTTGGGGAATTTGCCACAAAGTCATTTCATAAAAATCAACAAACCATAGCTCGAAATTTAATGAAAAAAATTATTGGAAAGGAAAAATTATCAAAAATGACAATTACTCGTATTGGAGATAAAGAAAAAATCCCTAAATATATTTTTGAAGCAGTACGAGGTATTTATAAACTCAGAACTTCCTAGAAAATCACGAGCTCCTCGACTCTTATGGAAAGATTTTATTTACGATTTAGATGTTTCAGATTACCATACGAAAAAAAACCATAGACTCAGTAAGAATGAGTATCGCCGAACAATGACAAAAATGTGTTGAGCATTAAGAGAAAACATAAAAAAAGCTATAAAGAATTAAGTCATGTAACAGTAAAAGACTCAAGGGTAGAAAAAGAATTAAAAAGTAAAAGAAAAGGGGAAGAATTAAAAGATGAAGATAAAGAAAAAAAGTTAGAAAGTACTAACAAAAAGAAAGAAGTAACGAAAGAAGAAGAAATAAAAGAATTAGATGATAGAAATGGAAATGAAGAAATGAAGAATACAGACCGAAGACAAAGATTGTGGAAAAGCGAAAATCAAAAATGAAGTAGGAAAGAAAACAACAAATATAGGAAATGAGGGGGGATAAAAAACAAAATGAAGATAACGAATTAGAAAGTACAGATCAAAACAAAGAATTAAGAGAGAAAAAGAGACAGTATGAAAATATTCGAAAATTAAATGAAAATTCAGGGCAGAGACAGAAATTAAACTTGAAGATTTCATTTGTCATGACAGAAAATTAATTTATCAGTGGTTCTGTTTTCTCGATATGATACTATTATTAACATTGTCCCGAAATTTTTGATGTTGTTAATATTACAAAATATCTCTGAGATGTTACATTTATGGCTTTATAATACCAATAATCATTACAAAGACTAAACCGAAAAAAATGTTTTTGGTACATAACAAGATCATCACCAGAGCTATGCAATCCAAGTCGCAAATTATCATGTGTTATGATTTGATCGTCTAGATTGAAGTGATTCAATGAATTGTATTGAAATAACAAAAATCAATGAGAGAAAGTCGTAACTGAGGGTAGCTAAACCTCCCAAGAAATTTTGAGAGGAAAAGATAAGAGTAAATCAGAGCAAAGTATTAAAGCATTCTGACAGCTTGACGAGTGGTATAAGGTATCGTACGATGGTCAGCTTCAAGGAGAGGGGATAAGTGGTGTGAGGTATTGTATGATGGTCAGTTTGGCAAAGAGGGACGGTGACCTTTGCCACGCACGAATAAGAAACATTTAGTGAGTCACACCAAGGAGAAAAGTGCGTGCGCAATGACAAAGGTGTGTATTGGTCTAGAAAATAAGAAGAAAGGCGTGGGTAGAAGAAAAGAAATGCGTGGGCAGTAGCAAAGGGGTTAAAGGAGAACGCCAAAAATAGGACGATAGGAGAAGTGAAGAAACCGGTATAAAAGGCGTTCAGGAATCAAACAAAAGTGTAGTCTGAAATCAACATCTAACCCTTGCTGGTCAAGATCCTACTCAGACTCTCTCGACTTTCTTGCTTGAAATTTGTATTGTATTTTTGAACTTCGAGTAAACTTAGTAAAAACAGTATTCATTGTATTTTAAAAGTCTTACCATTTGTAGGCAAATATTTAGCATATTTATTTTAATAAATAAATAACTATTGGGTGTCAGCAGAAAATTCAACGTGAGTAATTTATTATTCTACCTGTCTGCTTGTTCATCAGTCCTATCTGTTGCCTAGTGTGATAATGTGTCTTGAGTAGCTAGAAAAATCGATATCCTGACATATCTCATAAAATTTGTATTACCTCTCATCTTTCTCGAAATAACCACCAAATGAAAGCAAGGCCTCCACTCCCAAGCAAGTTGGACAAGTTCTTTCTCTCAACTTAAATTATGAGACTGCTAGCCAGTTACGGGACGTAACACATGTTCCAAAAAAATCTAAAACTAATTTTAATAGGTACCAAACAAGAAACATTATTTTTAATTCATTTATCTATTACATCTGACCCAGCTCTCTACTATTAGTTATTCCATAAAATTCGCTAATTTCGGAAACATTCAAGATTAAGAAATCGTAAACTGGAACACCTGAAGTCATTCACGCTCATTCAGCATTCCACAATCTAGTGCAACTGCTGTTGTAAATTTTCCGAATTTATGGTCCAACCAACTACTATAAAAACCGTCACAAATCATCACTCTTCGGTACATCGGCAACCTAGAAGGTAAAATGCAAGCTTAATTGTCCCGCGCTCGCTGACCACGTCGCGTTAGTAAGTAAAGAATTTTATTAAGGTCTTCAACAGTTATTTTATTCTAACGAAGTATTATAGGACCTTTAATGTCTAACGTAAAATCCTCTCGGTTTATATGCGTACTGAGACGCCTTCCAAAAAGACTCATAATAAAATGATGAATCTCTTATTGAGTTCTATTTTTTATTCACAATCCGTAATTCTTGTGCAATTGTATTCGGGTTTGTGAAATAAAGTGGAGTGAATGTAAGAGTATAGAGTGCATCAAAGTCTTCCTAAGAAAGCACCTCTATTTACCTAGCTTACTTCCTGACAAACCGATATCAATTGCCTACATTCGATCATCAGCTAAAGTTGCTGAGCAGATTCATTGAACATATAGGCACATACTCCAAACCGATACTGCTGTACCGTAAGTATTAAAATAATTGATATAATTACATAAATTCCATTTATTGAGGCATGAGTTCTTGTAAGGTAAAATTTTATTGCGACAATTTCAACTTGAAATTTTATATTCTGTTGAGCCTATATCTCTTCATTTCTCATCATTTTTATTCTTTATCAATTCCTGTTTGTTGCGTGAACTTAACCGCAACCTGTCAACTCTCATCCTCGCTCGTGCTCTGTTGAGCTCACCCGATCCGCTCGCCCTTACTATCACGCTAGGTCTGCCGACGCTGGCTACAACGTGTTTGCAGCCAATAACGCTCTTGTGCCGCGCTCATGTACACGTGCTCGTTCGACGCTCTGCGAATAATTAATTTTGCATATTGTTTTAAGCTCTTATAACGCTTTATTCAAGATTAATTAAGATCTGCTGAGCTCCATAATTACTGTTAAACCATTGTTAACAGTTTGAACATTTTATTTTTTATAGTAAAGACCCAAAGCTAAATAAGTGTCGTTTTCGTGCGTAAAACTTCCTTCCTGACTACATCCTCCAGCGCAGCTCACTTGCTATCATAATTCTAGCACAATAAACTCCTCAACAATTGAATTTGAAAAACATATACAATTTGAAACGCTGTTAATTATTCACTTTTATATTCGTTCATTTAAAAATTGAATCTGGCTTCAAATTACATTTATTATCAATTGCCAGTAAAAAATTTATTGGTCAGCAGTTTGATCACTAACGCTCTTTACTGTTCCCATTCCATTCAGGTGTTTAGTTACATACAAGAATTTCTTTTGCAACTAACACCATTGTCAAATTATTACTCCGGTTAATTTTCATAAAATATTTTTGCGATTTTTATGTTCTCCTGATACTCTTGAGAACTTTTCAGCTAGTTTTCTTTATTACTAACGCACCTATTTCTATGCTTATTAATCTTTTAGCAGCTGTACTAACCCTTGATTGAGATTATCGATCAATAATGACTTATTATCTTTACTTCGAAATTTGATCATCAATTTTTCGATATAGATCACATCCCTTTAGCTCTAAATAACAATGGCTAGTAAGAGAGCATATCATTAGGATGATCTCATTTCTTTATTACGGTACGTGTTATTAATATCTCGCCTACATGATCTCGACAATAATATCTCATATCATAAATTTCTTAACAAAAATATCTCATATCAAAATACCTCAGCGCAATAATATCTCTTGGTTTTAAATCATACATATTTAATCACCTGTTTATACTGGGAGCTTCGCCCCTCGACCCCACGAAAAGAAACCGACCCTGCAAGGGGGCCCGTATCTATTTTCAAAAATTTTCCAACTATACACTGGGACTTCGCCCCAGACCCCACCAGGGGCTCTGTCCCTGGACTCTGACCGCCCCCTTCTCAATTTTTCCTTTCTTAGTATAAATTTCTTATATAAATATAATTCATTGAATAAATACCCAATACAAAGAATCACATAATATATAATTCCATAAAAATTCTCATAAACCAAATAAATATGTTATTACATCAACAATACATTTTATACAATTAAATTATCACAGCCATCAGTATTGTTTTTCAAAAAATTATTACTTTACTTTTACAATAGTCAAAGAGATAAATTATGTGCAATTCCACGCAAATACATTAATACATCTTCTTGATTGTAATTTTGAACAATTATATCAATATTATGATTTCGATCACGATATCGTTTCCAATCATTACTATCACTATTACCAGCGATTAGACATTCAACCGCAGCTTCAGTTAAACATTGTTCTTCTTGGAGTAATTCGATGAATTTCCAGATGGTGACATGCGCTGCAGCAGCACGATGATTAAATCCATTGTGCCCCCCTTCGACAGAATTGTTCGTTCGATCATCGTGGTTTAACGTTGTCTCATAATAATTCCATGATTTTATAGAGAATATACTTCCAGAGCGTTGCTTACGTCGATTCAACTTCCCAATCCTAGTATGCTCAAAGTACTCCAGTAATTCATTCAACTCATCAAGATGATCATTATAAAATGGTGATGCAAGCAGCTCATCGTATGCCTCAATAACATCTCGAGGTGGAACGAAAGCAATTGCACATAACATCCTTAAATTCAACGAGTACTGTGCATTAGATGCGTACTTCACCTGTAATACACAACTCTGTATTTTTCGCTATATACATTGTGTGAAGTGAAAGAAACATCCTTTTACTTCAACTCCAAACACTTGAACAGCAGCTTGCATCGAGGCTAACTCAAAATCAACTATAACCTCATTTGGACTTAATCAAGGCTCCAATTCTTTTAATTCACATAACATGCGAGTGTATACTTTTTTACTTTTCCCAGTACACAGTACAAACACTAGAGGCAATACCTTATCCTTCAATCTGCCATGTATACTGTACAATTGATAAAATAGTGATGGTACTGTTTTAAAAGTACTATCAGCATATAAAACATTACTTGATCTTAGATAATTTAAATTTGTAGCAGTCAAAAAAATTAATAAACGATCACTTCGTTTAGCAGTAGTAATAGTTACATCTTTTAATAAAAACTTCTCTCCGACTTTAGTTACTGTATAGCATTCAGGGATTATTGAATTTTCGATTGTAGATGGTATTATAGGATGACTTGACTCCACAGCACGGATACGAGTAACAGTACGTGCTAAATTACGCCGACTAGGTAATTGACCAGCAGCCTCAGCAGACACACTAGCAACAGACTCAGCAACCACAGTAGCAGCAGTTTTATGACTACTCTTTGCTTTACGTCGTAACTTTGCTGTTGCGATCATAACTTCAACTCGTTCAGGCTCAGGTGCATGACGATGATCAGTAACTGATACACTTTCACCTAATGCAAAATTATATTAAAACAATGAATAACTGAATAAAAAGTCAGCATGTTTATTATTCACTAATCTACGAACCATTTTTATCATTAGTAGTTGTATGGGAAATACTACGGCATCGGCCACTATTATAATGAATACAACGCCATTGAAAATCGTTAGGGCCCTGACGATAGTATCTGTATGTAAAGCCTTTATCAATTAAATTCACATCACCTTTTTGGTTTTTACAAGTTTTAACGGCATGATTCTGATGGAAGAATAATATATAAATAAATTAAACAACACAAATAACCTAATACGATGGCACAATGCTTAACAAACCAAACAGTATGAAATCGTCGCATACCAACATCTATCATCCACGTTTATGAATTCAAAAGGTGATGATAAGCTTATAAGAAATTATTATTATCGACCGAGATATTAACGCCTGAGATATTAATGACTGCGATTCTTTTAAATGACAAATTTTTCCCTAAGATCTTTTCACCGAGTTCTTTTGGCAGAGATGAAATTGACTGAGATAAAAAGGGCTGCCACCCTTTATTACGTATCATTTATCGTTACTACGATGAGAGTCTCAAAAACTTTTATTATTGAATAGATGATGTCCTTTTTGAAATCTACGAATTAAGTCATACGACTTTTGGCGGACGCAGACTCTTTCAGTTTGCTTCATGTTCTGCGAAGGAGATCTTTCTCGAATATGTCCCTAAATATATCAAAAATGAACTTTTTGACCTAGTTGCAACCGACAAATTTACTTTGAAGATCTCTATCACGAAGTAGACCGACTATTGAAATATCGCGAGTCCTGTCATCATGAAGATTATCTTTGCAACTCATATCATAACTGTGATCCCTATCATAACCACCATCGCGATGATCACAATTATTGCCAAGACCGATATGACCTTAAACGCCATTCTAGCGATTCTACTCCGATCTTTAGTAATCATGATTATGTCCTCGAATACTCTCATCAGCCACTCAAAGTACTATGGTCATATATATCTATAACACCTGTAACTACGACTAAGATCACGGACGAACTCGATATTACAGAAATTAAAAAGACAAGTAATCGAAGGGTTAAAACACCTGAAAAGAGTAATAGCGATACCAAAGGGTGCGAGGGTTACTTCACGGAAACGCTGACATACCCTTCTTTCATTTTTCCGCCTCTTCTACACCAATATTCAAGATAAGAACAATCTCATCTCTTTTCAGGATATGTACTGGGATAAAGGCGAGTATCAGCTACGAAAGTTACTTCTCCTATCTTCGATTCTATTAATGATTCCGAGTTGACAGGAGAGGTAATCTCAGAACCAGACTCTGTAGCTTTGGTTTTAGCCCTGCCTAACTCAATTCACCTCCAGTGGATCTTCCTTCATTCTTCGACGACAGTTCTTCTTATTCTTTAGTTCAGAAGCCCTCAGAAATTATATCAAAATTAGAAAATTTGACGAAAAGATCAGACACGCACTAATCTTCCTAATTTCAAAAACTCTTGTCATTCAGGCTATTTAAAACCTAAAGGTAGTTCCAAAACATCTGTTTTACCAGCTCTAAATCATCCAGAAGAAGCTATCCAACCTTTAAAACATTCCAAACCTCAAGAGGATACAGCAACATCTTCTAATGGACCTTGACGTTTCAGGAGGATCCAGCAAGAACGCATACGGCCTCCCCGTAAACCTTCTTATCATCCCCCTACGAAATAACGCCCTGATTCGCTTTCCAAAGATCAATCGACCACTTCGATTAAAATACATATACCCCTTTGAAAATAATTATTCTCACATCTTACTATTATCACCTTACATGTTTTCATTGTTAATGAGTCGTTTACGAGTCCTTATTTAGCATGAGAATATTCGTGAAAATGAATAGATGTAACTCTTGGATATCATAAGGGGATGATTCTTGCCTCCCAACATCTAAAAATTATGCGAAATCTATCTCTCGCTGTACACCGTTAATCTAAGAGTTTCAGCAGATTTGTCGCTTTTTGGCCTTTTAACGATCAAACAAGTTATGTAGAGTATATCCTTTGACATCACACATCCCGCATACTGGACCATATCATATATTTTATTGTTCTCCTAACCTTTGATGCAAATTAGATCACATCAATTTTTTCTTTTTTTTTTCTGGTGAATTCTTATAATTTTTACCCTACGTAGAACTTTCCCCCAGTACTTCTTTTCTATAAGACTTTCTGAAGTCCTATTTGTGTCGTTCCCTTTTCTTATCTCTTATGTTTTAGAGACCTTCAACCAGTATCGGAGGATCTGGGCGGATCATCTGATCTATTTCACAATCGACTGTCCCGGATTACATCCTCATTATCTGGTTCGAGTCACCAGTCTCATCGAGGAGTGGATAATATCATCAACGACGATGTAACCATAAGGCTCACCATCTTCAGGAAGTGTTAGAAGCTGATGGCAGGTACCACAAGACTTCAAACTTCAACTATCGATATATATATATTGTAAAATATGCGTGTATGTCCATCTATTGAGGGATTGACCAACGACAGTTTATCAGTTAACGACGATTGCTTGACGATTAGATTGTTTATAGCAACGAGGGGAGAGTTTGTTTATCTCCAGTTTGTGACTGAGACTAGCACAGATTAGACGTCATATTTTAGATTCTGTATTTGAATCTGTCTTTTTTAATAAACTTCCCTGTTAATATTATTTGACGTGTTCTTATATTTTACATTAGGTGTCAGAAGTGATTTGTCTCTCGTGACGAATCGATATTAGTGAATTAATTAGTATATTTGTGTATATTTTAAAGTTTTTAGGGAAATGCCAAAAACATCAAATCGCCGTCAAACGAGGAGGGAAACTCGAAGGACACGATTTAAAGATTGTGCTGATAATGATAATTCTTCAAATGGTGGATTATTGGCATTAGAAATGCGGATGAATAGATTGGAGAAGCAACTTTTACAAAATAAATTAGAGATGAATGGATTACTTCAAAACTTTATGGGAGAGATAAGATCTTTATTTTTTCTTTAATTTAATCAATAGTGAATCGATTCCTAACAATTCTTCAAGAATTTTTAATCCAAATATTTCTACAAATTCAAATTTAATTGAATCGGTCCCGTCTTCTTCGGTCGGGAATTCGTTAAATTTTGCAAAACCGGCAAAATATGACGGTTCTCAGACGTGGGAAAGTTACTCACGTCAATTTGAGACCATTGCGTGATTACGTGATTGATAGGGTGCAGTCAAAGCTTCGATTTCAGTGTCCTGCTTGAAGGACAAAGCTCAAGAAATTATAGATAATTTGAGCATAGAAGATTTAAGTAAGTAGTGTGTTTTGTCTAAATGTTTAGAAGATCGTTTCGGTGAAGCTCCATTTGCCAGAGCATACTTCAGTCGTTTCCGAGCTAGGAAACAGAATAAAAAAGAAATTTTGACTGATTTTACGAATGATTTGGATAAATTAGTCAAATATGCGTATCCGGGAGTAGCAAACGATCGAAGAGAACGAATGGCTGGTTTACAATTCTTTGCAGAATTGAATAATGTAAAATTGCAATATTCTTCACGTTCGGAAAGATTAGAATTTCTTCAATCCGCACCTCAACGAGCAGTTGAATTAGAATCAATTGATAAATTATGTTACGGAAATAAAGAAATAAATAAAAATGATCGAGTTAACAAAAAAAATGATCACAAAGATGATAGAAATTTAAATTTTGATATAAAAAATTATACAAATAATAATAATAAAAGAAATTTCCGAAACAATAATTCTAATTTTTCTAAGGAGAATTTCAGGACAGTTCATAATGGAAATTCTTCACAAGGTTTTCAATATTGGGTTTGTGGACAGAAAGGTCATTCGAGGAATAATTGTCAAGTTTTTCAAGCTGTTCAAACTACTTCAGCAAATAATTCTCAGAATAATAATAATTTTTCAGGTGAAAATTCTTCCAAAAAAAATTTCGTCAAAATTAAGTCACAATTTAGTTAATTCTTCAAAGATTCTTCAAAATTCAGATTCTTTATTTAAACTTTTACTCATACTTAAAGGTGAAATTAATGGTAAAGAATGTGATATGTTAGTCGATACTGCTGCTGATATTATGGTTCTTAATTCTTCTCTTTTTAATAAAAATTCACCTAGAGCAAATAATTCTTCTTTTTCTATTTTCACAGTTTCTGGTAATAAATTTGATTTTCATTTTCTTGAGACAGTGGAAATTAGGATTTCAAATATTAGAATAAGTTTAGAGGTTGTCTTTGCTCAAATTCATGACGAGTGTATTTTAGGGATATATTTCTTAGTAAAATCAGGTTTGTTTGATGAATTTAAAGAAATTTTCCATGAAAGATTTTTCTTTCTAATAATAAAGTTGTTTCTATTAATAAAATTTCTGTCGATTAAAATGATCTTCCTGAATTTATTTTTAATTTATTTCCAAAATCTTTTAATTTATTGGACGAGAAAAATGTTTTACGTTTCAAAACATTATTTTTGAAAAATATAAATATTTGTTGAATAAATTTTTTTTGATATTGGGAATTGTAAAATTTTACAGCATAAGATTCATGTTGGAAATGGTCTTCCTATTGAACAGGCTTCACGTCGTATTCCTTTACATCATAGGGGAAAAGTTGATACTGTTATGGAAGAAATGAAGCAACAGGATGCTATTGAACTTTGTCGTGGTCCATGGGCTTCTCCTGTTGTTCTTGTTCCTAAAAAAGCTGGTAAAATCAGATTTTCTGTTGATTATCGAAAATTAAATGATGTCACAGTTAAGGATTCTACTCCAATTCCTCATCAAAAAGATATTTTGAATATGGTTTTTGGTTCTCAATGGTTTTCGACTATTGATTTAAAAAGTGGTTATTGGCAAGTTGAGGTTGCTCCTGAAGATCGTAAGAAAACGGCTTTTTGTATTGGAAGTGAACTTTGGCAATTTAAAGTTCTTCTTTTCGGTTTATGTAATGCTCCTGCCACCTTTGTTAAACTTATGAATATAGTTTTAGAAGGTCTCCCCGGCAAAATTTGTTAAGTATATTTAGATGATATTATTATTTTCAATAAAACTCTTGGTGAACATTTCATTCATCTTCAAAATGTTTCCAAAAGACGTTTACAATCAGCACTTACAATCAATGCTAAGAAATGTATATTTTTTCAAGAAGCAGTTGTCTTTTTAGGTCATATTGTTTCTGGCGAAGGTTTAAAGAGTTGTCCTGAAAAGATTTCTGCCATTATTAATTGGCCTATTCCAAAAAATAAAACTGAACTTAGGAGTTTTCTTGGACTTTGCTCGTATTATAGAAAATTTATCAAAGATTTTGCTACCTTAGCAAAACCTCTCTATTTAATTAGTGGAGAGAAAAGAGATTTTATTTGGGATGATATTGCTCTTCGAATTTTTCAAAAATTAAAACGGATTTCAACTACTACACCTATTTTAGGTTATCCTGATTCTAATTATCCATTTATTCTTGATACTGATGTTTCTAATGTGGGAATAGGAGCTGTTTCATCACAAAAAATTCCAATTAAGAAAAATGGTGAAATGATTTATCAAAAAAAGATTATTGCGTATTTTAGTAAGACTTCACATAGTCGTGAAAGAAATCATTGTGTTACTAGAAAAGAATTGTTAGCTGTTGTTATTTCGGTTGAACATTTTCGTCATTTTCTTCTTGGCAAATGATTCACAATTAGAACTGATCATGCTTCTCTTAGTTGGTTACTTTCTTTTAAGAATCCTAAGGATCAAGATTCTCGTTGGTTAGAAATTTTGTTTTAATTTTGAAGTTCAGCATAGACCTGGTCAAAGTCATTATAATGCTGATGCTTTATTTCAGCGTCCATGTGACGGTAAGAAATGTCTTAAAATGGATACTAATGAAGAATGTGTCTTTAACAAAAATATTTTCCGTACTATCTGTGAAATGAATAATAATTCAGATTGAATTAAATTTCAGAATGATGATAGTATTTTGAATTTAATAAATAAATTCAAACAGGAAAATAAAATTCCTGAATTTAGTGATGCTTCTCATTTGGATTCAACTTTTAAACGTAATTTACTTTATTAGAATTATTTAGAATTGAAGAATGGCGTTTGAGTAAAACGTTGGGAAGCTCCTAATTTTTCCTGTATTATTTTTCAGGTTGTTGTCTCTCGAGCTAAAGTTAATGAAATAATTTCTGAAGCTCATAAGTCTCCTTCTGGTAGACATTTTGGTATTGATAAAACAATTTCTAAAATTCGTTAAAGATTCTTCTGGTTCACTTTCAAACAGGATGTTGACATTTGGTGTAAGAAATGTAAAGTTTACTTTACTAAAAAAGATCCTCATAAGAAATCATGTGGTTCTTTTCAAATTTAGAATGTTGGCTCTCCTTTTGAAAGAGTATCAATTGATATTCTTGGTCCTCTCACTAAAACTTCTTCTGGAAATAAATTTCTTTTAGTTGTTACTGATTCTTTTACCAGGTGGCCTGAAGCAATTCCTTTTCCTAATCATCAAGCTTCGACTATTGCCCAAGCTCTAGTTTCTTGAATATTTTGTAGACATGGTGTTTCTCTAGAAATTCATTCTGATCAAGGAAAAAAATTTGAATCAGAAATATTCAAAGAGGTAATCAATCTTTTTGGAATCAAAAAGACTAGAACTCCACCTCTTCATCCTCAATCTAATGGTTTGGTTGAAAGGTTGCATAGGACTATTCTTCAATATTTATATCGAAGTTAATCATTAAATACAATTTTCAATTGTTTATAAAAAATTTACATTGTTATTAATTATGTATAATTTTTAAAAGTCATATTTCATCATTAATAATATTATCTTGTCGAAAGTATTCAAATCGAAGCGAAATTCGCATCAGTTAATCGATAAATGAAATTTCCCATTGTTTGTAACAAATTCACATCGTCCTAAACAATGCGTAATTGATGGAAGTCACATTTAGTCGGAAACAATAATGTTAAGTCAATATCAAATTTATTTTCAAATTGTTTTGACTTGAAGGGCCCAAGTCAGTTAGTCTCAGAATATTCGAATTTTCGTACTGCCGGACTTGTCCACTGGCGCGTTGGTCAACTCATTGGACCAATAGTCGAGGAGATTTTTCCTCATGACCCAGCAGTCAACTCTAAGGTCCTAGTGACGCCAACAAGCACGTGGTCGAGAACTTGTGGCGTCAGTTAGCTCCAGGTGAATCACGCAGGCGAATCTATCGTTTTTCCGGTCGATTCATCCATTTTGTCAGTCAACTCGGTAATTAATTAAAAAAAATAGTTCAGCTAGCTCAATCAAAGTCACACAAACAAACGTGAAGTATTAAATCAATACAAGTCAGTTCTCATGGTCCGATAAAAGCAGTTTTAGTGTCATCGTGCGAGAAGTTTATTGGTGGTAACGCCATAGTGCCTCACGGATAGTCACACACACAGTCACGCTCGTACAACTTACTTGTGTGAATGTGACTATCCCTACACATTGACTTTGTGGATATTTTACGGGTTATTTTAGTGACCAAAGATTAGTAAACAATACGGACTACTCATTTTGTGACAGATTCACTGTTTCGAACATCTCAAAAAATTAAATGATCTTTATATTCATCAACAAGAATAATGTTGACAACTCATGGATGCATGATAGGTTCTCTTCAGCACTCAGAGCAATAGAAGAGGCGTGTATCGCCAACTCATCAGTGCAACCGGGCAACTCAGCAGCCAGAGCTGACAATCATATAATCTAGTTTAGTGAAGACTTGTCATCTCCTACGTCGACCATCAGTCTTCTTGGTGCTGAAGATAGGTAATGTACCAGCGCTACAAACTGAGGGAGTGACAACAGTAACACTGAGATCAATTCATACGCAGGAGCAAGTAACAATATATGCTCACATACTCTAGTGTGTCACTGGTACTTCACCAACCAGACAAATTGAAGCAATAAATTTGTCAGCTCTCAATTCCCTTCAACTTGCTGATTTAAACTACTCAACACCGCAACCCATCGACATTCGAATAGGAGCAGATTGTTACGATCTCATTGTTAAACCAGTCATCAAACAATTTCTTCAGCCATCTCTCATCTCTCAAGGATTTATTTTTGGGTGGATGCTCATTGGTATGTCACAAGAGATAAGTTGCTGGACTCGTCGAACTCATTAGACAGTACAAATTAACTTATATTAGCAAGTGTCTGATCTCTTGACAAAATTCTGGGCTCAAGAGGCAGCTCCAGAGACTTTAGCCAGCCAACTTAGCCCAGATGATCATGATATTCAACATACTGGTGCCAAAAGCCAAAAAGACATTGCAGATATACTCGTCTGGATTAGGCAGCACAAATTTGTATTTACGTCAGACATCACGAAGATGTACAGACAAATCAAAGTCCATAGAGATGATTAGGATCTTCAGAGGATTCTGTGGGTGGGCGAGCACTCCAACATCATCCCTTATCAACACATATAGTACCAGATCTGCTTCATTCTTGGTGATCCGGACAATGATTCAATTAGTAAAAGATGAGGGTAGTAAATTTCCTCTGGCTATTGATATATTGCTAAAAGAAAGATATGTGGATGATATTTTTCGAGGTGCCAACACAGTGAGTCAACTCATAGACATCTCAACTTAAGTCAGGCAACTCTGCATTGCAGGTAGGTTCCCCCGAAATCGATGCAAAAAAAGATATTTCCCTTCTTCCCAGATTTGTATCAAAATAAAAAAGATAAATTATTCATTCATCACACATATTACATATATGATAATCATCGTAAAAATTTTTTAGACATAATGATTTTTTACTCCATACACGAGGGATAATTGCTATATTTCGACATCCTGAAATATCACAGTGAGAGTTACATTCGTCTCCAAACGCAAAATCTACTAAATTTTCAAATGCATCTGGTTTAATAAAAGTATGAGTAGATAAAGAATCTTTCCATATTCTTAACCCATAAACATCTAAAAGTTGAATTTGCCCAGTGGTCCCTTTAAGGATTATTATTTCGTTATTTGATAGTTTTGCAGACGTGATAGCTTTGGGACAATGACCAGTCCGGGAATCAATAAAAAGTAAACTTTTTTTTCCAACATTCGAAAAAAAAACATCTTTCAACAAAATTTTAAAGTGGTCCAAAAATAATAATTATATCAAATTTCTATATAAATATTATACAATATAACATCCATATTGAATTTTTTACCTGACATAAGTTTCCAGATTTCGATACCTTTATGTATACACCATCTGGTATCAAAAGCGATGTCTCAACCCGCGGTCTGAGTTTTCGAGATAGTTCTTTCAATACAAAAAAAAGAGAAGTCGAAAGTTTTCCATCAGCTGATATAGTTGGTTATTTAGTGTAACTATGAGTTATCGAAGGAACTGATTGAACGGTACACTTGACTTTTTCTCTCCTTCTGGAGCCAAAGATCTCCCAGAATGAACTTCTAATGTGAAGCCACTTTGATCAGAATTGTATATATTGTCTAGACTATATGATTGGCTCGTTACCTTTACATTATCAACAAATGTTTCTGATGTTTGTTTTAGAATTTTACGATCTTCAATTTTCTTAATGATACGAATTCAGTGATTTTACGATCTTCAATTGTTCTTCATGAGACGATCTTAGTGATTTCACGAGAAACAAAACGATGAGCACTTTTAAACGATAGTAACCATGTTGGAGATGCTTGAAGGCGAAAATCATTGAATCCTGAATTTTTTAAGCTACCAGTGCCCATTTCCTCAAATCGAAATCATCGATTATCATATTAGCATCGAAGGTAGATTGAACATTTTTATAAGTATATTTGCAAATTTTTCTTTATATGTTCCACCTTGATTGAATGGATGTGTCCAGCGCCGTAATTGTCAAACAGATTGTACTTTACTGAGTCTGTTCTTGAAAGTGTCTATATTTTAATTTTTTTAATCCCACTTCGCCAACATTCAACTGCTCGCAACCTATAGTCATGACTCAAGTCCTCTTTATCAGCGGTACATGCATCTTCAGGCGTTTTTAGTTTGTTGCTACCAGATGTATATTCTTTATCTTCTACAGTCTCTTGTTCCCAATCCTTGTATAGTTTTTCGAAATACAACAGTAGTTAAGTGGGGGGGGGGGGGTCTGGCTCAATCTACTATTACCGACCGTGTCAGTAATTTACTGGCAGGACCGGCAACTTACTGGTTGTAGATGTAATTTCCAGTTTTCCCGCTAGATGGCGCTGGATCGACCTGCAGTCGGTAATTGTTGGGCAGCGCTGCTGATGTGGCGGGTGAAAGAATTTGAATTTTTTTACTGGCAATTGTTACCAATTTAATGTTGGTAACTGTTGTCAATCTTTTTCACTGAGTAGCGCTGTTGTTGTGGAGGGTAAAGAATTGAAATTTTTTTGAATATCATCGACCTGTAACGACTATCGATCACCAGACGATAACTATTACCAACATTTTTTTCACTCAATGGCGTTGTAATTCCGGCGATATGAATTATTTAGAACTTATGTCGAATCATTATTATCAATCTCCCCCATTACAAGACGCTGCTGTTGTGCACAATTCGATTTTTTTTCCGAGAATTTTGGCAATTACTTCTGTCATCCGTTAGCGGGTGCTATAAGTAAATGTCAGACAACATTTAAATTAAGAAAAATTTTATTTTATCATTATTGACATAAATTCATTAACATTGAAATTACTAGTGATGGTGTTCATATTTACTTTGAACACAATTCATTAATCACTGTCCTACACTCAGTCGTGTACAGTAAGAAATGATGTTGATTATTAGTTGTAGGAAATTCGACAGTACCAGTGGAATATCTCAAAAATAGCTGACCCTTTGTAACTAATTCATGCAAATGATTTCTATAATCGGCATCTTCCAACAAGATGGTTATGTATGACGGCAAAAAAATGTTTGACTCCTGGACTCCATCTTCGTCAATTTCCTCCACTATTGCGGAAGCCAAACATAGGTCATTTTTATATTTTATCACTCTTAATTCTTTCACTGGGTATGCTGGATTAGGAGAACGTTCCTTCATCTTGTCAACTAGTGTGGAATCCTCCAAAAGTGCAAATTGGTATTCTTGAGATACACCCATTCCCACAATGATTTGTTTTTTGAAATCAGAAATTAATTTTCGGAAATTTATTTAAAAATTTTATTATGGAAGATTGAAATTTTTTTTTATTATCAAAAAATTGTAACTTACAATTTTAGAACTCTTTAAATTATGCCTCTTCAATAAACACAACGTAAGGTTTGCCTGAAATATTCTGACGACTTAGTCGTTTGAGGTTTCGTTGTTGACTGAAAATTTTTTGGCATGGTAACTCAGTTTTATAGCTTCTTCCGACAATCGTTTTATAAACAATACCCATTATTTCACAGATTTTACATGCAAACGAATTGTTATTATTTCTCCACGAAAATTAACCAATTCTCCGTCTTGATCGACAATTTTTAATTGCATATGATGTATTGCTTGCACGGCGATTAGAAGATAAATGACGTTAGATGGCACTTCAATGATTTTATATCCTGGTGGAACTGATGGGAAAAATTTATGAATTGTATGCACTAATTTATTATTTATGTATGCTCCTGTAGTAATATTACACTCGATTCTCAATGCATTTATTTTCAAGATGGAAACTGGTGAATCTGACATCTGTGTTGATTTTGGCGCGATAAGTCTCGGACCAAAACCCAACAGACGACCAATAGAATCATCTGGCTGGAAATTTTTTGTAGCGTTATCACTGTAAATCTCACTGTGCAATTCATTGTTGTTAGGTTTAATGGAAATTGACAATTTAGGATCAGCTTTCTTCAAATAATTTTCAATATCTTTAATTTTATAGCTTCCTGTTGGTATTTCAATAATTTTATTTCGTTTATTTATATTATAATAAAACTTATTATTTCCATTGTCAATATTTGGGATAGAGTTGGACGTTAATAATTCAACAAGACCAAGTATATAATTTTTTGTCCTTGTTAATTCGATAGGTGAAAAATAATTTGCCTCTAATATAGAGGGCTGGCCAGACAGCGTTATGATAAATAAATCATCCATGACTGAAGATCTTTTTATTTAGCTTCACTTTTTATGTGGCTTTTGAAATTGAATACCATACCGAGTCCCCAGATGTCTTTAACTTTTTCTCTGAGAAATTTTAAACATAAATGTCCACAATTTGCTGTCGAATAATCTTGTTGCTTTGTATGATTATATAGTATGCTACCAACATCGAGATATTTTCGAAGTTCAGGTGGAGGTTTTAAGTTACAGAAGCTATCAAACTATATTGCATCATTTCCCCGTTTTTTATATGCCACCCAGTGAGTTCCTGGTCCATCTTTATCATCAAGGTTAATGATAGCTGACTCATTTTTCCATGGTTTAGATTTTGGTAAATTATTTCTCATGAAAACTCCACGAAAGTATGGAATTTTCATAATTTTTGCATACTTCAAAATATCGATGTTTGTTAATGCTCGATGTGGTAGCTCTATACGTTTTTTCCCGCCGGTTTCAAGTATAGACCATATCCTCGTTTTCGACGTTTAAAACGTAGACCTCTACCCAAGGCTATGGCTTCCATTTTTCGATTGTGACGTTTTGCTTCATCCAATTGACGATGAGCAGATTTAGCATCACTAACTGCTTTTGCAATACCTGAAGCTCCACCAGCGAAAGCACCAATTGCACTTAGACCAGCAAATATCGGTATAAGTGGTAAAACACCTCCAACCTTAGTCGGTACAGGTAATACACGAGGAACTCGAACATTATTTTTTCCACCAATCGTTTTTACTGCTTTCCGTGCAGCTGATAATGCAGATTTTATTGGATCTCCACCTAAATTCATCATCAACTTGGCCGAATCCACAATCTGTCTTAAAGGTTTTTTCTTCAAACCTTTTCCAACTTTTTTCTTTCCCACTCTTTTTTTCAAACCCATTTCGAGACCAGCAAATATCGGTATGGCGTCATAGCGGTCAAATTACAGTTTATCGATTTCTTTAGATTCATGGCAAGTAGCATTGAAAAATTAGCTTCATTTTTACATGATGATAATAAGAATATTACGGAAAAATTCTATAATGATCGTGAACAGTTTAGATTAGTAGTGCGAAAGGGAGTCTTTCCCTATGAATATATTGATAATTAGGATAAACTTGATGAAACTCAGCTTCCTGCCCAATCAACGTTTTACTCTAAATTAAATGATGCAAATATCACAGATGAAGATTATGAGCATGCACTCGCTGTGTGGAATAAGTTTCAGCTTAAAACTTTAGGTGATTATTCAGATTTATATTGGAAAACTGATGTTTTGTTCTTAGCAGACATCTTTGAAAATTTTCGTAGAAATTGTTTAGATGCATACAATTTAGATCCTTTACATTACTTAACTGCACCTGGCCTAGCTTTTGATGCTATGCTGAAATATACCGAAATAGAACTTGATCCTTCGCAAGATGTTGAAATGCTCAATTTCATAGAGAAAGGAATAAGAGGAGGTGTGTCACAGTGTTGCAATAGATATGGCAAAGCTAATAATCAATTTATGAGAGATGATTTTAATCCAAACAAAGATGAATCTTACTTAATGTATTTCGATGTAAACAATCTTTATGGTGCAGCAATGAGTGAATACCGGCCCACTGGTTCTTTTAGATGGGTTACTGAAAAATTTGATTTGAATGATATAAATTATTTGATTTTAATTATTCCCAAAGATTCAACAATTGGTTATATTTTTGAGGTAGATTTAGATTATTTACAATCATTGCATGAGCATCATATAGATTTACCGCTATGCCCAGAGCATTGGAAACCACCTGAATGCAAAAGTACAAAGTTGATGACAACATTATTATTTAAAAATGAGTATGTTATACATTATAGAAACCTACGGCAGTGTGTTGAACTTGGTTTAAAAATTAAAACAATTCATCGAGTTTTACAATTCAAGCAATCAGCATGGTTAAAAAAATATTTAGATTTAAATACAAATATGAGAAAGCAATCTAAAAATGAATTTAAAAAAAAAACTTCTACAAACTGATGAATAACGCTGTTTATGGAAAGACAATGGAAAATGTCCGTAATCACAAAGATATAAAATTAATCACAATATGGGAGGGAAGATGGGGAGCACAAACTCTAATATCACAACCCAACTTTCATAGCAGCATTATATTTGATGAAAATATAGTCATTATAGAAATGAAACAACTGGAAATACTGTTCAATAAGCGAATTTATGTAGGGTTTGCAATACTTGATTTATCTAAAATTTTTGTTTATGATTTCCATTATAATTATATCATGAAGACTTTTGAAATTAATGTGAAATTATTATATACAGACACAGATAGCTTAATCTATCATTTTACTAATGTAAACATATATGATTATATTAAACGTGACATTCAGAAATATGACACGTCTGATTATCCTGAAAATAATGTTTATGGTATTCCTTTAGTCAATAAGAAAGTTCTAGGCTTGATGAAAGATGAAAATGAAGGAAAAATTGTGACTGAATTTATGGGGTTTAGAGCAAAAATGTATAGTTTCAAAGTTCAAAATGAAGAGGATCGAAAGAAAGCCAAAGGTGTGAAGAAAGCAACAATTGAAACGATTACGATTGATGATTATAAAAATTGTTTGTTTCATCATACTGTTTTAAAAAAAGATGAATATCATATTGTAAGTAAAAAACATGAAGTATGCACTATTTTAAGAATGAAAAAAGCCTTAAGTTGGGAAGATAATAAAAGACAATTATTAGAGGGAACTACTGATACTTTACCATGGGGTTACAAAGAATGTAATGCGAATTCGTAATTTTTTTAAATTTATTTTTTGTATTAAAATAATTACAAGTTACAAATATCATAAATATAAGTTACAATTGTCATTACTCAATTGTCATAGTTATAAATTACAATTATCATAGCTTATGGTTTCAAGTGTTATTTTATAAGTTATAATTGTTCTTTTACAAGTTAACCTATCACTACTAAAATTTGTCTGATAATTATAAGTTTGTTATTGTCATAATTATAAATTGTTTTTGTCACATTGTTTTTAAATAAATTATATATCCTCTAAATTTATCCAACTATTGTGTTCATTGCTAAATCCTAACCACTTCACATATGCTTGATTTCTATGTTTTTTTAAAACTTTTTCAACCAAATAAACATCAGGATATTGTACTCCAGTCAATTCATCTTCATAAAAACCGCCTTCTATTAGTTGGTTTTGATAATTTGTTAATTTATAAGTCACCGGATGAGTATTTTCGACTTTGCTGATGGTAAAAATTTCAGTGGTCCAATTGGGAGTGTAGCCTTTCTTGAATACATGTCTATATTTGCTGATGCGAACTTTATCACCAACTTTAAATTTATATTTTTTCTCCATCTTCATGATCTTAAGCTTTCTGTAAACAGTATCAAGTAGATGCTTTTCATTGGCTGAAATCACATGCACAGGCTTCATCTTAATTGTACGATGTTTAGTATTGTTATATAATGTTAATAATTTTGGTAGAATGTCTATCCATTTGTAATTTCCATTTAAAGTAAAATTTTTCCACATTTTATTTTTCAAAGTTCGGTCAAATCGCTCGCAAATTGAAGCTTTCAAGTTGCTGAATGTCGAAAACATATTAATTTTGTTTTCTTTCATGAGTCCTTCAAAATCTTCATTATAAAACTCTTTTCCCCTATCAACGTGTAAATGCTTGGAAACTCTTTTTTCTTTCAAAATTGACATCATTGCAGCAGTGACATCTTTACCATTTTTAGTCTTAATTGGTATAGCCCAAGCATATTTAGAGAATATATCAATAACCGTTAACAAATATTGATATCCTTTATTGTAGGATTTATATGCACTCATATCAACAAGATAAGCCTGCCAAGTCTCATCAAGACCACGTATATCCACATGTCGTCGTTGATAATTTCTTCTCACTGGTCTATGAAGCTCTTCTGCGATTTGTCTTTTTTCCTTGTTTATGGCAATTGGACTTTAGGTCTTCCTTTCAATTTTTTCTGAACGTTCTCCTCCAGCTGTTTTGTAATGCCGGTATGCCTATTATCTGCCTCTTTGAACATATTTAATTGATCAAATTGATAAAATTCATTTATTTTGTTTAATTCAGCCTTCAAACTTTGTTGTGCGGCTTGTGATGATTCCAATTGCTGTTTTACTTGCTCACTGATATTTTCAATTTTTGTTTGGAGATTTTATATCTCTTGTGTTAAAGATGCTATTGTATTACTGATGCTTGATTTAACAACTTTTAATGATACAGCATCATTTAGATCTACTGGATCAGCAAGGTTGCACAATCTTCTATTATTCATATCACATTTGTTTATCGATTGTTAATTTAAATCCATTACCAGGTGGACCACGGACAGCACTTTTTCGTGAATCATTGTCTAACTGACGTCCAAAAATGTCTACACTCATCCTCTCTCTTCAAGAGATAATTGATCAATGGGTAATGACATTGAGCATCTGATTAATATATGATTCCAGTTCCACGTAGTTCTTCAATAATTGACATTATTTCATTGATATGGCTAAAATTACCAGCAGCACGTGATGAAACGAGTAGACGTAATCGATCAACAAGTTCATTGGGATCATCCCAATAAACATAGTCCAGTGGTCGATTATGATTTATCATATATTGCGGCAAACCTTTACCGCTTTTCGGTAAATATTTTCTGATAATATTTTGATATTTCTTTGAATATTTATTCTCTCTAAGACTTCTGTCAGGGTGGTAATGTTTATGATAGGCGTAAGTGCTTTTTAAAATTTGTCCATAAGTATTCTCATCAATGTCTGTTGTTATATTTGGATCAGGTGATTCCATGAGAAGTAATTCTAAGCGACCAGGATTACTTTCATATTTTTTATTATCGATGTAAACAAATTTATCATCAAATCTTGCTTCAGCATTACCAATCATCAGTTTATTCTTCAATTTTCTTACACCAACCTTTGTATCCAATTCTTTTACTTGATGTTTTGAATCGAATTTTTTTGAATACGATACTGCAGGTAACTCTTTTATCGGTGTACTTTAATGAGGAGCAGTAGTAAAAGATTCATCATCAGCTATTGCACTATTATCTACATCATAATCAACAGTATTATTATCATGTGTTGTTTGAAAGCTTGTAGCTCCTTCTACAGGATCTTTTTTGATTAGCTCTTTTTTTTTCACATCAAATTTCTCTGTTTTCATCGGAGTCTTGTCCACTAATTGCTGTGAAGGAGTTACGACTGGTTTAAACATTTCGTTCATAGCTCGTTGAATTATTTCTCGCCCATGTTCAATAATTTCATGCTTCTGTCGTATTGCGTCACTGGCTTTCGCAATTTGATGCAAAATATCAATTCTTTTTTGCATTTTTCTTGTCTTCATACTACCACTTTGATGACCGCGTCAAAAATGTTCTTTTTCTCTGATTGTTGTTCAATTCATATATTAATAAAGCAATCAAATCCTCTTCTATAACGTCCACAACTGATTTCTCTATCTTTGTCGATAACGACGAATCCATACTTATCATTCCAACATTTGGAACAAAGTTCTCAAAATTTTGTAAATGACATGTCTGTGTTTACATGATCATCATAAATGTGCTTTAAATTCATATTATCTTGTCGGAAAAGCACGAGATGATTTGTGTTATTTCGCACTAGATGTTTGGGAATACGTGCATAAGTTCGGCAGAGATAAAAGCTATCAACATCTCTGTGTCATCCCATACAAAAATAAGCACGCATATTATCTTGTTTTTCACACGCTACGTCATCAAATATCATTATCGAATTTGGTTTTGCTTGCCCTGGTTTATCAACTTCTTCATGTTCATTAAAAGGAAAATAACACATACCTTCTACAGGTTCAATTAATTTTTCCAAAAATTTGTATTTTGGCTGATGTATGGATTTCGAATATAAATATATATTTTCAAATCGTAATCCATTCAGGTGTACAATAAGAGCTGAGAGAGCATTCGTTTTACCGTAATTCGAGGGGCCACATATCACACCGCGAACGCTATTCGGTAATAAATTACCATGGCGTTGAATTTTTACAGTTTGTGGAACGACGTTGTCGAAATTCGACACCGGTAATTGAGTTCTTTGTTGCTCGAACTTCATCTCGTTATCAACTGAAGAGCTGAAGTATAAATGCGCGACTTTTATAGGAATTATTTGAGTACGGCTCAGGTGATGACACAGTACAGACGTGGCACCGGCTTAGTTAACACCATTATAAATAAATAGCCATTTGAGTTACATATTCCTGGATATCAGTATTGTGGACTCAGAACAAAATTACAAAAACGATTAGAACGTGGTGATCCTGGTTTAAATCCGTTGGATGCAGCGTGTAAAGAGCACGATATTGCGTATTCGAGAAATCGAGAAATCGTAGAAGTGAGAAACGCAGCTGATAGAGTGCTTGCTGAAAAAGCTTGGCAAAGAGTTTCTGCAAAAGACGCAAATCTCGGTGAAAGGGCTGCTGCATTAGGAGTTACAAATATCACAAAAGTCAAATCAAAACTCGAAATGGGTTTGAAAAAAAGAGTGGGAAAGAAAAAAGTTGGAAAAGGTTTGAAGAAAAAACCTTTAAGACAGATTGTGGATTCAGCCAAGTTGATGATGAATTTAGGTGGAGATCCAATAAAATCTGCATTATCAGCTGCACGGAAAGCAGTAAAAACGATTGGTGGAAAAAATAATGTTCGAGTTCCTCGTGTATTACCTGTACCGACTAAGGTTGGAGGTGTTTTACCACTTATACCGATATTTGCTGGTCTAAGTGCAATTGGTGCTTTCGCTGGTGGAGCTTCAGGTATTGCAAAAGCAGTTAGTGATGCTAAATCTGCTCATCGTCAATTGGATGAAGCAAAACGTCACAATCGAAAAATGGAAGCCATAGCCTTGGGTAGAGGTCTACGTTTTAAACGTCGAAAACGAGGATATGGTCTATACTTGAAACCGGCGGGAAAAAACGTATAGAGCTACCACATCGAGCATTAACAAACATCGATATTTTGAAGTATGCAAAAATTATGAAAATTCCATACTTTCGTGGAGTTTTCATGAGAAATAATTTACCAAAATCTAAACCATGGAAAAATGAGTCAGCTATCATTAACCGTGATGATAAAGATGGAGCAGGAACTCACTGGGTTGCACATAAAAAAAAAGGAAATAAAGCAATATACTTTGATAGTTTCGGTAATTTAGAGCCTCCAACTAAACTTCAAAAATATCTCGATGTTGGTAGCATGCTATATGATCATACAAAGCAACAAGATTATTCAACAACAAATTGTGGACATCTATGTTTAAAATTTCTCAGAGAAAAAGTTAAATACATCTGGGAAATTTAGTTTCAAAAGCCATATAAAAAGTGAAGCTGAATAAAAAGTTCTTCAGTCATAGACGATTCGTTCACAATAACGCTGTCTGGACAGTCCTCTATATTAGAAGCATATTATTTTCCACCTATCGAATTAACAAGGACAAAAAATTATGTACTGGGTCTTGTTGAATTATTAACGTCCAACTCTATCCCAAATATTGACAATGGAAATAATAAGTTTTATTATAATATAAATAAACGAAATAAAATTATTGAAATACCAACAGGAAGCTATAAAATTAAAGATATTGAAAATTATTTGAAGAAAGCTGATCCTAAATTGTCAATTTCCATTAAACCTAACAACAATGAATTGCACAGTGAGATTTACAGTGATAACGCTACAAAAAATTTCCAGCCAGATGATTCTATTGGTCGTCTGTTGGGTTTTGGTCCGAGACTTATCGCGCCAAAATCAACACAGATGTCAGATTCACCAGTTTCCATCTTGAAAATAAATGCATTGAGAATCGAGTGTAATATTACTACAGGAGCATACATAAATAATAAATTAGTGCATACAATTCATGAATTCTCCCCATCAGTTCCACCAGGATATAAAATTATTGAAGTGCCATCTAACGTCATTTATCTTCTAATCGCCGTGCAAGCAATACATCATATGCAATTAAAAATTGTTTATCAAGACGAAGAATTGGTTAATTTTCGTGAAGAAATAATAACAATCCGTTTGCATGTAAAATCTGTGAAATAATGGGTATTGTTTGCAAAACGAATGTCGGAAGAAGCTATAAAACTGAGTTACCATGCCAAAAAATTTTCAGTCAACAACGAAACATCAAACGACTAAGTCGTCAGAATATTTCGTTTTTAAAGAGCTTGGGCCTCCGCATACAAAAAAAATCAAAGTAAAAGTGTGCTGTTTTGCGTGTTTCTTGCCATGGGAGCGGAAGAGGAGACATTAGCTATCAACAGAGGAGTTGTTTTTGATGAGTCTATATCACATTATGAATTACATGCTCATCAACCTTATGCATCAGCTTTCCTCAATAACAACGATGAAATCTGGATTGCTGTTCAACATCAAGACTTGTGCTTATTGCCTTGCAAGAGTTCTCTACATCGTACTGGAAAATTTACGAAAACCAATGACACTGCTGTAGCAGTGACAATGAAATTTGTAAACATGGCATTATGTCACTTATTCGAAGTAATACGATATGAATTGAATGGCATTGAGATTGATCGTAATAAAAATGTCGGTCTTACAAGTGTCATTGAAGGATATCTATCACTTTATCCAAGCCAATTAACTTATTTAGATAATACAGGTTAAATTGTTAATGATAAAAAGTTAATTGATGAAAAAGGATACTTTGACATTTTATTGCCATTGAATATCTTATTGGGAATCGCTGAAGATTATCATTGCATTATTGTCAATGCTAAGCATGAACTTGTTTTAACACGTTCAAACACCGATCTAAATGCCACAGTACAAACTACGGATAGTAAAGATGAAAAAATTACATTGACGAAAGTTGAATGGATGATTCCGTACATCACAGTGTCGGATACAAGAAAAATACAATGATTAGATTATATTGCCAAGGATCCGCCAATAACAGTGAGTTTCCGATCATGGGAAACTTATGAATATCCATTGTTACCGAAAACAACGAAAAACGTCTGGATGGTTAAAACATCAACACAATCGGAGAAACCGAGATATGTTATACTGGTATTTCAGACAGCACGAAAAAATGATGCAACAAAAGATTCCAGTCAATTCGATCATTGTAATTTGAGAGACGTAAAACTTTTTCTCCATTCACAATGTTATCCATGTGGCAACTTGAATCTTGACATATCTCACAATCAATATGCATTATTATATGATATGTACAAAAATTTCCAAGAATCATATTATGGTAACGATTCAGAACCTCACCTCACAAAAGAACAATTTATTGGCAAAGCCCCCTAATTGTCATCGATTGTTCAAAACAAAATGAATCATTGAAATCTGGACCTGTGGATGGGCGAATTGAATTTGAATCTACAAAACTGATACCCGATAATACATCGGCATACTGTTTAATCGTTCATGACAATTAAGAAAATTCTTATAATGGAACGAAAATCTGTGTATTTCAATCTTCAACCGAAAATACACATAATGCATGCATGGACTTATGCTTACAAAGCAGCTAGACAAGAATGTTGGAAAGAAGCAGCTCGAGATAGAGAAAGATTTAGATTACGAATAGAAATATATAATATTATCATTAATCCTGTCTTTTTAAAAAAAAAATTAATTATATGAATAAAATAAAATCAATTATGTAAGAAAAAAATTGTTTTTATTTTGATTATAACACATTTTACAAATCATTTCATTTTTCATTACACATTTTACAATCCTTACTAAATGGAACAGGGCCATCATTTTGGTCGTCTTTTGGTGGATGATGCTCATAACATCGTCGATACATTTTAAAATCTTTATCTAATTTCCATTCATCAGGCAGTCCATCCCATGCAGTATCGATAAGATTTGTGGCATTTTCCATGATGAAATTCTTTGTTAAAATTTTTGAATCTGTTGGATGCAACTTGAGTAATTTGTTGGTTATTTGATAAATTCTCATTGGTCTGATATCATCATCAAGAATTGAAATATTCTCAAGAACCCATTGGTATAGTTTTTTTACATTTCTAAGTGCACATTCATATCGAGGGTTGTATAGACGTGGAAATTTTAAATCTATTTCTTCCTTCATCATTCCTCTGCAGTATTGGTCGTGATGTGGACATTTGATAAAAATCGAATTATTGTAAATTGTGAAATCCTCTCTACCCAATGTTATGATTGGTATATCTATTTTCATGAATGATTCCAAATAATGTTGCACTTCATAATGGCGAACAAAAATATAGCGCACGTTGTTCAATGTCTCTTTCAAGTATTCAACCAATGTTTCATATGGTGTATCACCAATTTTCCATGAACGTCCATGGAAATATCTTGTATTGACATCTACTGCCCATGTTTTATCATCAGTTAATTGCCCATAATCGTGTGGTGGTTTAAATGAAAAGTGATATTCACAAATTTTTTCCACTCCTAGCCATTTACATGACGCCAACTCTTTCACAATAACTTTACCGTTAGATAAACGATATCCTTGTATATCGAGAATTAGATCCATTGTGATCACTTGTTTTTTTTTGCAAGACTAATTTTAAATGCACAAGATCAATCGTTTATATTAAGATATAAGACGAGTGGCGGGAGAATGAAATCTATACTCTCGACCGTTAAGTTTCTGACGTCATTATTTTTTTAGAAAGGTTTATTTGATCTAGATAAACAAAGAATTGTTTTATTTTACTAGTGTGACGTCATTTTTCCGAAAAAGATATGACGTTTTATTATTATTATTCTAAGAAAGACTCAATACAAGTGGAGAGAGAATGAAATCTATACTCTCGATCGTTAAGTTTCTGATATTTTTTTTTTAGAAAGGTTTATCTGATACGGATGTATAGAAGAATTTTTTATTTTTTACTTCTGTGACGTCATTTCTCCGAAAAGCCGACAAAGAGGTTTAACCAAACAGAGATGACGTATTATTCCAGGAATCACGAGACAGCAACAGAGGAAAATTTCGTTGTCAAGGAATGTGTTTTGAAAATTGACCGCTAGAGTCAGGTTTATATAAAAACAGAAAAAGACTTTTCCCAAGTTAATTCAGTTACAGACATCATCGAATTCAAATCTAAGTGTACACCTTTGAGTAAAAATATATAAACTGTTCAATAGTGCATTGTCGAGGAACGTAAAAATGGATTACATCAACAGCATCGCCAATAACACGCAAAAACCTAAGAAAAAAATGTCAGAATTGGAAATAACAAAGCCATATAAAGTGACAGGGCTGAAAAAAGTACAAGCAATGCATGGTGACGCAGTCATTGCAACATTGGATGATGAATTCATTGTTTTTCTACCAAAACGACTGGTTGAAGTGTTCAAAGATGATGATGTTGCATTCAACGTGTTCCTGGACTTCGTCAAACGCAATAAGTTGTCTCTTCTCTACATTGGTGGAGAATGGAATAATTTCAAGTTCATTGAATTGCAAGAAGACAAAATCTCAGAGGAATCCGCAAAACAAGATGACTGATTAAACAAAACATATATATATATATATATAAACATATATATAATTATATCAATGTAATACAATTAAAATCTATAACAATAATTATCAAATAAAATATTTTTTAATTTAAATGTTTTTGAAATTCATTTATATTACCTTCTAACGGATAACAAGATTTGAATTTATACTGAGAATTGAAATATGACGCATTTTTCATGGAACACAGGAAATTGCGTTGTTAGGAAATGTGTTTCAATAATTGGCCGCTAGAGTAAGAGCTATGTAAATCGGGATTAAAATGCTATTCTATCAGTCAAAGAATTTCTGTGAGAGGGTACTTAACAATTACGTGAAGACGAAACGAATGAAGAAGTGTTGTTACGTCCATGATGTCGTTTGTTTTGAAAAAGCTAACAGAGAAATAATATTTATGAATAATATTTTTCTGCGAATTAAAATCTCACGTTCTCCTCTGCAAATAAAACTTTCAAAAGTTACAAAGAAAATTGCGCTGTTAGAAAAATGTGTTTGAGTTATCAGTCGCTAGAGTAAGGGGGCTATATATGAACAGAACAGATTGCCAACAAGTCAGTTCAGCAACAGGGATCATCGGACACATATCTAAGTGTACACGCTTAAGTGTAGAACAGTGATTGGTAAATTGTTGTGTGTGAAATAATTATGGATATTAAACCGCCGGAATTACAACGCCATTGAGTGAAAAAATTTTGGTAATAATTATCGCCTGGTGATCGATAGTCGTTACAGGTCGATGATATTCGAAAAATTCTAATTCTTTGCCTTCTACAGCAACAGCGCAACTCAGTGGAAAAGATTGACAACAGTTACCAAAATTAAATTCGTAACAATTGCCAGTAAAATAATTCAAATTCTTTCACCCGCCACATCAGCAGCGCTGCCCAACAATTACCGACTGCAGGTCGATACAGCGCCATCTAGCGGGAAAACTGGAAATTACATCTACAACCGGTAAGTTGCCGGTCCTGTCAGTAAATTACCGACACGGTCGGTAATAGTAGATTGAGACAGCCCCCCCCCCTCACTTAACTACTCACAACCAATCCTTCTCCCTAATTTCCACACCATCATACTTATCCATTGCATTCCTTAATATTTGTTAAGAACGATTCTTTAATTGTATTTCAGTTCCATTAATAGGTGTTTCCGGAATTCGCATTGTTTGAAATGTGATTAAAAGTAATTGAATAACATTGAGGGGATTAACTTTCACTTTTATCTATCGAGTGACACACAATTATTTACACAGAAAATTTGTATGCTTATTTTAAGCGCAGCAATTCAATCATACACATTTGAAACAATTAATATTTACTGACGTTAAAATAAGTACAAGTAGTAAAAATTGAAGTCCTGGAAGTATTTTGATAAATTTTTAAGAATATCATAACACTTTTATGGATTATTATAATATGTTACTTTTTGTGACAACGCTCGAATCAAACTAACTTTATATTATGCTATCGGATGTATCAGGTCTAAAAGAAAAACAACTAGTAATTATGACGAATTTTGTATCTATTTTTGCCCAGAAACGAAAATAAGAAAACATTTAAATTCATGATTAAGTCTTCAATCAAAAAACATTCCATTTAACTACTGTTATAACTATAAACAACCATTCCAAAACAAATTTCGTGTATATTTAATAAGTCATGTATGATAAATTGAATGTATGAGATAGAATACGAATATGAATTTCCAAGTACTAACAGTGAACGTCATTACTGAAAATTTTAAAAAGGCTGTTTCAATCATCTGTGTAAATGTTATTTTGAAAATTGCCAATACACGTATCTCGTAATTTTTCATGCTCCTTCATGAAAAATTGGGCTCGTCAAAAAATAATGAATGATTTGAGTTATGAATGTTTTGTTATTTTCAAAAAAAAAAAAAATGTATGTCCACAAGTATTATAAATATGTGAATAAAGGTATTTTTCAGGATTTTAAAAACTTTTTTCTACTGTCAAAGTCTTTTTAGAGAATTTTTATTAAAAGTTCGTGTAAACTGCAAAGAAGATAGACTGCAAAGAAGGGGGCTTCAACGGATAATGACGTGTAAGATTTGAAAGGAAAGGGTTATCTGTAAAAATTCTATGGGTTTGAATAGGAGGGAGGGAATGTAGTTGAGTGATTGTTCTCACATGGATATTGACCGGGTGCTGAATTTTTACCTGAAGTCTGTCAATGCTCTATGTTGGGTCCTAGGATGGGGCCCTAAGTGGAGCCCTATGTTGATTATGATGAATTGAAAAATTATTTAAAAATATTATATGAAAAATTGATTAATAATATAAAATTGTTTGAATTCTTATATTGAAATAATACTTTCAAAATTTCAATATTGTTATAAAAAAAAATAAATAGGAAGTTGTAAAGAATGTAAATGTTGAAATTTGTTTCATCATTGATTTATACAATCCATAATTTAATCAATCATCAACATAAATATATGTTTCATTATATGTTTTAACTTTCTAAAATTTTACTTTAAAACCGAATTTCAAAATTCATCTCAACGTCATTTTCAATGAATATGAAAAATTTATTAGTTAGTTAGTTCTGAACATTGATTCAAGTGAGATCATTCTCTCTACATTAAAGGAAAATGAATTCTATTATTATAATTGTACAAGGTTTTATCTATTTACTTAGTGAGTTTGTTGTTAAAGAATTTTCTGTTATAACCTTGAATAATTTCCAAGATATATCATATGAACGTACTGTGTTGTTTCAACCACCTCAAAGTTTTCCATCATTAACAATCGATATTCAAAATCAAATTGAATGGGATACTTATGCTGTTCATAGAATGATTTGGGATTGTGGTGAAGTTCCATATGATCGAATGGAAAAAGTTATATCAAACGCAATACAGAATGTTACATATGTTTATGTTGGTGATGGTTTACAAAAAGATTTTTTTTCAAAATTTATATCATCAAATCAAGTAATTATTGATATTTCAATTTTTGAATATGGAACATCAGGAATAACATCAGCACATAAACTTGAATATTGTCCATAGCATGAAAAGCATTGTGAAGATATTTCTTATGAAAAAGATCCTGATCATATGTTCCAAGTCAACTATAAATATTGTGGAAAACATCTACACTTTGAAGGATATAAATTCTCATATGATTGTTCGAGACTTGCAGTACAACTCCAATGGTTGAACATTGATAAATTTATAAATTTAACATCAAAACAAAATTTTTCATCTCTAATATATTTAAACATAGGTAGTATTACACAAATGGAAACTGATGAGATTTTAGAGTTGGGTTTTTCAAACAGTATTGAAGAATGTATACAACGAAATTGATTATATGTGGAATAAGCTACCATTCTCATAGAAACATCATCCATCAATGATCGGATAAAAACGTTTGTGGCGTGAAGCCCAGAAAATTTCTCAAAAAAAAAAGATAATTGCTCGGATACCAAATGTGAGGGGGGATGAGGAATACTTACTGAATAATAATCACTCAAAGATACGATAAATAATTTTATTTATTTTTGTTCACTGCTCAGTCGATTAGGTTGAATATTGCACCTAAGGTAGTCGGGTGATAACACTTGTTCCAAGATAAAAAGATGAAAATTTTTATTTAAGTAGAGAAGCCTATGATGCGTTAGTTGTCGAAAGGAAAATTTTCACTACGGTCTAGAAACTGAGATATAAATTTTTAAAAAAATTTCTTTTTCCATTTACGAACATTGACAGTGAAGAAGAATTCTTTGCTGTCAAAAGTATTTGATTTTTTTTTATCAAGTATTCCCAATATTATAAAATAAAAAACCAGTTTTTAGGTTTACAAAACGATTTTGAATGCATCTATATGTTTAAACAGGAACATCATTGTTGAAATAAGGAAGAAAATATGAAAATTTTATGTGGAAAATACCACCGAGTTCTTGAAAATGGCTGATGTAGCAAATCGAAATGTATGATGCGCGCGATATGGCAACGTTGCACACCTGCGAAACTTAAATGAGTCCACATTTTTTTATAAGTTAAAATTATTGTAGGTTAGATTAAAAAGAAAATAAAAAACTATATATTAGGTTCGTTAAAAATAATGGTAGAATTTTTTTTCATTTGATCTTATTTATTTTTTATTTAATATTACAAATTTTTTGTAATCTCATTACAATAGCATCAATAATTCTTCCTGTTGTTGTCACTCGTGCTTGACTTCCAACATTTTGTCCAAGTAATAATTTTATTCCTTCTTTCCCAGAATTAATAAAAGTTTCTTTCAAATGTTCTATGGTAATCCCTGCCTGTACCATTTTTGAAATCATACCTGCAGAAACTCCTTCGGTTTCTGATAATTTTCCATTTTCATCTTTTTTCCTAAAATAACTATTTTTAATGGAGCATTTTTCATTTTGCACGCATCACGTATAATCTTTCGATTTAATAAATAACTAACAGAAACGCCTGTTTCGAAAAGTTTGTTATCAGGAATATTAGGGTGGTGAATCAAATCAAACAAAATACGAACATCAGTTAAACCGTTATGAAGTCTACCAATATTTTCTGGTTCCAAAAAATCTTGTGCAAGATCTTAATTTGAATTTCTTTTCAGCTTTAGTTCGATCTTTCAAATGCTTTCTCATCACAGGTAATGTATCAGTAAAACCTTTCACGATTAATGAAAATTCATCTATTACATCTACTTCTTGCATGAATTGTAAAATCATCGGTCCATCAAATATAAAACAGTTGTGTGCGGCTAATATAATATTTTCACCAAAATTTTTTAAATATGATAAAAACTCATTGGCTGCTTGTCGAGGTGAGAGAGTTAAAGCCGGAGAAGAATCTACTACCAATGTCCCGTTGTATAATTTGATGCCAGTTAAATCTGTGATATAAGGAGGAATATTTTTTGATGGCATAATATATGCGCTGAATTCATCACTGTTACATTCAGCTGCAATTTGAATTATTTCACTTCCCACAAATCCTGTACTTTCAATTTCTATATATACGAGTCGTGACTTCTCTGTAATTGTTAATTAGTTTTCTAAAACCATAGGTTTATCGATAAAGTTTAAACCAATGTCTACTCCACAATTGGACTGGTAGGAAATTCCTTCCTTTCTTTCAATGACATTATATTTTTTACGACGTTCTTCAAATAATTCACGTCTCCGCTTTTTTCCAACAGTACTTTGAGAAGTGATTGCATGATTTTTCTTTTGTCCATCAAGTGAGCTTCTATATTTTTTTGCTTTTGTTGTCGAAGGAGAATATGAAAGCTCTTTTTTAACCACATCAACATAAGTAGTTCTAATATTTTTCTGAGAAATAGCAGCGCCAATGCGAGCATGAATTGAGGATGATGCTCCATAAAATTTATTTTTTGGATGAAGTCTTGCAATCATTTGATTAAGAGATTCATTTGCTTGCGTTGATGCACTGGGTGCTAATTCTTCGGCTTTAGCAGCTTGTCGTTTAAAAAGAGAAGTCAGCGATGCCTGTAATTGTTCACCAGTCAAAGGTTTGCCCTTTGGGAGCCTATTATGTTGGTATTTCTCAGGATTATCTTTATATTTACACCATGCTCCACACTCCAGATGCTCTCCAAAAGAATGAGGAACTATAGTTAGGATAGCTTTTCGAGTTGCTTCCACGTCGACATTATTGTTTTCAATGGCACATTTGAAAAGATATTTTAAATAATCGATGACCATAGTTGGTAATTTAAGCTCGTAAAGAGCAGACGTAACTTTGGTGATAGCATGATTTTTGTCACATAATTTAGTAATAAAATGATTGGATTTTCTCCTCAAACACCCTATAATAGACGAATCATCATCTGCAATGAAAATAGTAGTTTTTACACCCTCGGCTTAAAAATCAGGATTTTCAATTAGTATTCTTTCAGCCATCACTGGTTCCATTAATTTGGCACTTCCGGAATGATTAATCCGGTAGTCGTGCTGATCTCTGGAAACACCACGTGCACATAGTCGGCATTCGGTTGTACAAACATCATAACCAACACACAAATTGGAATTACGACCAATAGCAGTGCAATGACCTGTAAATGAATCATGATCACTAATAAATATGTGATAAAAAATATTTACTTAATACCTGTGCGACTATTATGGGTACGCCCGCTTTTTTGCCAACCTGCATCTAAACCAAAAACACAGCTCACTTCTCCATTTGTAGCAAGCATATTTACATCTAACCTATTCGAAAAATGATAAATATGTTCAGACAACTGAAGAAATAGAATGATAACGTAAAAAAAATATTAACTTACGTTTCAAGAGCCTTTCGAGAATCACGAGTTTTTGGTAAATCAAATAATTCTATTTTCGATTTTAATTTTTATTTTTTCTTCAAAACTCTCCACTGTTCCAATTTTGGCTTCTTCTCTTTACTCGTATTTTTTTTTTTGTCTTCGGATATTTTACTAAAAGAGATAACGTCAGGATCTACATGTTTTCTGTTTTCTTCATTATTAATAATATCACTGTTATTATTGCTGATTTGCTCCTTATCAATAATTATTTTGTTATTGTTAATTTCTTTGATGTCAATTACTTCTTTGTCATTATTTATTTTCATATTAAAAGTTATTTTATTATTATTGTTAATATCATTGCTTATCTCCTTATCATTGCTAATGTCAATGATATAATTAGTGTCTTTGTCATCAGTTCTTCCACCATCCAAGTCATTAACAATTGGTATTGATTCCTCATGATTCAATCTACAATAAATATCATCATGTATATTTTGTTATTTGAGATCAATTTTGATGTCTACCTTGTTACCAATAATACTTACGGAATCAAATTTCGGTAGAATTTCTTGGTGTTGAATCGAAAAATCTATTTATAAAAAGCTTTAAAGAGATTTTTTGATATCTCAATTGATGAATCTCGAAACTACAATATTTCAAACATCCATGCATAAATTGTATTCTACACTACAATTTCATTTATTGCAATTAATTTGTTGTAATGAATTCACCACAACATTTTGTTAGTCACATAAAGCTTAGTATTAATAATTTCTACAGCGTTAGGGTTAATCAACAACTTGTTAATTTAAACACACAATGATTTATATTTTCAAATAAATATTTAGAACCTGTCTTGTATTGTCATGGCCTTTTCTAATTTTAAAGCTTCAATACAACTTGCTCTTGCTACTTTCTCTATGGCTATTCCAACCCTCCTCTCATCTCGTTTTAACAATTGTTGATTAACTGGTGGAATATTTAAAATAGTTAAAATTTTATTTATTTCAGCTAATCCAATACCAGCATCATAAATTGCTATAAAAGAAAACAAATTTATTCGCTCCGAAATCATACGTTCATTCAGTATACTAGAATTGTCTAACTCAAATGACAAGTATAAAACAATTTCAACCTACCTAAAGCGAGCAATTCGTTTATATGATAGGTACCATCATCACTGTCTTGTTTTGGAGTTTTCACTGAATAAATTATATCACATTTGAAACATTTAATTCTAAAGACACTAGCTAATCCTCTTAAACATTCTTCTTTAATAAATTGCATCGAAAGGGAAATATTACATGCCTGACACCACATGTCTTCACCTAACCTAGCAATGTCAATCACTCTTCTTCCTTCAAAATATTCTTTATTCAATCTTTGACGCTTAGAATTTGCTGCTGCAATATTTTCTCTCCATTTTCTTTTATTAGTTTTACAAAAACGACCATTTCTATTGTCACACATAATTAGAGAATTACTGTCAATAATTGTGGAGATTTATGTGTACTCAACTGACCATCTAGAATTATGCAACGTTGCCAAATATTTTTCACAATATTTTAATACGTTACTCAAGTAACAAATATGAAATATTTTACCATAATATAATTGATAAAAATCAATAATTGTATACGATAAATGTTAATATAAATAGAGAATTTTAATTTCAGAAATAATCATATGGATGAATAATCGGAAAAATTCTAAACATTCAACAAATCACGTAACTGTCACCCGACTTCCTTAAATTGGTTCAGATAATTCACTCTCGGTCCTTGTCTAACTCTCCACCACGTGTTGTAGCGTCACTAGAGAATCACTCGTTACTCGTTAACAGGGCACTACACTCACTCGAAAACTACTCGGGTTCACTCTACTAGTCGCTCTGAAGCTAATTATTCTCAAAATAATGGTTAAATGTAGATAAATCCTTGGTTTAGATAGCTTTAAAAACTCAGAACAAAGCTACGTGCGTTCTCTACCAGATAACAATGGTAACTGATGTAAGTCCAGAAAGAAAGGCTGGACTATCACCCCCAAATTTGGATTGGTCACTCAATTGATTCCAATTGGCTAAGAATTTCTCTGGATACTGACGTCTCGTTAGTTGATTGGCTTCTCAAGTTACTAGATAGTAACTCGTATGCTAATTAGTGGAGGAGAAAATTGAGGGAGAGAAACAGGGTACTCGGAAATTTTCTACGGCACTACTTAAGAATTTTGTGTAGTGCCGTGCCACCAAGATAATGACTCAAGGGGCTCTCCTAACCTGAAGAGGTTAGAAAAGCTGTCAGTCTGTTGACTGAACAACGTTGTTTCGAACATTTTCATAAAGATTCAATAGAAGTTTTGAAATTTAGAAAAGATTGTTTTATGTGTAATACTAATAATAATAACCTTATATCAAATATAATTAAATAAAAAATAATAATAGAAATGATTTGTTTTCTGTTATCATAATTCTTTATGTATTAATAATAAAAATAAATAGGTTTCTTTTAAATAACAAATCATAAATATAAATATTTAAGTTTTATTATATGAACATAACAATTATAAATCATTAATCAATTACATTATTTATAAATTATAGAAATAAATTGATGATAATAATAGTCTTCTATAGTGAACTGAAAGAAACAAAAAAATGAAATCATAAGTAACTCGGAAAAAAAATAATTATAATATAAATAAAAAAAATTAAAGAATGAAAAAACTTACATGATATTTATAAAACAGGGACATATTCATAGAAGAATTTAAATGAATTACATTCATCTCCATAATATTCCATAAATAAATGCTTGCCTTCACAACCTTCTTGAAATTCCATTAATTGATTACTCTTATTTACACTCAATGAATTTACAATTCTCTTCGAAAGGAAAACTCTAAAATCATGATCTAAAGTAGCAACCATAGTGTTTCCAAATTTAGTTAAAATTATATTTAATGATAAAACTTCATACCTTATTCATGTTTCAAGCTCTTACATATTTTTTGTAGTCAAAGTCTGTTTATCGATATTGTTGAATGTAGATAGATCCATTGTTGTTTATACGTTTATGATGAATATAAAAATTATCAAACGACTGTTTGTTTGAGAGTGATTTTTCTTGTAGAAAATATGGCCTTTTATACAACTTCACAATATAACATTTCCCCACTGATTTGAAAATTTTTCGATTCCTTTCTCAAATCAAACAATTTATCATACTTATAAAGTTAATTAAAAAATTTTCTCTTTATATATACATATGTTTAGAGCAATATTTCAAAACCATCTTGATAACATTTAAAATTTACCGTTTGTAACATTCCATACTTTAATATACTTTTTCTTCATGTATACATATGTTTTAGATCAATATTTCAAAATCATATTGATAATATTACAAATTTACCGCTTATAACATTCAATACTTTCTAATACTTTGAATTATTTGTTATAGTTGATTAAAAATTTTTTCTCAATACATAAATATATATATTTACCCCATTGGTTCATTTAGAAAAGAGGGAGTTGAAGAAAAAATATATAAACAAAGGATGAAAGTTTATTTCTAGTTAAACAAAAATTGTGAACGATGCATTTTGTACGTGTTAATCAACTATATAGTATTTTACTATGTCAATTAAAATCAGTCTACCAATACTTAGTAAATGAAAATCGATGTGATCATGAAGAAATTATACAATGGATTGATAAAGCGGAATTGTTTTACAACATGTTTCATGTTGATTCACAAAATAAAACATTTCCATTAGCTCAGAAATCTGAAGTTATAAATATAGCTGTAAGAGTAAAACATATAAGCGAAAAAACTTAAAAACATACTAATACAGTGTAGTTCATCATTAGAAAACAAGCCACATATATCTATTAAAGATTATTTATCAAAAAATAATAAAAGTTACACATGTATACATAATGAGCTTAAAGAAATCAAAAGTGGAAGTGGAATAAAAACTACTTCATCGTCATCATCATCAACATAAAGAGCATCAATAATACAATTAGCATCAAGATCACATGCTATACCAACTACATCAAGACCATCAGTCATACAATCACCATCAAGATAATCAGCTACACCATCAACAACATCATCAGCTATACCATCAAACTCAAGATCACCTGCTGTACCATCTACCTCAACATTACAATCTCAGGATATCAAATAGGTTGAACTGGAAAGTGCTTTCAAAAGTCGTATGAGTACTAATGCTATATTAAATTTTACATATTTAAAACTAAAAAACTTCTTTGTAGAATGTGAGAAATTAATTAGTGATAAAGTAAAAAAATATCAATCATCAAAAATTAATTTGTTTATGAATTTTATATTGAATTGCACATTAAAAAATATTAAACAAGATTTGTTAGTGCATGATATGAAACATTTTAATACAAAAAACATGAAAGTATTATTATCAACAGACTTTACAAATATGTTTTGAAAGAAAATTCTACCTGAACCATTGAAAAAAGTTGAAGATTTTGAAGAAGAAGGTTCGGGATGGTCAATGATAAATATTGAAAGTCTACAAGTAAACATTAATTACTATACACCATTGAAAGGTTCGGGACATATAAATAACAATAATCAATCAATGAGAACATCTACATTTTGTGAACTCGATGATTCCATAAAGAATAAAAGAGCCGTTATTAATATTAAAAATCAAGATCAATATTGGTTTTTTTGGTCAGTCATAGCAGCAATACATCCAGTGTCGTCAACATTAAAAGGTAATGTGTAAAAAATTATATAAACCATTGAGAAAAAATAGATCCAACCGGAATTTCCGCACCAACATCATTGAATGATATTTATAAATTTGAAAAATTAAATAATGTAGTTATTCATGTTTATGGAATGGATAAGAATAATTCCATTATATCATATTACCTAAGTAAAAATTTTCAAAATTCTTTTGAAGAAAAAAAAATAAAAATTTATCTTTTATTATCTGAGAATGGAGTGGAAATGGAAGTGGAAAATCAATCTATCATTATTCACTTATCACAGACCTTCCACGTTTAGTTTTGAATCAATTAACTAAACATCATGGAAAATCAAATCTTTGTCATCGATGTTTAAATCATTTCTCTTCTAAAAACATTTTAGAAAGACATATTGTTGAATGTATTCAATTAAATGATTGTAGAGTTAAATTTCCTACAGATAAGACAATAAAATTCAAAAATTTTATGTTTAAAGAAAAAGTATCTTTTGTAATTTATGCGGATTTAGAATGCATTATTGAATCACCGATTAAAAAAAAAATCTGCACATATACCATGTAGTATAGCTTTTTATATACAATGTTCTTATGATGATTCTAAATCAAAATTTGCCAAAAATCGTGGAGAAAATTGTATAAAATGGTTTATGCAACAATTATATAATTTTTCAAAGGAATATACCGAAAGAATCGATAATTCAATACCAATGAAACCATTAGATAATCAACAAAACTTTTATTTTTATAAAAAATGCAGACCCTCTACACTATTACACAGCACCTGGATTAGCATTTGATGCTATGCTTCAATATACTGGTATTGAATTGGATACGTTTCAAGATGTTAATATTTTAAATTTTGTAGAAAAGGGAATCAGAGGTGGGGTATCACAATGTTGCAATAGATATGTTGAAGCAAATAATAGATTCATGGAAGATTATCAACCACATAAAGAAGAATCATATTTGATGTATTATGATGTGAATAATCTTTATGGTGCTGCTATGAGTTCTTATTTACCATATGGATCATAAGAATGGATAAGTACAGAAATAGATGTTTTAGAAATTCCTGATGATTCATCTTACGGTTATATTCTTGAAGTTGACCTGGAATATCCCGAAAGATTATACCATAAAGATAAAGATTTACCGCTTTGTCCTGAACATTTTAAAGCACCTGGCTCGAAGCAATTTAAACAAATGATAACATTATATGATAAAGACAAATATGTTATTCATTATAGAAATCTTATATAATGTATAAAATTGGGATTAATTGTAAAAAAAATTTATAGAGTGTTAAAATTTAAACAGTCCCAATGGTTGAAACCATACATTGATTTAAATACAAATAAACGAAAAGAGGCAAGGAATGACTTTGAAAAAAATTTTTTTAAATTAATGAACAATGCAGTATATGGAAAAACCATGGAAAATATACGAAAATACAGAGATGTTAAGCTTGTTCGTAAATGGGAAAATTTTCATGGTGCCTGTTATTTCATTGCACAACCAAATTATAATCCAAGTATTATTTTCGATGAAGAATTAATTGCAGTTGAATTAAATGAAACTGAAGTAGTTTTTAATGAACCTTTATACATAGGATTTTGTATTCTAGATATTTCAAAGATATTCATCTATGATTTTCATTTTGATTATATTCAAAAAACATTTGCTTCTGAACAGGTAAAACTCATGTATACAGATACAGATAGTTTAAGTTTTAGTTAAGATGAGGATAATCGTAAAATAATGACACATTTTATTGGTTTAAGAGCTAGAATGTATAAAAGAATAATACAGGAAGGACAAACAGATACCTTTCAATGGGAATACAAAGATGAATTATTAACAATAATATTAAAAACGGAAAAAAAAGACTAATGGTAGTAAAATATTAATTATTAATAATATAACATTTTAATTGTACATAGTGTATTATTTTTTTGTGCTTGTAATGACTAAAATTATAAAATTTTTTTGTTTATCCAACTGTTATGTGTTTCATCAAAACCTAACCATTTAACATAAGCTTCATTTTTTTACTTCTTCAATACTTTCTCAACAAGATAGACATCTGGATATTTAACCTTAGTTAATTCTTCAGTGTAAAATCGTCCCTCAATAGGTTGATCTTGATAATTAATTAATTCATTAGTCACAGGTCTAGTATTTTTGATGTTTTTAATGGTAAAAATTTCTGTTGTCCAAGTAGGCGTATATCCCTTCTCAAATGCATGTTTATATTTACTTATACGAACTTTCTCTCAAATTTTAAATTAAAATTTTAATCGTTTTTTTACTGTATATAAATGTTTTTTATAAATATCTTGAAGCAATTGTTTTTCATTATCAACTGTTACATTTTTAGGTTTCATCATAATAGTACTATGTATTGTATTATTATATGATTTCATTAGAGAAGGTAAAATATCAATCCATTTATAATTACCACGTATAGTAAATTGTTTCCACATTTTATTCTTTAATGTACGATTAAATCGTTCACATATAGAAGCCTTTAGATTTGTAAAGGTTGAATACATTTCAATGTTATATTGTTTTATAAGTGTTTAAAATTCTTTATCATAAAATTCTTTACCTCTATCTGGATGTAATTTTTGAGATACTCGTTTTTGTATTAACACTGATCTTATAGCATCGGAGACATCTTTCCATTTCTTGTCTTCACTGGTACAGCCCAGGCATATTTCGAGAAAATATCAATAGTTGTTTCTATTTCTATATATCAATATTTGTATCTAATGTTGATGGATGAGTGGGCAGTTAAATCAACCAAGTCAGCTTGCCATATTTCAAGACCACGTATATTAACTCTTCGATGTTTGAAATGTTTTCTTGCAGGTCTGTGCAATTCATCGGCTATTACTTTTTTAATTTTTTCCATTTGATTCATTATTCCAGGTTAGACCACTAAGCAAGAAATTCAATGATTGTGATGATTTTAATAGTGCTTCTTGTTCTCTTGATTTTCCGAAAAGGTCAATTATAGCTTGAGGACGTACATTGAATTGTGATTTCATCAATTCAGTAATAGTATCAAATTTAAAAAATTTAGGATCAGTATCAATTCTTCCTGCGAAAAATTTCTGTTCCAAATTATCAAACTTATTTTCTAAAGTAGATATAGTTTCCTTCAATGATGATAATGATGATATTTCATTAGATACTGAATCTTCTACGTTATTTATCTCTTTTTTTAAAGTAGATATAGTTTCGTTCAATAATGAAGTTTCATCATGTGATATATTTATTACTTCTGTTAAATCTGCTATCACAATTTCATGTAAGTTTTCAAATTCTCTATACACAATATTTTTAACACTCTTCAATGATGCTGCGTCATTTGAATCTATGGGATCAGCTATATTGCACAATCGTTTACCATCAATATCAAACTGTTCGTCACTAGTTAATTGAAAACCAATTCCTGGTGGTCCTCTTACTAAACCAGGAGTAGATTCCAAACGTTCTCCAAGACGATGAATGCTCATTTTTTTCAGAAAATGATGTGAACACAACAGAAGTTAACATACGAATGATTAGTTTTCTACCTAAACTTTAGAATATATACCTTTTTAAGTATTGTCTCTAATTCATCCAATTTGGTTTGAAGTACTATTAACTTTGAATTTATAGTATTGATTGAATTGCCTGTAGTAGATGTATGAGTTTCCAGTGTATTCTTTACCAATGTTATGTCTTTTTTTATCATAAATATTATATTAGTTGTTTTTCTATTAAGCCCTCTCACTCTATCATTAACTATGTCAATTTGCTTTTTTAATTCTTCAGAAGTATCATTTAAAATTTTCAATGATACAGCATCATTCAAATCTATAGCATTACCTATATTACACACTTTTTTACAATCAATATCATAATTATTATCTTTAGTTTCATTTAAAACCATTTCCTGGAGGTCCCTTGAGTTGATTATGACTAGGAGTCCAATATTGTCCTTGATGATTGATATTCATTTTTATTGTAGCGATGTGAACTGTACTATAGCCATCACATGAATGATAAATATAAAATTTTCATGACTTATTTATTATTTAAATCTTTAGTAGAATCTAATCGAATTTCATTTTGAGTAAATTTTCAGTAAATTTTGAGTAAAATTTTTACTTTATTATATTTGCTTCCATAAGCTCTTCGATGATTGAAATTATTTCATTTGAATGAGCATTATTTCTTGCATTGTAAGAAGCCATAAGCAACCGCAATCGATCAAGTAGCTCATTAGGATCATCCCAATAAGTGAAGTTTGTTGGCATAGACACTTTAAATTGAGGTAAAAATTTCTTCATTTTGGTTGTTAATCCACGACCAAAATACTTTGCAACATACATATTGTATTTTTGCTATGATCAGTTCCCAATTCTTGCTTTGAATCATAATTTTTCCGAGCTAAGTTTGTATATAGAGCGATTTCACCATAAATTCTTTCATCTTTCTCATCAACAACAAATTTGTTGGGTAGTTTTTTGAATAATAATTCAAGTAGACCAAGTATAGTTTTATAAACTCGATCAGCAATGAGAATTTTATTAAAGTAGCAAATAAACAATTAAATGAACTCAAACGTCATGATGAAAAAATGGAGGCTATAGCTATGGGTAGTAGTGCTTATTTGAATCGAAATAAAGCTGGAAAAGGAGCATATTTGAATCAATATAAATCAGGAAAAGGTTTAAAAAAAAAAAAATTTCGATAAAATTACCAAATCGTGCATTATCTAATTTCGATTTGTTGAAATATATAGAAAAAATGAAAATACCATACTTTCGAAATGTTTTCATAAGAAATGATTTACCATTATCAGGACCTTGGAAAAATGAATTAGCAATTATCAATTCAGACAATGAAGATGTAGCTGGAACTCATTGGGTTGCATATAAAAAAAGAGGAGAAAAAGTTGTATACTTTGATAGTTTTGGCGATTTCAAACCACCTAGAGAACTTGTAAATTTTTTTAATGTTAATCATATATTATATAATTATAAAAAATATCAAGATTATAATACAACTAACTGTGGACATTTATGTTTAAAATTTTTAAATGGACAGCTATAAATATGATATAGAAAAAAATTAAATTTCATTTACATTTTAAAAGTTATACAGTAAACATGATAGGTGATTCTCTAATGTTAACACTTACTGGAAATTCAACATTATTGAATGTTTCATATTTTCTACCAATTGAATTATCACCTACAAAAAATTATTTTCTTACATATAATTTAATTCCAAACATATATGAAGGAAACAATAAATTTCGATATTAAATAGAAGATGAATGGCGTACAATTACAATTCCAATTGGTACTTATGATCTTAAAGATATTCACATATTTCTAATTACGATAGATCCTAAATTAAATCTTTCATTAGGAGTCGAAAAAAGTACACTTGTCACAGAACTTTGTCGTGAAAAATCAGCTATTGACTTTACCTCTGAAGATTCTAATGGTGAATTTTCAGGTTTTGAACAAAAAATTTATAAAGCAGGAGAAATATATAAATCAGAAAAACCAACATCAATATTAAGTGTTAATGCAATATGTGTAGAGTGTAATATTAGAAGTGGAGCATACAGAAATAATCAATTTGCTCATACAATTCATGCATTTTTTTCATCAGTCCCACCAGGACATAAGACAATTTAATCATCAACAGAAGTCATTTATCTTCCAGTCACAGTGAAAGAAATACAGAATTTACAGATACGTGTTATAGATGAAGACGGAAAATTAACTAATAATCGATCTGAATCAATCATTGTAAGGTTACATTTCAAGAGTGTATAATGGTGATTGTTTATGGTGGACGTCTTGAAGAACAAAGCTATAATAATCAACCACCATGCGCCAATCTAAACAGTTTGGAAAAAGCATTCAAACGTGCTACAACCCAGAGGAAAAGGAGAGAAGTGAAACACTTTACTCATCAAAACGATCAGTTTTTAGAAAGTTTTGGTTTAAACTTAATTTAAAAATTGTTAAATTTAAATTGAATTTTTCTTGTTTAATACCAAGAAGGCAACGGTATTGGAAATTAATAAAAAAGTCATCCAAGATGAATCTAGATCTCATTATGAGATTCATGCACATCAACCATATGGATCATCATTATATAAAAACAATGATGAAATACGTATTGTTGTACATCAAGATTTATGTGTTCTACCTAGTGAAAGTTCAATTTATATCACAGGTAAATTTACAAAAAAAGATGGAAGTGCTACCTCAAATGGATCTATACTTGCAACAATGTTTGCGTGTTTTTTATTTGAAGAAATAAGATATGAATTAAATGGAGTTGAAATTGATCGCAGTAAAAATGTTGGTATTACAACACTTATGAAAGGATTTCCATCATTTACACCAGAGCAAGAATATTTTTTGGAAAACAGTGGAATGATACTTGATAATCGAAAAATATGTGATTCTAATAGAAATTTTGATGTTATTATACCTTTAAAATTATTATTTGGATTTGCTAAAGATTATAAACAAGTTATTATCAATTGTAAAAATGAATTAATACTTATAAGAGCTAATACAGATTTGAATGCAATATATTAAACTGTAGCAGCAGTAGAGTAAGTAAGAATTACTATTGATAAAATTGAGTGGTTGGTTCCATATGTTACAATGTCTGATGAAAAAAAAGTTGATATGTTAAGTTATATTAGTAAAGATCCATCGATATCTATACCCTATAGATCATGGGAATTATATGAATATCCATCTCTACTAATAACAACGAAACATATATGGTCTGTGAAGACAACAAATTATCTGGAGAAACCAAGATATATTGTATTTACATTAAAAACTAATCGTAAAAATAATTTAACGAAGCGAACAGATGAATTTGATCATTGTAAAATTAAAGATTTTGCTGTTTATTAAAACTCACGACGTTATCCATATGCAAACATGAATATTGATATTGTAAATAATAAATATGCACTTTTATATGAGATGTTTTCAAATTTCTATTCATCTTATTATAGCAAGAATATTAAAAGACCTTATTTGAATAAAGGAATGTTTGTGGAAAGAGGACCATTCTTTGTAATAGATTGTTCACGACAAAATGGATCTATTAAAGCTGGGCCTGTAGATGTTCGACTAGAATTTGAATTTAATGAAAGTTTTCCTGCAAATACTACTGTATATTGTTTAATTCTACATGATCGAATAGTTGAATATAAATCTTTAAGTGGTCAAATTCGTAAATTAATATAAAATAATTGAATGTATATTTTTTATATTCATGTTAAATGAAAAAATTCTTGTATGTATATGTATATCTAAAAATTATTAAAAAATGAAAAATTATAGAAGTTTCGATTTATTTTATTATTATTATTATTGTATTAAGCTTTACAATGTTTTATATGTCTTAGATAAATTTATTGATAAAAATTTGTTTAAAATTTTAATTACATTTAATTAAATATTATAATGATGATGATGTTGATGATGATGATGCTGATGAACAATTGATCGTTGAATTCATATTGCTCAATACTCTACAACACATGGCAGTCAATAATTCCGGTGATTCATAATTTATCATCCTTGTAGAGTATTTTTCTTGACGTTCGAATGTTTTAAATTTATAGTTATTGCTTCTATTTATATAAAAATAATATCAACTGAATGGAAATGTTCCTTTTTTACATATTGTACTATCAAACATTAAATCAACAAATTTAAAGTATGGTGCAATAAAATTATGAATATTATTAAATAACTTATCAAATGTTAATTTTGTGACTGTTATATCTATATCACTTGTAATAGTAACGTTTTATGATCAAAAACACTCATATATGCATTCATATGATGAATGTCATGAATACTACCATTTTGAACATAGGTAAGTCTTTTTTTATAATCTTTATTATTCATAGAAATGTCATGGTGAATTATCCAATACTCTATGTCTGTATAAGTTTTTGTATATCCTAATAGATATGCAGCAAATCCTCCCGCAATAACTCCTGGATTTATTTTTTGTAATTTACTATATATTTTAGGTACTAAATATTTGATTGTTTCATGTGAAGTATGATTCAATTCTCGTTTGTTTTGAATATATGAGTCATAAAACTTATCACTTATTAATAACTTTTCAATATTCATACCCGACATTGTAGGTTTTGAAAATAATATTCAACTGATATATTATTGTATTCAATTTTTCAATTATATACACTCTAAAACTAACGTTTATCTCCACCTCTTCCTTCCAAATGAGAAAAACGTTCTAATGAACTTTGAAAAGGATCTTATTTTTTCATAATACAAACAATTTTATATTATTAATCAATTTTTCATATAATATTTTTATATAATTTTTTAATTCATCATAACCAACATAAGGCTCCACCTAGGGCCCCATCCTCGGACCCAACATAGAGCATTGACCGACTTCAGGTAAAAATCCCCCTGGTCAATACCTATGTGAGAACAATCACTCAACTACATCCCCTCCCTCCTATTCAAACCCATGGGATTTTTACAGATAACCCTTCCCTCTCAAATCATACACGTCATTATCCGCTGAAGTCCCCAAGTCTATCTACTCTGCAAACTGTCATTTCGGGGTACGAACTTTAAACGTGATTTTGACCCCTTTAAAACGTTTGTTAGCCAAAAAAAAAAAAATACGTATCTCATCATTTTTTATGGAGATTATTATAGTAAAGATGCAATTGAATCGGTGAGAGACACCTTGCGGAGTTTCCTTGTTAGTCGTAAATATCATATTTTTTAGAGGACAATAACATCAGCGTCAGCACGTGGTCCCAGCAATAGCTGCTACAGATGATAGGTTTGTTCTCCGCCACCAACGATTGTAGTATGGGCCTAGTGCCTTCACTGGTAGACAGGTACGGAAAATTGGTCAGCACACCTCCCTCTTGATGGAAAGTGGTGCCGTATTGTGAACACTTTTAAGAAATGGGTGTCGGAAATGTTGAAGATGAAGGAAACTACATGATCACATGTAATAAGGGTAGCATTACAACTTTAAAAGTCAATCGGTTATTGATATTACTTAATCATGAAATATAAAATGATCTGTTGTGTCTATTTTTTCACTCGTCACTTCAAATTTTTAGTGAAGTTTATTCAAGATTGTGTCAAATTATCTGCGGTTATGACTTTATTAAAGTTATTCTCTAAAGTAATTCAATAAGGAATGTATAAATATTAATCAATTGAAATCTAGCGAGATTAAGTATTGTTTAATTAATAACACTGTTACTTGTAACATAAATAATTTTTCATAATTTTGTGTTTTTATTTTATCTTCCAATCAATAATTAATCCCTTATTATTATTTATTTCTAATTTTTATTAGCTATCCATTTTTCAATTATGAGCAGAATTAAGAATTTTATGTACAAAAAGAGGTTGTTAATAATTAAAATCATTTCACTTAGTTAATCCAAGACCTATAGCATACATATCTGTCATTTCTGTTTCATCCTCTCGCTTCTTCTGATTACTTACAGCACTTTTTAACTTATTATTAATAGCTGTTCTAATAACACGTGTTTCTACGAATTTTCAATCATTTTTATGTGAAAAATGATTGTGCACTTCTAAAAATTGTAAAATGAGGATATTTTTATTCTATACTGTTGTTAAATCATAGATATATACTATTAAAAATTTGAGGTGATACAACGGAGGTTATATTATTCTCTTTACCTCACATAGAAAAATTTTGTTTTCTTACTATACGGAAAAGTATTGTAGATATACTTAAATGGTGGTTTTGTGAATAAGCTAAAACAAGTTTTGTGATGATAGAGAAAAATTTTCCGGTCCTACTGAAACTGTTTTTTCAGTGTGGGTTTTTTACTTAAAAAGGCACTTTGAATTCTTGCACATGAAAACAACCTAATGAACAAAATCGGTTAACATTCAACGGACTTTCATTTTGACTTTCATATTGACTGGACTATAATATTCAAAGCCCTTTTGCATATTGAAATTATTGTATTAATTGAGAATAAATTTTCTCTATAAACTTCCTAGCATATCAACCTTCACTCCACTAATAATTTCAATCAATCCTATTAACGCAGTTAGTAGTTGATTATCTGAAGAATCATAAGTACATACTTGAACAATTTGTCACCAGCCTCCACAATAATCCTGAAGACTTCGAATACAATAGGATTTATTTCAGAACGAGTTCAATACTAAGCATATCTCACTATTCTTTTTCGCTTTGTTCTATAGAATTCTATAAGAATCAAGTAAATTCCTTTCCAATGCATAACCGAAGTTCATCTAAAGAATGATTTACCCAATTATACAACAGTTATTACCTTATTCTCGTTTTCTATAGCACGAGGAAGTGTACTCATGTCACCATGGTCGGGTCGTTTCTTGATCTACTTCTGATTGTGAGTCTAGTAACTTTGCTATCATATTTTTCAATATAAGAATAATTTTATCTTCTAATCTAATAAACTGAATTATTATAAATATTCATTAAATTTTTCAAGCGTCAAATTATATATTTGCTTTTCAAACTTAAAAATTTATGAATGTGATACATTCGATATTATGAAGAACACAAATTTTTTTATGTTGTCAAGTTAAATGTATTCTTTTATCATTCTACATTAATAAATGTAAAGATATTTCGTAATTATATAACTTTATTTTTATTATTTGATGCTTCAATAATTTAATGAATATTTGATTAAGGTTATGAGAATAGAAAAACGTTTTTTCTTAACATAGATTTGCTTTTATTATAAACATCAAATTATGTATTTGCTTTTCAAAAAGTAATAAAAATTTATGTATGTGATACATTTGATATTAGGAAAAATATAAATTTTTTCATGTTGTTTCAAGTTCCACGTTTATCTTAATCCAACAAAATCCTACAATGACATTTGATACAAAAAATATTTAAAACAAAAAACTTCCCTTGGACAATGTGCATGTTTTCCTGGATTTCTTGATTTTGAATGTCTTCCACAGGATAAGGAGTTCGCATATTCATAAACTTCTTGATCATGGTGATTTGTGTATTGTCTGATTACTTCAAACTTCAGACATCCCATTGATTCCAGGTTGATGCAATTTTTGATATCTAAATCCTACATTTTCGTTACTTCAAAACTACCACCTTTATATCCAATCATCAGTCCTTTTTTTTCAGCTTCTTTAGCGATTTTCTATAAAAATTTATCAAGATTAATTGGATCTTCGTCATTAAACTTATCACGAAATAACATTCCATAAACGTGATGTAGACAAACCGCTGCAGTTTTTCTATCTTTTTCAGATAAATCTTCAAAATTGCCAATTTTGTAGAATGTTGAGTTTACTTCTCCAGATTGAACATTGATGTAACCCAACTCTTTACACACGAATTTTCCATTCACCATAAATTCCTTCATATCGATGATGTTTACAATTTTTTTTTCCATTTCCAAGTCACTCTTCACTATAAGTTTTCACAGTGTAATCAATTTTTCCTTTCAATTTTAAAACTCGTTCTTTATATGTGATTTTTTATGGGTGTCGATATTTTAATGGAGCTGTCAATATTCCTGAGGAATGACACTTTGAACAGTTATTCAAATGGTGTTGAAGGGGGTAGTTTTTCGATAACACCTTCGAAACTATTGATTCCAAGTATTTTTATCGATATCTTTATCGAACCATAATATGTTTCTTAGAAAATGGCGTCACATTGAACAGTTATTCAGATGGTGTTGAGGGGTAGTTTTTATTATACATCCGGCAACACTATCAAAGCTATTAAATAGTTTCTAAGAAGTGACGTCATATAATAGAAACAATGATGGAATTTAGTGACGTCGAGGGTGTAGTTTATCCCATATGAATAAATGTGAACCGACTTTTGCGTATATTATTATTTGAGAAGTTACAACGTGAACGTGAATAAAAAGAACTATCAAGATGAAACGACAATATTTTTAAGAAGTCTTATTACTCGAAGAAATTAGATTGAAGGAAAATTATTCTATTATAGAATTGTTTATTAAAAAGTGAATTCGTTGATTGATAAAAGTGAGTGAATCAAGCAAAAAAATGCGTGATTATTATAAAGATTTGGAAGAAGCTTATGTGCTTCTTTCATCATCGAGTGAACCAAGTAAAGATGAAGCTGTAAACCAATGGTTGGAAATAGGAGATAGGAACATTGTATTATTAAATCGACAATTACAAAATAATTTATCAGTTGATAAAAAAATAAAAATTCAATCAACAATTTTCATTCTTAAAACCTTTTGGGAAAAATTTATACATTAATAAAATTATGTGCGAGGAGGTGATCTTCAACGTGATGATCAACGGCCATCAGTTGTTTGGAGAGATGACGAAAATGTATTTGAATCACGTATTTCAATTGCTTCAATTATCAACTTAAAACATGTGAATTTGAATAACTTTTTCATTGATGCCAAAGTGATTCTTCGTAAAAAATTTAAGAACATTCTTGACAATAATGGTAGCCTAAAGGTGAACTTTTCTTTAGCTTGTAAATTTCATAATACTAAAGATGGTGAATCTATTGAAGAAATTAAGTATTTTACTACGAAAAATGAACTATTTATGCCATTAAGTGAGATAAATGGAATTCTTTAAGAAAAAATAATTTATGTTTTATTATCGAAAGTTGAAGACTTTGAAGATCGTGATTCTGGATGGTCTATGATAGAGATCATCCATCTCCGAGTCAACACTAATCGATATGATCCATTATCAGCAGGAGGATCAACATTTATCGATCTACCAGATTTTATTCAACATAAAGGGGCAGTGTTAAATATCAAGAACAAAGATCAATGCTGTTTTCTATGGTCAATTACAGCAGCATTCTTTCCAACTATGAGTCATCCCAGCAATACATCATCATATCCAGATTATTGGACAGTTCTTAAGTATAAAGGTATAAATTGTCCAACAACTTTACATGACATTCCAAAATTTGAATTAAATAATAATATTTCGATCAATGTATATGGACTAAATGATAAAGATAAAATAGCACCGTTATATTTAAGTAAATTTTCGAATAAGAAACATATACATTTGTTAATGGTAGAGAGTAATGTTGAGATAGATAATAACAATAATTTCAAATCTATTTTTCATTTTTGTTTGATCAAAAATTTTTATGTGATCGATGTTTATGCCATTTTGAGATTGAAAAATCGTTTAATAATCATCGAAAGGATTGTATTAAAATGAATAAAACGGCTATCACCTTCCCTCCAAGTGATGAAAAAATTGAATTTAAAAATCATAAAAATAAGGAACAAGTTCCATTCGTTGTTTATGCTGATCTGGAATGTATACTTGAACCAGACGATGATAAACAGAAACATATTCCATGCAGTGTTGCTTTCTATGTTCATTGTACATTCGATGAGTCTCAATCTAGATTTTATTTAAACGTAGTGATGATTGTATTAATTGGTTTGTTTTAGAATTAAAAAAATTATCTGAGCATGTTAAAAATACTATTGAACACGTTGTGCCAATGAAACCATTTACTCCCCAGCAGTATAAAGCTCATAATGAAGCAAAAAAATGTCACATTTGTGATGAAGTTTTTTTTAATAATGAAGTTAAAGTTCGAGATCACTGTTATTTTACTGGCAATTATCGCGGTGCAGCTCATAACAGCTGTAATTTAAATTACCGATCATCCCATATAATTCCAATAGTTTTTCACAATCTTTCAGGATATGATTCTCATTTTTTAATTAAAGAATTGGCAACAAAATCTGTTGGAGGAAAAGTTGATTTATTACCAATTAATGAAGAAAAATATATAGCTTCACTAAAACAGTAGGTAAAAATAATTCTGTGGAAATAATAGGAAAAGACGATGTGAAATCGCAATTAAATTACAATTCATAGATTCTTATAGATTCATGGCAAGTAGTCTTGATAAATTAGCATCGTTCCTAGATAATGATAAGAAGAATCTTACTAAAAAATTTTATAATGATCCTGAACAGTTTAAATTAGTAGTGCGAAAGGGAGTTTTTCCCTGTAAATACATTGATAATTAGGATAATCTTGATGAAACTCAGCTTCCCGCCCAATTAACTTTTTATTCTAAATTAAATAATACAAATATTTCAGATGAAGATTATCAGCATGCACTTACTGTGTGGAATAAGTTTTGGCTTAAAACTCTAGGCAATTATTCAGATTTGTATTTGAAAACAGATGTTTTGCTCTTAGCAGACATTTTTGAAAATTTTCGTAGAAATTGTTTAGATGCATACAATTTAGATTCTTTACATTATCTGACTGCACCTGGCCTCGCTTTTGATGCTATGCTGAAATATACACAAATCGAACTTGATCCTTTCCAAGATGTTGAAATGCTTAATTTCATAGAAAAATGGATAAGAGGAGCGGTTTCGCAATGTTGCAATAGGTATGCGAAAGCCAATAATAAGTTTTAAAGATGAATCTTACTTGATGTATTTCGATGTAAACAATCTTTATGGTGCATCAATGAGTGAATACTTGCCCACTGGTTCGTTTAGATGGGTAACTGAAAAATTTAATTTGGATGATATCAATGATTTGATTTCCAATATTTCCAAAGATTCTTCTACTGGTTATATTTTTGAAGTAGATTTAGATTATCCACAATTATTGCATGAGCACCATAAAGATTTACCATTATGCCCTGAACATTGGCAAGTACCAGATAGCAAATGTAAAAAGCTGATGACTACGTTATTGTCAAAGAATGAATATATAATACACTATAGAAATTTACAACAATGTATTGAACTTGGCTTAAAAATCACTAAAATTCATAGAGTTTTATGGTTTGAACAGTCAGCTTGGTTAAAGAAATACATAGATTTGAATACAAATATGAGAAAAAAGTCCAAAAATGACTTTGAGAAAAACTTTTTTAAACTTATGAATAACGCTGTTTAGGGAAAAACTATAGAAAATGTATGTAATTATAAAAATATAAAATTAATTACAAAGTGGGAGGGAAGATATAGAGCACGAACTTCAATAACTCAACCTAGTTTTCATAGCAGTATTATATTTGATAATGATATGGTCATAATTGAAATGAATAAACTTGAAATACTGTTCAATAAGCCAATTTATGTAGGGTTCGCAATACTTGATTTATTGAAAATTTTTATTTATGATTTCCATTATAATTATATTATGAAAAATTTCAAACATAATGTTAAATTATTATATACTGACACAGACAGTAAACAAATTAATCATCAAATCTTGCTTCAGAGTTACCAATCATTAATTTATTTTTTAATTTTCTTACACCAAACTTTGTATCTAGTTCCTTCACTTGATGTTTTGAATCGAATTTTTACAAATATGATACTGCGGGTAACTCTTTTATCGGTGTACTTTGATGAAAAGCAGTGGTAAAAGATTCATCATCAGTTATTTCACCATTATCCACATCATGATTGAGAGTATCATCTTGTGTTGCTTAGAAGCTTGTGGCTCCTTCGATTGGCACTTCTTTTTTTATTTTTCCATCAAAATTTTGTTTTTTTCGGTGTCTTATCCACCAATTTTTGTAGAGGAGCTACGACGGGTTTAAACATTTCGTTTATAGCTCGTTGCGTTGTTTCCCGTCCATGTTTAATAAATTCATGCTTACGTCGAATTGCATCACTCGCTTTTGCAATTTGAAGCAAAGTATCAACCCGTTTCTGAATTTTTCTCAATTTGATGCTAACACTTTGATGACCGCGTCACAAATGTTCTTTTTCTCTGATTGTTGTTCAATTTATATATTAATAAAGCAATCAAATCCTCTTCTATAATGTCCACAACTGATTTCTCTATCTTTGTCGATAACTAGGAATCTATACCTATCATTCCAACATTTGGAACAAAGTTCTCAAAATTCTGTAAATGACATGTCTGTGTTTACATGATCATCATAAATGTGCTTTAAATTCATATCATCTTGTCGGAAAAGCACGAGAAAATTTGTGTTATTTCGCACTAGATGTTTGGGAATACGTGCATAAGTTCAGCAGAGATAAAAGCTATCAACATCTCTGTGTCGTCCCATACAAAAATAAGCACGCATATTATCTTGTTTTCCACACGCTACGTCATCAAATATCATTATCGAATTTGGTTTTGCTTGCCCTGGTTTATCAACTTCTTCATGTTCATTAAAAGGAAAATAACACATACCTTCTACAGGTTCAATTAATTTTTCCAAAAATTTGTATTTTGGCTGATGTATGGATTTCGAATATAAATATATATTTTCAAATCGTAATCCATTCAGGTGTACAATAAGAGCTGAGAGAGCATTCGTTTTACCGTAATTCGAGGGGCCACATATCACACCGCGAACGCTATTCGGTAATAAATTACCATGGCGTTGAATTTTTACAGTTTGTGGAACGACGTTGTCGAAATTCGACACCGGTAATTGAGTTCTTTGTTGCTCGAACTTCATCTCGTTATCAACTGAAGAGCTGAAGTATAAATGCGTGACTTTTATGAGAATTATTTCAGTACGGCTCAGGTTACGACACAGTACAGACGTGGCACCGGCTTAGTTAACACCATCATAAATAAATTGCCATTCAAATTACATATTCCTGGATATCAGTATTGTGGACCCGGAACAAAACTACAACAACGATTAGAACGTGGTGATCCTGGTGTAAATCCGTTGGACGCAGCATGTAAAGAGCCCGATATTGCGTATTTGAAAAATCGAGAAAACGTAGAAGAGAGAAACACAGCTGATAGAGTGCTTGCTGAAAAAGCTTGGCAAAGAGTTTTTGTAAAAGACGCATATTTAGCAAGGACAAAAAATTATGTGCTGGGTCTTATTGAATTATTGACATTTAACTCTATCCCGAATATTGATAATGGAAATAATAAATTTAATTACAATGTAAATGAACGAGATAAAATTATTGAAATACCAACTGGAAGCTATGAAATTGAAGATATTGAAAATTATTTGAAGAAAGCTGATCCTAAATTGTCAATTTCTATTAAATCTAGCAACACTTAATTGCACAGTGAGATTTACGGTGATAACGCTACGATAAATTTCGAGCCAGATGATTTTATTGGTCGTCTGTTGGGTTTCGGTCCAAGACTTATCTCGCCAAAATCAACACAGACGTCTGATTCACCAGTTTCCATCTTGAAAATGAATGCGTTGAGAATCGAGTGCAATATTACTACAGGAGCATACATAAATAATAAATTAGTGCATACAATTCATGAATTCTCCCCATCAGTTCCACCAGGATATAAAATTATTGAAGTGCCATCTAACGTCATTTATCTTCTAATCGCCGTGCAAGCAATACATCATATGCAATTAAAAATTGTTTATCAAGACGAAGAATTGGTTAATTTTCGTGAAGAAATAATAACAATCCGTTTGCATGTAAAATCTGTGAAATAATGGGTATTGTTTGCAAAACGAATGTCGGAAGAAGCTATAAAACTGAGTTACCATGCCAAAAAATTTTCAGTCAACAACGAAACATCAAACGACTAAGTCGTCAGAATATTTCGTTTTTAAAGAGCTTGGGCCTCCGCATACAAAAAAAATCAAAGTAAAAGTGTGCTGTTTTGCGTGTTTCTTGCCATGGGAGCGGAAGAGGAGACATTAGCTATCAACAGAGGAGTTGTTTTTGATGAGTCTATATCACATTATGAATTACATGCTCATCAACCTTATGCATCAGCTTTCCTCAATAACAACGATGAAATCTGGATTGCTGTTCAACATCAAGACTTGTGCTTATTGCCTTGCAAGAGTTCTCTACATCGTACTGGAAAATTTACGAAAACCAATGACACTGCTGTAGCAGTGACAATGAAATTTGTAAACATGGCATTATGTCACTTATTCGAAGTAATACGATATGAATTGAATGGCATTGAGATTGATCGTAATAAAAATGTCGGTCTTACAAGTGTCATTGAAGGATATCTATCACTTTATCCAAGCCAATTAACTTATTTAGATAATACAGGTTAAATTGTTAATGATAAAAAGTTAATTGATGAAAAAGGATACTTTGACATTTTATTGCCATTGAATATCTTATTGGGAATCGCTGAAGATTATCATTGCATTATTGTCAATGCTAAGCATGAACTTGTTTTAACACGTTCAAACACCGATCTAAATGCCACAGTACAAACTACGGATAGTAAAGATGAAAAAATTACATTGACGAAAGTTGAATGGATGATTCCGTACATCACAGTGTCGGATACAAGAAAAATACAATGATTAGATTATATTGCCAAGGATCCGCCAATAACAGTGAGTTTCCGATCATGGGAAACTTATGAATATCCATTGTTACCGAGAACAACAAAAAACGTCTGGATCAACACAATTGGAGATACCGAGATATGTTATACTGGCATTCCAAACAGCACGAAAAAATGATGCAACAAAAGATTCCAGTCAATTCGATCATTGTAATTTGAGCGACGTAAAACTTTTTCTTAATTCACCATGTTATCCATATGGCAACTTGAATCTTGACATAGCTCACAATCAATATGCATTATTATATGATATGTACAAAAATTTCCAAGAATCATATTATGGTAAAGATTCAGAACCTCTCCTCACAAAAGAACAATTTATTGGCAAAGCCCCCTAATTGTCATCGATTGTTCAAAACAAAATGAATCATTAAAATCTGGACCTGTGGATGCGCGAATTGAATTTGAATCTACAACACCGATACCCGACAATACATCAGCATACTGTTTAATCATTCATGATCGAATTGTTGAATACAAACCTTTGAGTGGACAATAAAGAAAGTTATTATAATGGAACGAAAAATCTGTTCAATTCAATCTTCAATCGAAAAATACACGTGATGCATGCATGGCCTTATGCTTACAGAGCGGCCAGATAAGGATGTTGGGAAAAAAGCAGCTTGAGATAGAGAAAGATTTAGATTACTAATAAAAAAATGTAATGTTATCATTGATCCGATATTATTGAGAAAAATTGATTTTATGAATAAAATAAGATGAATCATGTAAAAAATTATCCTCATCGCCACTATTGATATCAATAACTTCAGAATCACTACTAACGTATATAACTTCAAAATCATTATCACTATCATCATAACTCATACTTTCAATTCCACTGTCATTGGTATTATTGTCATTAATTTCATCATCATTAAAAATACAATAACATTGCATCCTCATCTAATTCCATAGGATCGATTGGTGCAAAAAGATAAATCGAATCGACATCATTATAGATTAATTCTGCTACAGTATTATGAATGCATAAAAATCGAGTGTTGGTTCTTAATTCTTCTCTATAAATTTCAAAGCAATAGTTGATGTTATTCTCAATCTCTTGGATATTCTGCCATTCAGGTGGAATTATCACCATATAAAAAAAACTCCACGGTTGTATGTAATGACTGAAATCAAATAATCTATTAATTTTATTGCATCGTGTATCAAATAATTAGAATTAATTTTATAATCGATAGCATACCTTTCATTATTATTTTCATTGTAGTCATTATCCAAAAAATTTATTGGGTCGATATCATCATGATAAATCATTCCATATTGTATATCTTGTACTTTACATAACACCCAAACTTTTTCGCTGGGATACATCTTGTGTGTGACACAGATGTCTTGATATGGGAATAAGAATTTTTCCAAGCTTCCTGTTAATTCTCGCCTTACCTTCATTGCAGAAAATATTTGGTTGACCAAATGATTATCTTCAGTAAAATTTTGCTATTTTTCTGGTACAATTATTTTTTTTTCAATTTCAAAAAATTCTTCGTCAGCCATCTATGAAAGGAAATAATTGATTCAATATTCCACTGTTATTCACTTCAAAAATATGTGATGGATTAACAATAATTATTATAAGATTAATGTTATTGTTCACTCGACACTTACTTTCCACCTACTATTTTTCACTTGACACGTGATAAAAAACCTGAGAACTTTTTAATTCTCACTTCTCTTTACTACACTTTTTCAATGTAAATCAAATAAGTTATTCACTTTTATTTATTTGCGAATGTGTCGAAGATCATTGACAAATTATGACTAATGCTATACGATTAAGACTAAGAACTCTTTTATATCCCTCCCAAAAAAATTTCTAACGTATGTATGAGGATATTTTTCACACATAGACTTACACCAGATAATCTGAGAAACTGGAAAATGAGTTTCTGATTTTATTTCAATCATGTGGCCCAATAATTAGTGATTGCTTATATTCAATTTTATCTTCCCTTGTCGGCTAACAGTGCCAAGAGTTTCAAGAAATGGTATGGTATCTTTTTCTTGATTGTGGTGGTTGGAGCATCGTATCACAAACGCACATAGTTTTTGTAATTTTTAAATATTCTTACAATAATTTTCGAGGAGTAATATGTAATGTTACCTTTTTACAACATAATAGGGCTTCTTTGTCATAAAAAATTCAAATTTTTTCACCCGTCACAGCAGCGCCGCCTAGATCGGTAAAAGTTACCGATTGCAGATCTACACAGCTCTACCTGGCGGGAAAACCGGCAATTATACCCGCAGTCGGTAAGTTATCGATGCTGGTGGTAAATTACCGACGTGGTCGGTAAAACAGGAGGTAGTTGGTTTGGAAACCCCCCTCTATTCACTACTCAACAGAGAAAATTACAAAAATTTGGATAAGTCTCATAGAATTTTTTTAAAGCAACTGCTTTTTCAAATTAAGTAAAAAATATCATTCTCTCCGATGGTCTAGGTGTGACCTGAGAGGTCAAAGCGCCAAATTCCGATTGATAATTTTCAACATACTCTCTCACGATGTGTGCAAAGAAAAAACTTGTCTTCGACTTCATCCAACTCGTTCAAATCTCATCATCTGAATGTAATTTTCATGCTTCGCCTTCCGAAGAGACTTAGTCAAGTTGTCTGCGACCATCTCAGTTGTAGGTACGTGTTCGATCTGAGTTACCTTATCTCTGACTGCGGATCTGATAATGTAATGACGGATATCAATATGCTTGGTTCTGGCATGAAAATCAGTGTCACCGGATAGGCAGAGAACTCCTCTATTATCATTGAAGATTACAAGATTTTTTATGTCTTTATGGTATATTTTGATCCACAATTCATTCAAGCAGATGGCTTCTTTAGCTGCCTAAATTGAGCTCATATACTCCGATTCAGTTGATGATAACGCAACAGTCTACTGCTTTTGTAACTTCCATGAGATTAGTGAACCACACATGATGAAAACATAACCAGTAAATGATCGTCGATCCCCAACATCTCCTTCCCAATCTGTATCAGAGTATCCAATCAAATTCTCATCGGATTTATCATACGATAGTCCGAAATTGATAGTTCTGATGAACTGTTGGTTTATCTTTTCGGCAATCTTTGTTTCTGATGACTTCTTGTCATTGTATCTTGGACACAATCCTAAAGGAGTAGGGGTTGAGCTACAATGCTCTATGCCAAATTGTTTTAAAATACGTCATATATATCCTTTTTGAATGAGAATGATCTTATCACTAAGTTGCCTAATCTCAAAGCTTAAACAAGATTTGGCTACTCCAAGATCCTCAATCTTAAACTCTGATTTAAGTTCATTTTCAATCTTAGTAATCCAGTTTCAATCTCTGGATGCAATTCGTATATCGTCTACGTATATCAAAACTGAAATGATATCATTATTATGATGACCTATGTAAAAATAGGGATCATTGCTACTAGAACGTAACTCAAAACCTATGAAGATCTTATTTAATCTGTCGTTCTACTGTCTGTCGGCCTGACGTAGTTCATATAGAGCCCTCTTAAGACGATAAACACTCTCCTCACTCTTGAGTTGTGTGATTATTGACCTGACTTTGCCAATATTACATTCTGCAATCCCCTTCTTCTGAATATATCTTTCTGAGAGTTGCTCGGTTTGATCTGAAATCTCCATGAACACATTTTCTTCCAGATGTCCATTTAAAAAGGCAGTGACGATTTTCACCTGATGAACAATGAGATTATGTTTTACAGCAAGAGCCATTAACAATTGTATGGATTCGATCCGCGCAACAGAGGCAATAGGTTTGGTGGTAGTGAATGCTATACTTCTGACTATAATCCTTTGCAACTATTCGAGCTTTGAACCTATCTGTAAATCCATCAGTCTGAGATTTTCTAGTGAGTAAAAGTCTACTCCCAATGACACTCTGATAATCTTGACGCTTTACTATATCAAACGTATTATTTTTTATTAAACTTGAAACTTCGGATTCAATAGCTTTGTACCATTCATTTTCATCTTGACTCAACATTGTATCATTTACGGGCACTTCAGCAGCATTGACAAATACATCATCAGCCAACTCATCTCCTAGCGTCACGGCTCGCAATTCCGCGCTGGCACTAGCATGAATCACTTGATAAATCTTACGTGGGCGTCCAACTGACCCAGTGCGTTGAATTTTTGGCATTCCCAGAGTGGGCCTGACTAAGGTGCCATTTATCTTTTGGATTACCCGGAACATCTTCTATTCCAAAGCTTCGCAGGCGTGATAATTCAACTCTTTCATCTTGTGAAATATCAGATGAATCGTTTTTTAGGTGCAAACAATGATGATTTAAACTTGGAACAAGCTTACTCGCTATGAATTTTACATCTTTTGTCACCACGACTTGTCTTGTCTCTGGTAGCCAAAATCGATATCCTTTACTCTCCCTAGGATATCCAATAAGCACGCCTTTCCTTGATCGAGGTGAGAATTTGCCTTTCGACGGTGTCTTGTCTTATACATAAGATAGAGAACTAAACATTCTCATATGATCCAGCTTTGGTACATCACCGAACCACTTTTCATGAGGTGCTAAAATACTTAGGGATGAAGTTAGACAGCGATTACGAATGTAAGTAGGCGTGGCTACAGCATCGGTCGAGAAATTTTGTAGTAAACCTGATTGGATCAGCAAGTACCGAGACATTTCGATTATTGTTCGCTTCATTTGTTCCGCAACTCCATTTTGTTGTAGTGTGTGAATACAGGTTAAACTTTTCTCAATACCAAATTACTTGAGAACTGCATCAAATTCCTTATTGCAGTATTCTCGCCCCTTACCTGACTGAATACATTTTATGCTCATACCCTTTTGTCTCTACACCATGCTCTCGTATAATTGAAACGCCTTTCAGAAAGGCTTGCTTTTTAGAAAGTATATTTAACATCATCTGGATGCATCATCGACAAACGTGGCAAAAAATCTTGCTCCATTTTTACCAGCCACACGCATAGGACACAGGCCTCAGGCATGTATCTCAATTCAAGATCAAATCAGTTTTACCTGAATTCCATGTCTTATCTAACCCCCTTTTGAGTACTTTGATCAAGTCGACTGGATTTAAGTGATCTAACCTTATATGTCATTTCATGAGCTCCTCAACGGGGCTCTCATCTAACACATTGGCATGACTTGAAATTTTCTTGTAAATAATATGTCACCTACTCCGTTGGATTTAATAACAATTCGCCTTTTAGGAGTTATTACTCTGACGAAATTCTTATCGAAAATAACTCCTGTATTTGTTATTTTGGCAACTGACATTTAATTAATACAAAGATGAGGAACAAACAATGTCTTCTTTAATGTCATAACTTTTGGTAGCCCAGACTTCACTGGAATTTTGACTATTACGGCCCCTTCAATGTTGATTGATGAATTGCTGGCTAACTTTAGTGTTCTTTTATCGACTAAGTTTAACTCATTAAAGTAACTTTCATCATGACATAAATAAAAGGTGCATCCATTATTTAACAACCAAGGGCTACTCCTTTTAACTTGATCATTTAAATTTCTAATTTCTGTAAACGATGCATAACAAGCATAAAAAAAATCATTTGCAACGAAGGCTGTCTGCTTTGAATTTGATTCAATTTTCGTTGGACATGAGGATGCTTTATGTCCTTGCCTACGACACATTTAGTGGATGATTTATTGAAAAATAAAAGTAACGTAAAAAAGTAATAATACAGAACACTTAGGTTGACTTGCTCAATCGAGGCTTAACTTTAAGCCAAGGACTAAACTATAGATGTGGCTTAACTTTGAAATTGAGATGTATTGGTAACCCTGTTCGTCTCACTGATATGATATGACAAAGACCAAGTTTTATGTTTTGACTATCAATAAAAGAGGTCGCTACTTGTAGTTGACCATAATTACATTAACCTCAAATTGTGCGAAGAATTCAGTCCCGCGACCTGAAAGAGAACACCAATGATTTATACTACGAATGTATGTATTAAAAATATTAATGTATGTAGATAAAAAGTTTGAAATTAACGTAATTAAGGTTTGATAAATTGTGTTATAAATAGCAGAAAATGGATGAATCTACTAAGACCCATCTATGTGCACCGAATTTTTGAAACGAAGACAAAAATTTTATTCTGGATTTAGTTTCGAAGAATAAGAATGTAGTTGAATGCAAAGGAAGTGACGTATTAACTTATTACTTGAAAGATAAGACTTGGAAAGAAATTGTTGATGAGTTTAATGATTTTTTTCATTCCCGTCGAACAGTCGCGAGTGTAAAACGTTGGTGGAAAAACTTCGAAACAGCAACAAAGTGTAACACAGCAGCTATTCGTAGAGAAATATTTAAAAACGATAAACATAAAGACTATAATTTTGTTGTTAATTGCTATAAAAGTAATGTTATTAAATAATAGTTAATAGTTACAATAAAATGATAGTAACTATTATTCAAATGAATATTGTTGCTAGTGCTAATACGTGAAAATATTATTTTAATGATTGTAATTGCTGCATTATTATTTAAGGTGGAGGAAAATCGAATGTATTGTCTGATTCTTTATATGAAAAAGCATCCAATATTACGACTCAAACAGAAGTTAAAGGGCTCTATAATCTATTTGACAGTGACAGTCAAAGTAACATAAATAAAGAAAATAAAGATGGAAATAATACTGGTTTAATAGTCGGAGAGATATTCGAAATTTCAGATGATGATGATGATCCAAAAATTGTATTTGCGGTAGGTATTTAAAGATTAATCTTAACGAATCGAAAATCATTTTTTTGTAATTTTTTAGTATTTTCGAAAAACTGGTGAGATAACTAATTGGAAATCGTGGAATGCAAAAACATTAAAAACAAAAATAAGTCCACCTTTGCAGAGCATCGTCCAATCTCCCGGATGTTCGAAAGTTAACAGCGCTAAGATAAAAGAAAAGAAGGGAAAGAAAAGAATACAAGATAAAAAAGACGAAAGGACAAAGAAGATTCGTAAAGAAACTATTTCTGACGCTAAGCAACAATTGAATGATATTTTGAATAATTATTTCAACCAAGACAAGTCAAGTGATGTAGTAGAATTGCTAAAGAATGAAATAGAAAATAAGAGACTTCATTTAGAATGGTTGAAAATTCAAATAGATAGAGAGAAAGGTAAAGGCAAAAGTATGTCTGATATTCAAGATTTCCAATCTACTCCTCAAATTTTCTAGTAAAAATACTATTTTCTCAAGTTATTACCTAATATTAAATAGTCATTGTCTTTTACTAACTCGTTTATCAGTAAATTCAATAATTTATTATGTTATTTTAAACCATTATCATCGTACTGAAGAGTCTGAATCGTTTTTAAAAAAGTTGTATTTTGCATGGATGATTATGCAGTATTACTCATACCATTGTTTATTACTTGTTCCTTATATTAAGTGTTTTTCTCTCTTGAGTATTAAATTGATACTATTGTATTGTTAAAAATACTATGGGAGAATGAATCTAGTATTTTTGTAGTAGTTAAAAACAGAAAAAAATTCTATTTTGCGTTAATGATCGTGCAGTATAACTATTCATTAATTGCATATTCAATAATGTGTTCTGTTAGATATTACATAAATATTATTATGTTGTCCAAAATATTATAAAAGTATTGATCTATTATTTTTATAGAATTTTAGAGAAAATTCTATTTTGTACTGATGATTGTGCAGTATTAGTTATAATTATAATATATTTTTTATAACAATTTATTATATATAAAATATAATAAAATTGAATCATTAATTTTATTATTGAAATATCGTGGGTAGTACAGATTTTCTTATTTTATCTGTATAAAATATAACAGTTGACCATCAAAATTTTTTTTCCATGTAATCCTCTTTTTTATTATTTATCGGCTTCATAACTAAATTAGTTATGATACATTAAAATCGAAGAAATTAATAGCATTACTGGCAACTGAATTTTACTGAGCTCTCAAGTTGAATTAATCGCGTTTAAATACAAAATTACTTCAAAGAATTTGTATAAATGATTTCTAGGCTATTTCTGGCTTCCTCCATCATTTTACGAAGCTCAACTAGACCTAGCATCACTTCGCATGATTCGATATTTAGTAACTTTGTAAATAAAGTCTCCCAAGTATCTTCTTGTACGTACCTAAAGAATGTCAATTTTTATATTCAGCACTCATAATAATTATAATATTATGTAGGTACTATTACAGTTACTCTAACTGCTATACTATAATTTACCTAGGGATTTTTGAGTTAATGAAGTAACGGTTACCAGAGATAACAGCTCTCATATACATATATCGCAAAAGAAAAATTAAGCTGAAGCAGCTACACAATATAAAGCAGTTTGATAAGTCCATGAACGACCTGTCATGAGCATCTTGTTGTTGATTGCCTTCAAATATTGGATTTACATCTCTATAAAAATATATTAAATTAGTGTATGAATATCAAAATAATAATAGTTCTTTTTCTTAACAAACATACCTTAAAACCCGTAAAAAAGTATCCGGTTGATAAGGTTCACAACTATCTCGTGTTTTACATAGCCATAATGCCACAAACAATTCATGAAGTTTTTTGGTAGCTACTTGAATTCAAGATTCATTTAGTTCACTAATACCTGAAAGGGCTGATGGATCGATTACCACTTAATGTCAATTAAACTGCGGTACGACCAAGAGATGATGATTTGAACTTTATATTTACATAAATTACTGATAAATTATACACTTAATAATAATTTATAATATTTTCATGAAAATTTAATTTTAATTTACCTTTGTCAAACGCTATTTAAAAAACAGGTATTTCCGAGATTGTATAAAGTTGGTATTCCCAATCCATCAGAACTTCCTCTTAAAATATCATACGGTGAATCTTGATGAGTTCCTAGTTGATTTCGATAACTATTCAACATTTTGCTAGTATCTGTATTGTTACAATACCGAGACGAAGTTATGCCCTTTAGTGGAAGGAGAGCGCCCTTTGTCACGCCAAGGTCGGAACAACACAACACTCACACTGCCATCTCGGGAGCAAATCCCTTCTGTTGCAGAGAACAACCGTTACCACTTCATGTGCGACCATGGATAAATCCACAGTCATATTTGCCGACAACCACTACGACGTGTCACCAACAGCTTGGGCCCAAGTGGGCGAGGGCGGAGCCACTCGAGTAGAGGGGATGCCGGTCTCACGCTGGGAGCGTATCTTCCCGCCAAGCGGAAAAAAAGGAAAAAAAAAAAAAAAAAAAAAACAGGACAGTTAGGTTGTCGACACAAGCCCGTCAACACGCTAATTCGAAACGCCATTATTTACGAGTTGAGAAATTCGGTAATAGACCGGGAAAATCCAGTGGGCCCTACAGACCTACTAGTAGGCGACTGGTGGACGCTGATACACCAGATAGCGCGGTACCACGACCTGAAGGGACAGAAGCTGCTGCTGGGTAGGCACCCCCAAGGCAACGAGGACTCCGCGAGTCTCAAGTCACTGGGAAGTTGCTGGAATCAACAGAGAGCCGAAGGGACGACCTGGACAACCATCTTCCAGAGTACACCTTGGTGAGCCGCCATCTTCTTCTGTACAGAATTAGGGCATTGGGCGATTGCCACCGTTTTCAGTATTGTACCTGTCCCATCTGGACACCTCCGGCCCGTACCCCGGAATATTGCTCTTTCTCGAGTCTTACCATAATTCTGTAACTATACTGCAACTGTTGAGTGTGATTGTAGGCACCTTAATTGGTGGAAATAATCCCCTAATAAAATATCGTAATTCCTGGAATAAAACCCAAGGTCATATCCATTAGTGGAAGTCAATTATTTCGCGTCTTACAAACCCTATAGTCCGGTAGCTTTGCATGCCTTGCAGGATCTCGAGGGAGCAGGAGGAGTAGATTCTCTATCGCGGAATTGGTCATCTCGTAACTAATTTACTTTCGATTCCTAGTTACGTTGTACTTAATCATTTCGACAACTCGACACACATTGTCTATTTTCCGCTTCGCCGTCTTCGCACACCATTGAACGGGAATCATCTCCAAGAAGCATCACGAGGTAAGTAAGAACGAATACACGCACTATAGCACTTCTCCTAAATACAAAGGGACAATAAGAACAAAAGGGCCCGAGTACCCTGTAAAAATACATCGAGATAATAGAAAGATTTGAAAGGTCAGTAGCTTTACGCAAAACAGACCACAGACCAAATTATAAGAGAATTTAAAAATCTTTATTCTAATTATTATAAAGAAAAGAAAGTGTAAGTAAAATTGATAATTAATTATTGAAAATAATATTTTACATTCTGGAATATTCTGGATATAAATTGAAATAAATCGAAATAAAAGTATTTATTTCGAAATTAAGAAATTCCCAGAACACTTTCTTTGTCTTAAAACGTAAACACCGAAAGAATACTTCTATTGAATTGGATATAAAAACTTGTTTACGAGTTCCGTGTCTTAATCCCTGTACGTAAACAAAGAAGACGCGTAGATGAAATTGGCGGCAAACGTACACCGTGTTTTTACCTATTTATTTATTCGTTTATTGAATACTTATCCGTTTATAGAAATATTTATTTCTTCATTAAAATTTTTATTCGTTGGATAAATCAAACTCCCCCAAGCAAAACCCTATTTTACACTATTAAAAGAGCTACGAATACCTGTGAGAGAAGGAGTACTTTTAGTAAAGATAAACGTAGTTTTGCTCAAATCTCCATAACACTTGAGTGAGTGCGGGACAAATAAAATATGTTTTATTTGTGTTGCAACCCAAGTGTAATATCTTTGGAGAATAAGTACATATACTCCTTCTCGACACTTGGTAAAAGTAGTGTAGAATTGCATGGTTTGTGGTTTTTACTTAATTCAGACTATTTAATTACTCTATTCATTTTATTTTATTTGTTGAGCTCAAACAGTTCTGTTGTAAACTATTTATTGCAACTCTACGAGTTATTAATTTTATTGCTTGGAATTGAAACTATTTTATCTTCTTTCTTTTTTTCTGCATACAAAAAATAATTGAGGCTTTAGTTGCTTATCCGACCACGTTCTATCTCTACTTTTGGTTTTAATCTCTTTTTGTTTTTGTGGAAATTGAGCGGCTGGCAAATTTGTGGAATCTCAATAAAGTAAACAAACCCGCGCTATTGCCACGCGCGGTTAATAGCTTCGATTTGTTGCCTCAAGAGTCCGACAGTTCGTAAATTGAAATATCATTTTAATTTTTATTTTACAAATACGTGATATCGAACTGTACAGATATTCACATACAAATAAATAATAATAATAGAATAAAATATATTACATAATAGTATAATAGCATATAATATAAAAAAAAATAACATTGCAAAGGAATTGCCAGCCCAATCAATCTATTACTCTTTGATACGACTTTTATTAATTTTTCCTGCTTTAGTATTGCTTTGAAATATTGGAAGATAGCTAGACGCTCTGCTCATCGCGTTTGTTGATTGTGAGAAGGACAGAACACACGTTACAGCCTAGATTATTATATTTGGGATCGGAAGTTCCTTCTTATATATTCACTTTGATCGACTGAATAATTTCTTTCTGCTTTGTTGAATGTGTTGATTTATTTAATTGATTTCTTTTCATCTTGATGAGTAGACGTATAGAAAGTCCGGGTACAGAAAGTTCTGATTATTTGTCCTCGGAAGGAGGTAAGGATTCTCCAGTGTTTGGAAAGGCGTATAATTTGCGTCAGTCGTCACTTAAAGATTCCTATCGAGTAGTGAAAAAGAATTCTAAAGGGAAAATGCATGGTTCTAAAGCTCCCAAAGTGGTGAGGTCACCCCCCATCTTGAACCTGCCATCGGAAGGAAGTAGCCCTAGACCGGGAGTGTCTGCAGCCCCTCTTAATGTACCATCAGACCAAGAATCGTTAGATATCAATCGTAGTGCAGATCTAAACACTACTGTGAGACAGGCTAATGCTGGTCATACTCCAGGACCGCAAGGTCGTTCTTCAGGGTCATCTGAAACAGATCCTAGAGTTGATGTTTTGGCGTCCCAGGTTACTAGACTTACACAGATGATGGAATTATTGTGTCATCGCTCAGGCCTCGACCTTGAAGCACGTGCTCCGTCTCCCCGGGATAACATCCAAGCCGAATCTTCTAGGCAAAGGGGAGTTAACCACCCTTATACCAATACCGACGAGGTTGATTTTCGAAATCCAACGGTGTTTTCTAATGCACCTAGTATACAGGAACACAGAAATACTTATTCATCTAGAGACGAAATCTTTCATACCCACAATGCTATCGCACGTTGGAACCTTAAATTCATGGGCGATAATCCGGACGAAAACCCAATTGAGTTTATAGAAGAGGTGGAAAGACCAATGTCGTTGTTAAATTTGGAGGATCAATTCTTATTAGTTATGAAGTCGGTGCTCAGAGGATACGCGTATACGTGGTTAAAGAATCATCAAGCTGAGCTCTATACTTGGGAAATTTTGAAATCACGATTTACGGAGGCGTTTAAATCGGGTATGGGGGGAGATAAATTACCAACGGAATCGTACCTAGCGTACATATCGAGAGCATACAATTATCACAAACTCGATAACCCTGGTGCGAGTTGGGATGGAGTCTATGATAAAATCGTGGCGGGACTCGATCCAGAGGTTCGACACGCGGCATATGGAGGAAATATCGCTAATGTCGAGCGCTTATATGCTTATGCTCGCAGGCTGGATTTGGACCCAGACCTCAAGAAACACACTGGTAAAAATAGTAGTCATGATAAACATCAAGAAAATTATTCGAGTTCTGCTAATAAAAAGCCATACAAGCCAGCGTTTAAGGCTGTTTCGTGCTCACCTAACGAGTCATCTGACTCAGGGGACGAGGGCGCACAAGCTCTTCAAGTATGTGCTGTCCATAACAAGAAGGTCACTTTCGCGGACAATACAGATAACACCAGTATTAATAAAACAGCTGACGCTTTTGCTAAAGCCATGAAGCCTTGCATGCTCTTGCTCCGCGATTCTCTTACAGTAGTCTCTAATAAACAAGATATTAATAACAACAAAATAGATAAATTAACTACAACAATTTCAGATCATAATCATAAAATAGATAAACTAACTAGTACCATTTCCAATATATTTGATAAAATAAATGTTAGTGAAAATCAGTCGAATAAAGAACCAGTTTGTTATAATTGCGGTAGTAAGGGTCATTATGCTAACAAATGCCCGAATCCTCCTTCACCAAGATCTAAACGAGGCGGTACTCCACCAAAGAATGCAAAAAACTAGATGGGCTGGTCTCGGAAAGCGTAACTCCAGGGGTCCGTAAATTGGTTACGCATTAACTATTGGAATCGAATCGTCTTATAAACACACTTGACATTATAATAATGTCTGCAGAGGGATGTCGTTCGGACATAATTAGACTGAATGAGGAATGGGATAGACTCGAAGCTGAGTTAAAGGTCAAAGATGAAACTCCATCGTTAACTTCCAAAAACCTTATTAATGATTTCGATGCGCTAGCCGATAGTAAGGATGAGTCATTTTCTCAAGGTCATAAGTCCTCTAACTCTTCAAACTCGACTGATCTTCCTTCCGTAAGTCCTAAACAACCTTCAGAAACTAAAGAGTGTGAGAACTCTACAATTCCAAACCGCATTTCCCCTGTGACCTCTAAACAACCTCCAACTATTGAAGACATTTTACACACAGAAAAGACTACCTACGACTGTCCTGCGCGTTTAATAGATGCAGAAAATCAAACTAGAGTTTGCAGGGTCACAGATCCTACTCTGGGAAAACAGACACCACGTCCTTTAACCATTTCCCACCATAAGACTGATTTTGATGTTTATACGGATCCTTTTAGAGAACTGAAAAGGCTGCTTGGTAAGGATAATACTGGTGTCAAGGTCAGCTCGTGTTCGTCTTCCTCGCAATGTCCAGAGAATATAGATAATTGGTCAGGCAAATATTTTGATCAACCTAATGAGATTGACCTGCCAGGTTTGAATGAATTGTTCAAAAACTTAATACCTTCTGGGGGAGACCCTATGGGAGAGTTTCCCCGGGATACTCTTCCATTACCATTACCTCAAGACCTTACGGCTTGTAAAGTCTCTAGTCTGTCTTCTGATTTGTGTAAGCCGCTTTCACCTTCGCTTAGCGTATCAGTTCCAAGCATCCTTGTTAACGTAATACGGGGAGATGGCTCAGGTGAACAGCATGTATCAAGGGTGGAAGCTACGAAAGATCTAGAACCAGCACAAGTTCCAGCTGCTGTTAATCCCACCGAGTCACAGCCGACGGTGTTATATAGGGCGATGTGTTCCTTTAGTATAGGTGACGTCACTTTGGGTGCACTCATTGATGGGGGTGCAGAGAGAAGTTTTATCTCTGAAGAACATTTTAATCGCATCGCTAAATACGCAGTGAAAACCATTTACACCAAGGGCAATCTTGTCACAGCAACTGGTGAAAAATCCCAGTATAACCTAGCAGCATTGTTTTTGGTGGAGTTGAACTCTGTCGCTCATTTCCTCTGGCTCCTTACCGTTAAAGATCTCTCGGAACAAATGATTTTGAGAGTTGATTTCTGTAGGATGGCGAAAATTAAGATCGATTACGAGACCATGCAGTGGACCATGCCTGGGTGTGAACCTTTTGATTTTGTTGCTCGGCAGGTTCAATCGATCGAAGGGTCGAATTCGTTTGTTGGAGATCCTCATCTTTCTCGCATTAGAGTAGAACAGCTTCCTCTAGAAGACCAACCAGAGCCCAAGGTCGCCATCAGGGTCACTAACAAGGAGCGTGATCCAGACATCCTTTGCATTTTTATTCGTGAAAAGAACACGGATGCGTTATATCTCCTCAAATGGAATCGTCGCACGGCCACTGGGTTTTGTCGTTTAGTTCGTCATAGAATTCATATTATTCCTGGTGCTAAACCTTTTCGTCAAAAACCTAGGAAACTCTCTGAAATCAAAATCAAGGCGCTTTACGAACTTGTTGATCAATTATTGGAACTTGGCTACATCACTAGGACAGATAGCATCTGGTCTAGTGAGCCTTCGTTGGTAGCTAAAAAGGACGGATCATGGCGTTTGCGTATTGATTATCGTTCATTGAATGAAAGGACTTTTAAATCTGGTTACCCACTTCCAAACATGTTGAGAATCCTCCAGAAGATTGGTAGACCGAACTTCATCTCTACTGTCGATATCTCGAACGCGTTTCATCACATCGAGATCGAACCCGAGGATCGGAAATACACAGCTTTTTATGTGGAAGGTAGGGGACAGTTTGAGTGGGTCCGAATGCCTTTTGGTTTAACAGGTGCTCCATCTACCTACTGCCGATTGGCAGATATTACTCGTGAGAAAATCAGAGATAGGCTTCGTGAAACTCATCCTCGTTTATCCATCGAACAGCATATTTTCGTCTATTTGGACGACTGGGTTGTAGTAAGTGAGACCAAGGAGGAACATGAGGCTTTCTTGAAGACTCTGTTGACGGTTCTGACCGAACTTGGTTTCAAATTGAATCAGGACAAATGTGAATTATATTGTAACAGGATCGAATACTTGGGTTTCATTGTGGACAACGGTGGTATCCATGTGAGTCAAGAGCTTATTGCTCCAGTACTAAAATATCCAGTCCCTACGGATAAGACTCAGCTCCGTAGGTTTATTGGTTTCGTGAACTGGTACCATCGACACCTTAGAGATGTAGGCTCCACTATGGCCCCCCTTCACAAGCTTACAAGTCCCAAGGCCATCTGGAACTGGACTGACGAGGCGCAAGAGGCGTTTACTAAAACAAAAGAAGCGTTGGCTAACGCCCCCACCTTGTATCCGGCTGATTCATCGTTGCCTTTCCGCCTCTATACAGATGCTAGTGATGTTGGGATAGGCGCGATTTTGGTCCAATACGATGAGAAAGAGGATTAGGAATACTTAAATTGTTGTATATCTAGACAATTAGCCAAGGCCGAACGTAACTACCATACCTTCGACAAAGAATGTTTGGCCGTTATATGGGCGGTGACTAAACTACGACACTTCATCGAGGGTAGTCCTGTGACAGTCTATACTGATCACTCGGCTCTTACACACCTCACCACCGCCACTGAACTCAAAGGTCGTTTGTCACGTTGAGCAGTCATCTTGTCACAATTCAATCTGAAGTCCGTCCATTGTCGTGGTAGTCAAAATGAAGCACCCGATGCTCTATCTCAAGTCTTCGAGGGTGACCTCCAGCCTGATCCTATTAATCCTCCTAAAGCCTATGAGGACATGCCTGAATATTTCTTTAACCTATCTTCCATTACTTTACCTCTTGAAACAATTAGAGCTAAAGGAGACTACGCGGTGGCTCATATCACCCCTCGATCTCGAGCTAAGCAAAATCCTGCATCAGACATACAGCTTTCGAATCCTCAGAACCAATTACCTAAACATCTTAACCAAAATTCCGGTCCTAGGAAGAGAGGAAGACCTAGAAAAGTTCAAGGTAATCCCAAGGTCATTCAAGACTTAGTTCCTTCTCAAAACGATTCCAAGGCCAATCAGGACTTAACTTTTTCTCCACATCACTCCCAGATCCCACTAAATCCTGATACCCCTATAGATGATGGTGAGGAAGAGGTTATCCCGGTAGAAAATCCTTATCGAGCATTGTTACTGGAACGGAAGATAGCTAAAGAAAACTATGTTACTTGGTATCAGGAAGAAGTACGTCTTCTTCAGAAACATCCCAATAAGTTCCCTAACTGGTGTATCAAGGATAACGATCTTTACTTCTATACTTACGATCTGGAAGCCACGGTGACTGATAATTATTGGAAAAAGGTCCCTCCTGATTACGAAACTATAATCGAAATTCTTAAGGAGTTGCATGATGATGTAACTTCCGGTCATCTTGGAGTTGACAAGACGTATTCTCGGGTCAAGTCGTTATATTATTTCCCCAACATGTCCCGCATGGTTCGAGACTATGTAATATCTTGTGAGAATTGCTTCCTCAATAAATACAATCAGCTCAAGGCTACTTCACATCAAGGTCATAGACCTATGCTTGCTCCTTGGTCAATTCTTTCGATCGATTCGATTGGTCCGTTCCCTGCTTCTATTAAGCAAAAAAAATATGCCATTGTCGTTCAGGACACGTACACTAAGTTTATCAAGGTCAGACCAGTCCCAGCTAATAATGCCAAAATGGTTGATCTCTTCCTTCGAGACATTATTTTCAGTTATGGAATTCCTCACCAAATCATCTTGGACAATGGTACTGAATATGCTAATAAGGTAATCAAACAATTCGCTGAAGAATATCATATACATTTGACCTTCACTCCGGTAGGTCATCCTCAGGCTAATCCTGTAGAACGCGTTCATCGTACGTTCAATCCTATGATTTCTAATTATCTCACTGACCAAGATCATCGTTCTTGGGATGAAAATCTCCGTGAACTTGAATATGCATATAATACTGCATGTAACTCGGTGACGAAGTGTTCTCCTTATTTCTTGATGTACGGTCGAAGTCCACGGAATTTACATAATGAAATAGCTGAAGCGTACGACGAACTGACGGACAGAGATTATCTCAAACTTAGGATGGATCGATTAAATGAATTACGTCATTATGTTGAGTCATTTAATAGAAGGTTACCGACCAAAGCCATTGTTAAACGTAACCTTGTAGTCGGAACAAGGGTGTATTATCCGAATCGTAAACTGAGCAGTTCCTCTGAGCACTATTCTTCCAAGCTAGGGCAAAAATATTTGAGACCTGCTATTGCAGACTCTTTTCTTACTCCTACTGTCGTTCTCTTGGTTTCTTTAGATGGGAAACGGGTTGGCACGTACCACATTAATGACTTGAAATTTCGAACTACGCTAACTCCCACAAAATCGTGAATCAATTGCTTTCAGATATAAGATACAGAGCGAGAAGTTATACGATCTTATGGTCACGATCCGAGACACCTTGTGTGCTGCCCTTGGACCACCAAGAGGGCCTCCACCTCCATCTGACAGAGTGTCAGTGACCCCTCGACCTCCGGAGATCCGAAAAGTACCACTGAGTGAGTCAGTCTCTGTGCACAGTGAGACTCTTCAGAACAATCGTGAGACGGAAACACCTCCATCTGCTTCCACGTCACATTTGAGTATTGATGATACAGCTTTATCTGAGGAGAAATCGCCAACCACTCAAGGTCAAAGAACATCACCTACAAACTCAGATGTGCCTTTGTCCGTCAGGATTACTTCTCCAACGAAAACTCGACATGGCTCACTCACGGGCAGTAAGGGAGCAAAAGAACGCCCCACCCCTAAGAGTTCAAAAAAGAAGAAAAAAAGTCCACCAACACCAGTATCGAGAGATATCAAGAAACTCAAGAGGACCTTGACTACTACGAGTGCTCCAAAGAAGTCGGTGACTAACCCACTAGTTATTGAGATACCCGATGATTCGGAAACCCAGGGTTACCATCCAAGGTAGCCAGGAGACACTCCACCTCCAACTCCAGGAATGCCGATATTGAGCTCGCTCTTGTCCATGCCTGTCGGCATACGAACGGTAGCCACTCCGAAACCTTCGCCTCGGATAGTGTCAGTAACGACTGAGGTACACGCTACTCGGGTACCTAGTGGCTCTAATTCATCTAAGCTACCGACCAAGTTTCGACTCAAGAAGGCTAGGTCCGAGTCGTCCGAAGCAGCAGAAGAAACACTGGATGAACCCGAGTGTGAAGAGATTCCACCTCCACCACCACGTCCGACTCGGCATCGAACTAAGAACATTCAGTGTCCATCACTATCACCAACACCCTCAGAATCAGCTCAGTCATCAAAAATAGAGGAGCTCGCCATTTATGATCTCAACGAGTATCCATCAAATCTCGTTTATGTACAAATCCAGTTACCCGTAGAGCGACCCAAGGATACGGTAGTCATACCCGCTGGAGCATTAATTTCTTGTCGGGAGCCAACATTTCGCGATCTGTCACCTCTGAAGCGTCCTATGACGAAGCAAGAGCTGGAGAAATTCTTTAAGAAACAAGAAACTACATCTCGTAAGACCACTCATGAGTTGGTGCAAGCTAAGTACTGGGTACAGCTGAATTTCCCGGACCTCTACTCTCGATTCTCCTATTCTTGGACCAATTACTTGCCAGGTGTTAACGAGAATTTGTCCCGGGATATAGTCCCAAATTATCGACCGTCACCGTACCTGCAACGCATTTATGCTCGTGGTGGATTGACCAGAGATGAGGTATTAGCCCTGGCTACGTATGGAGTAATTGACCCTTTCCAACTTACGCCGCCACCGCCTACGATGACTGTCTACTTGGCTCCCATCATATCCAGACAAACGATTGCGTTTGATTTATTTCACAACCAGCCAACTCCTCGCTCACTATTGGAACGAGCAGCTCGACCATCAGAAGAACAATTCGTATATCAGACTCACTACGCTGGTCCGATCTGTATGAATTGCTTTAAACCAAACCATAACTATACTCAATGTCGAGAGCCGCTGCGATTGGACCTGTGTCTTGGGTGTGGCCAGACGGGAACTACTACCATTGACTGCTATAAACTATCAAAACATTCTAATTGCTTAAAGGATTGCGTCAAGCAGACGACGAGTACATTACGTCGATCGAGGAGTTCTAGCATCTAATTCTTGTCACTTACTTTAAATTGATCGCTGGTGTGCTCGTAATCGCCACATTGCTCATCGCCTCGTTAGTCTTGTATTTTGCATTTACTCCAAAATTTGAAGTCATTACTATAGCTTATGATAATAAACATTTATCGTAAACTTTCATCTACAAAATTACTTTTTGATTATTCAAAGAAAATTTAAACAAGTATTTTTCAACACTATTCATCAAAATTGAAAAATAATTACAATTTTTGAAGTGGCATGGTATTTCATTTGATTTCGAACTTTTTTGCTCTTATAAAATTCTTGCAAAGAATTTTTAAAAAATGAGAGTTTTGTTATTTACAGGGTCATCTGAGACGTGTACATGGCCCGACGTTGTATTGACATCCGAAGATGGCAGATTTAGTTAGATTTCGATTATTAATTCCCAGTGGGAAGTTATTGTAATCGGTCCAATTTTGCAAATTGAAAATTTTGACATATCTCTACGTTTCAAGGCCTTTAGAGTCGAATGGTATGGTTTTTAAGAAGATGTCCGTGTATGGACATGTATGTATGTATGTACGTATGTATGTATGTATGTATGTTCGGATTCAATTTTCGTCTTGTGTATCTCGAGAACAAATGATGATATTGACATGGGACCAGTTTAATTCAACGCATAATTATGTAACTTGACCTGATAAAATTTTTAGCAAAATCGGTCCAGCCATTTTCGATGCAGAATTAAAAAACTGGATAAACGGTACACTAGCCTTATCTTATCATTCTTTCCGCTGGGAAGTTAGTCGTGAGGACCTTTCAGGTCGCACCTAGACCGCTTTTTATTGTAATTTTATTATTTAATAGCTCATATTCATGACTTCGTCTACATTAGTGTTCAGTACCGGACATCGTACTACGGAACTGGAAAAATAGCTGCTTGGTGTCAATATATTGCAGAAAAAGTTTATTTACTGAAACGCTTACTCATTAGTTACAATGCGTCTAACTGTATCTATAAATTATTTCAACTAGTATATTTATCTCTTGTGTCATTTAATATGATGGTCTAAGTTTGTATCAGCCGTTTTTTGAAACGGACGGACGTCAAGATTTTTATCAAGAACTTAAATATTAAAAAATGAATAGTAATCTAACTCAGAAAAAAAACAGACATACGTAAGTCTGAAAAGAATTCTCACGTTAGAACCGGTCACTAGGATAATAGATTATTACTACTTTTTTGAACTGCTCACAACCTATTTCTATCCCACTGAACATATCGTTATATATGACGAAAAAAATCAGGATTTTATCGACTCAATTTTTCTATATTTGCAATGAATCCAATTGTCATGAACAGAAGAAGTTCATTTTTAATCATGTTACGTAGTTAATGACCTTTTTTTCGCAAAAAAAAATTTTTTTTCGAACGAAATTGAATTGATATTATCGATCTCTTTCTCAATAGTTTATAAAAAATTCAATTATTATGAACAGAAAGAGTTTATTAACTTCACATAAGGAAGTTATCGTAATTGGGTCGATTGGTGAAATTGGAATTTACATCATATCTCCACGTTTCAAGATATTTCAAGCATACTGACCAATTTTCAGAATGATATGTGTGTGTGTACGTACGTATGTATAGATGTCAGTATTTTTTTGTTTTTGATTTCTCAAGAATGGATAGAGATATCGACTCTAACCAAAATTTAATTGAAAGATATTGTTATAAAGCAGATCTGAAAGAAGTTTTATCGAATTCGATCCAGCCGTTATTTTTTTTTTCTAAAAAACTAATAATAAATAAGTGCCAAGATTGACTATTTTAAATACTTACGAGAAATTTATTGTACCTGGCATTCTATTCTATATTTAGCTTGTACATCCCATTTGTGAAAATCGGAATTATGTACTATCATGATAGCGTCCAAATTATCCAATGTATAAGCACAAATTCTGGCTATTTTCTCTTAGTACATACCACCTTGATATAGCTGATGAGCCGATCTTTTTACTTGTCGTATTGTCGGAACTTGTATAAAATTATTCTGAGCAGACTTTAGACCTAAATTTTCCGTTTTTCTACTTCACGAATTTTCGACAGCTCTTAACGTGTATTCGTAGCTTAAGTCTTAAAACAAGCGATAGATTGTCTTCAGTCGAATTCTAATGTTTTTAAAGCATTGTACATATTGATTAATTACAACTGATGAATATGTACTTATAGGCATTTTTCATGTAAATAAATATCCATTTGGTCTTTTGGAAAAACATCCACTAGAAGTATGTAAAACTCTCGAACTGCCTTGAACGGTGATTATATTTAGGGGGCTATTTTATCCTTCGATAACTCGTCAAAATACTTCCCTCGTTAGAAAACAGCAAATTACTTCTGCAGCAAGCTTAACTGTAAGTATTTATACGCAAAAAATATTATCAAATATCGTAAAATGATTTTTCTGTTTTTTCAGATGTTTCAGAAAAGAAATTATGTATTTGAGCAACTTGCATATGCTCCCGGTTGATCTCGGTTCCATTTGTCTATAACAAAGTTATCTGTTACCAATAATTCAAACAAATAAAAAGCACTTCATAATTCTTCCGACAACCCTTTCAACATGTCTGCAAAATGTTGTTGCCATCGAATAAGACGTTTTAGACATAATCGTGAACAGACTATATAACTACTAACTACTTTATAAATTTTGAGTGACTGTCGATTTGTCTGTCTATCTGGGGTAACCTCGAAAACCGATAAACCAATTTCGATAAAACTTTGCAGACACGAAAAAGGAGTAGTCAAAAGTAACATGAGCTACTTTTCATTCATGTAAATTATTTATAGCAATCAGATTTGTTACAAACAATCAAAAACTGATTCTATGAAAGAAATCGAAGTTCTTCTTTGTGCGTGATTTTTTCAATTAAATTTGTTATAAACTATAAAAAATGGGATCTTTGCAGTACATTTGAGTTCTACTGACGTAAAATTCCTCCTTCCTGGAAAAGTGTTACTAACCCGGTATTATAAATATGAACAGACTTTATTTTATTTTTCAAATTGCAATTGCCGTAATCATTGATACACATGAACGATAAAATTCTTCGAGGTCTTCAACGGGAAAAAAATTTTTATACTCGAAAAATAACCGTGTAACATTGATGTCGACACAAGTTTCTTTTTCTAACATTTGAATTTGTCATAAAGAATGAATGGAAGTTTCTCTACAATCCATTTACGTTCTTCAAACACAAAATTTTTGTTTTTACTTGTGAAAAGTTGATAACTATATACCATGAATGAAAAGAAATTTAAACCTATGTAACCTAAATAATCCAGAGATCTAGTAACAATTTTATCGTTATTAAGGAACCGAATCCGGATATTTTTCGTATCTGACATTGACTAATTTAAATTTCAAAATTATAACTTTAAAACTTTTTTTTGTCAATCGATTAATACGATAAGTAATTATGTACATTATGCGAACGAAGTCGCGAAAAGTAGCTATTATATCAGTACACTTTGATAATTTCATTCTATGATTAATAAACGATAGTATCTTTACATTTCTTGTAAATGATAAACTTAATCCTTCTGTTGAATTTCGATGCTTGTAAAAAAATTGACTTACGGTATTCTACTAAACTCATAAATTTGTGATATAGATAGAAACTTGGTTTTTACTATCTTTACCTGCTTTCAATTTACCCGATTTCATTGCGTTCAACATTTTTGTCATAGATTTATTCTTATGTTCAGCAACAATTACCAATATCAACCTTCTTTCTTTGTCTTGACATTGAGAAGAGACATACTACAATGTGACTATTATTTATTTCTCTTTCGATAATTGTAATACTCATCATCTTTCTCAAATTTTCTTTTATACAACTGTGACTCCAGAAATAGTTTATGTACACTCAGCTTTATAAATATCTCCACTAACCCATGAGCCATTATCGATTAAAATTAACAAATTCATTAATAATAAAGTTTATTGACATAATAATTGTCAATTTAACTAGTATTTATTTTTTTCCTAGTTATTCAAAGAAGATTTGTACCCAATAAAAAATAAGAAGTTTGTCAATTTTAGTAATTTCTTGATTCAGGAGAACTCTTTTAAGTACGACCCATTCTAAAAAATTTATATTTGTAAATTTCGTTTCAACAAAATAAAATCTGTTTTAGTCGGTATTTGCTCTCATGGTATAGAGAAGACATCAGTGAAGCCGATGGCATGTACACTTGGATCAAGGAATGTTGATATAGTGTTCGTGCAGTGCTTTGATTTTCAAATGATCATCGGCACGTAATATTAATGGCACTTTCATCATGAGCTTAACAAATATTGCTTTAGTCTCTATTAACGCTATACCCTGTATGGAAATTTCACTGTGTCAAATTTTGAAAATAGACAATGTGTATTATATTTACTTCAGATGAGAATATTCTCTCTCACTCGTACAATAGTACAGTAGCCAAAAAAAATATCTAAGAAATAATCGTTCAATGGAGGTAAAAAATATTTGAGAACGGATTGTTGTAAAGATCACCGGGGATAGCATTTGTGCAAAATATTTTCACTCGGAAACAATAATTACTATTGTTTAAACAATCTCAAACTTTTGTAACATGCGTTTTTTTTCCTTACACCGCTTACGTAGTGAGAACCGTGATAGATGAGAAAAAAAGTGATGAGACTGTTTTTGTAGAGAATCAATTTTCAATAGAAAAAAGCCAATAGTTTATAAGAACAATTTAAAACTGGTAATCGAGAAAACAAATAGTTAATAATAGTATTTGTAACAAGTAAAAAATTTTTGTGGTAATGTTACCAATTACCACAACTCTTTTATGACGTTCTTATTGTTGGAAAAAAATAAAGTGAAAAAAAATAATTGTTTATAACAAAACAATTGTTAAAAAAATAGAGAAAGAAAAATGTAAGAACTTTAACAATAGTTTCATCAGAAGGGGCAGAGAAAATTAAATAAAAATTGTTCATCAAAAGTTCTTCAATTATGTTTATTATTGGTTTTTCAAAACCAATTAAAAAGGTGCCTGGAAGAAAAAGTATCACTGAAAATTTTCCAGTGGCATTATTTTAAGAAACATGCCAATTAAATTATAAGCAAACAAAATTTCATGCAAGTAGTATTTTCGACAATTGTTTCTAAAAATTGTTTATAACAATTGCTCGTAAATTGAAAAAAAAAGTTTTTTCATACTCTTCAGATGAAGATATGAAAGTTTGCTATGTATTGTAATTACATATATTTGTAACTTCACTATGAGTATTGTATATAGTCCTCGTATCAGGAATTGTACATTTTCATTATGAAAGAGAGGGTACGACAAATGAAAAAAAACTACTATCACATGATCACTCGATATTAGGAGAATCGCATTTATTGAAATTGGAAGGTTGAATGCTTCAACAAATTTTTGGGATACCTTATGATACATACCCTTGTGGAGCAATGATCCAATCATCCCATCCTAGTTGGGAAAAACTCACATAAAACCTTTGTTTGCAACATTGTCCCTTAAGCGCTCCACTGCATTCTATTGCTCGTCTCCGGACTCTCTTTACGGCTGCTGGATCCGTAAGAACAACGAGAAATGGTCGATTTGAATTTTCCGCATCTGAAATAGGTATTAATCGTTGTATTGCTTAATTTTGTTATTGTCAATTGTATCAATTTATTGTTTTCTAGTTTTCGAAGATTATTGAAATTTAGCCCAGATTCAAGTGCGCAATGATACAGTTCTATTTTCAAACGGAAAAAAAATAAAAAGAAGCCATGAACGCAACTTATACATCTATATCTATACTCTAAGATAGTTGACCGCAGCCCGGTAATAAACAAAGAAATATTACACAGAAACTCGTTCCTGGGTGATTCAGGTGATCCAGTAAATGGATACTGGTAAAAAAAGACAAACTTCATAAAATTGCAATAGTACATCTATGTCATGATACAATTGTCTATTGTGCATCTATATACTACTACATAAAATTCTGGTGTCCGCCTGTCTGTTTGTTTGTCGGGAGTAATCTCCGAAACGGCTAATCCGATTGCAACCAAATTTTACAGACATATAGAGGGCGTCATTGAAAAGGTTATAGGCAACTTTTTAAAATAAACTCAATTCAATAGTAAAAAACATGAAGAATACGTTTCAATTTATTTAATGCGTATTGGAAACACTGAAATATGTTTAAAACATCCTGTTTTTCATTGTTTATAACTAGGACCAGGAATTTCGCTGCGCCAAAAAAAAAAAAATGAAGATCATCAGATAATTTTTATTTTAATCAATAATAATTTAATAAAAATGTTATCTTATCTGAAGATGAATAGGTTCAGACGATACAATGACAGTCCAGTACATAAAACGACGAAATTAGGTTATGTGTTTGTTCACATAGCATGAATGTAAACATTGCAGTGTAAACAAATGAAAGTTTGATATACATATATATGTATATATACCAAAATAAAGAATGTATGGAAGTTACGTTTAAGTGAATGAACAATTAAGAATATTAATTGCGTTGTAAACACTAAAAACTTAAATTAATTCAAATGAAGAGAAAATTTAATAAATTAGAATGCAACTAAATGAATTTTCAATAAAGAAAAAAGCGAAAAAAATTCGTTTATCTTACTGTCATTAAAACTATACATAGCCGAAAAATCGGATGTGACAGTGAATCTGCATCTAGTACATTCTACGGTACTTCTACCAGTACTTTTACCAGTACATTTCCCAGTACTTTTACCAGTTCATTTCACAGTAACTTTTCCAGTACTCCTACCCGTACTTTTCCAAGTACATTTCCCTCTACTTTTTCTAGTACTTTTACCATTACTTTTACCAGTACTTTTCCCAGTACTTTCTCCAGTACTTGTACCAGTACTTGTTCCGGCTCTTTCGACAGTACTTCAATCGGTACTTTAACCATTACTTCTACCGTACATTCTAAACAAAGCGGATTTGTAGAAGTTATTGAATGAAATTTTTACCACTGCCGACTGAGAATGCGTAGCAAATATCACTATATTTACTAGAAATAACGAGACCTCATCAGATATAAAATGTGAATGATAATAGACACTACAACGGAGCTATGTTTTGACGTTTCAACACCTGAAAACATAACATAACAGGCAGCGAAACATTCGAATTTCCAAAAGTTTATGCTTGCTGAAACAAATTATATATCGAAAGTACAGAACTCATTTGACCAATGTTTGCAACTTATTTTTCTTTGCAACATCTCGACATGTGACACTTTTACTAAGCTAATTATTTTGACTTGTTGGAAACGTTAAAACTCAGCTTAGTTGTAGTGTCATTTACAATTTATATCCGATAAGATCTCGTTATTTCCAATAAATATGTTGATATTTTATACGCATTCTCATTTGGCACTGGTAAAAATTGTTTTCAATCACGTTTACAAATTATGTTTTTTTTTTAATTAATTTTTTCTCATCTTGAAATTGCCTCGTTCAGATCGTACGGCAGAAGTACTGGGAAAAGTACTAGAAAAAGTACTGGGAAATGTACTGGTAAAAGTACCGTAGAATGTACTAGATGCAGATTCACTGTCACATCCGATTTTTCGGCTATGTATAGTTTTAATGGCAGTAAGATAAACGAATTTTTTTCGCTTTTTTCTTTATTGAAAATTCATTTAGTTGCATTTTAATTTATTAAATTTTCTCTTCATTTGAATTAATTTAAGTTTTTAGTGTTTACGACGCAATTAATATTCTTAATTGTTCATTCACTTAAACGTAACTTCCATACATTCTTTATTTTGGTATATATACATATATATGTATATCAAACTTTCATTTGTTTACACTGCAATGTTTACATTCATGCTATGTGAACAAACACATAACCTAATTTCGTCGTTTTATGTACTGGACTGTCATTGTATCGTCTGAACCTATTCATCTTCAGATAAGATAACATTTTTATTAAATTATTATTGATTAAAATAAAAATTATCTGATGATCTTCATTTTTTTTTTTTTGGCGCAGCGAAATTCCTGGTCCTAATTATAACTAATTAGATTGTTCTAAATAAATAAAATAGGTTTCTATAAAAACAAATAAAATCAGAGTATTTGTCTGTGATATTCAAAAACTGCTTCAAACAAGACTCTGAGGTTCATTTGCATACTGTTGAAACGTAATGCCATGTTTCTTCGTCCGAACGACGTGTGAATATCTCACCTCTTGGGCATACCTCTAAAAATCAACAACTACTCCCTAGCGACAGCGTTTCCCAGAACGCGGATACCGGCGCGTTAAAAAAGACACGGGGATACACGTAACTAACCCGATGTCTGAAGACACCTCTACGAGTCTGATCTCATATGACCGATTGTACCCAGTTCTATATATCATATTTTGACTTTACGGCAAATTGAATTTATTATAAACAATGATAAATGGGATATATGCAATGTATTCGAGTTCTTCCTATGCGTAATTTCTGTTTTACTAAAGTAAAGTTATCAACCATGTAAAATTAATAGACACATACTTTTTTTGTTCATTACAATAGAATTTAGTCATTAAATCAAGTTACTTATCACGCAAAATGGATGGAAAACTTTTCTTCTTGTCTAGAAACACTGAATTTGTCGGAGCAATGTAAACATGGACCTACGCTATTAATAACGTTGTAAAGAAGTCGAAATAAAACCTCACGTTGAAATTCAAATCTTACTTTTTGATGTTCAATACTTGCGAATACCGTACGGTTCTATCATTACTATAATACTACAATCGGCATCTGGGAGAGGCTTATTATTCAATGTACAGACTTACTATGAAGAAACTTTTCAAATCAGTTCATTTTTATGTTACGTAATTATGCACACAACGTGGATAACAGAACAATTCAAGTTGGTGCTCTAGCCTTGCTGACTGATGAACGATTCCCTCCTACGAAGTGGCCACTCGTAAGAATCATACAAGAATCATACAATTGCACCCAGGGCAAAACGGTCTTCCACGAGTAGCAACGGTGAAGCCATCAACAACAACGTTGGTCAGACCAATCGTCAAATTAGCTATTTTTCCAATCGAGCCAACTCCTGAAGCCAAGCAGCAGGATCAATCAGAGGACAATCATCAACCAGTTGCTGATGGCGGGCGGAATATTGAGAATTCATCAGATCTCAATTCAAATTGACAGCTGGTCGGAACTTCGGCGGCCATCTTGGCACCAGGCCGATAACCAATCGACCAAATAATCAAGAATTTTCATTCTAGTCGCTCATTTGACTAAATCTCAATGGCCATTTTGACTACTGAAAATCTTGTCGCCATTCTTTTTCTGTTCTTATCCACGTGTGCACGCTATTCGATTCATTCCCTCAAAATTCACGTAATTCTGAGTCAATCTTTAGCCATTGTGAAATTCTGAACCTACAGAAATATTCTGGACTTCATTCAGTGATTAAATCAAGTGATATTTCAAGACATTCAACCGTATTTCACCTGAAATATAGTGAATTTGCATTGCTAGTTCGGCTTACGCCACGTGCACAAGCACCTTTCGACTTGACTTGTGAAGCGTGTTGAGCTTGTGTGGGAGGTCAATAATACTGAACACACCAAGTCAAGTTACTTAACAGACATTCATACAACTTTCAGTGACATTCATCAAGACATTTGTAATTCAGTGTACCTGTTGATAGTGTTGAATAAACTTGTTATATTTTGTTAATAAAATCTGTCTACCCAATTTGCTCTGACTCGGCACAATCATCCCTATCCTTAAACGGTTAGATTCATCTCATTTTTGAGAATTCATAACAGAGAATTTATCGATTGTCTGGTCGATTGGTTATCAGTATCAAGATGGCCGTCGGAGTTCCTCACAGCTGATTATTTGAATTGAGAATTAATTAATTCTCAACACAGTCATTTAAGGACTAAATGCTACCATACATTGCCCAATGCACCTGAAATATTAAAGAGCAGTGCAATTACGTTACGCTTTATGGATTCTTGCACTGCTTTCCGAACTGTTAATATCGCATCAACTGTAGATCGTTTTTCCATAAATCCGTATTGGTGGTCTGAATGTTTCGTTGTTTAAGGACGCTTGTTGAAAGACAAATTTTCGTAAGTCTTTCGAAGATTCCACTTAGTACTGATAGGAAACATAGATCGATATGATTTCGGGTCTGCTATATTCTTGTCAGGGCTTGTTAGGAACATACGAATTGTACCCTCCTTTCAAGCCCGAGGAAAGACGCGGCGGGACAAGCATTCATTGAAAATTACTAGGAATTTTTCTGGAAGGTCTGCAATTGCACGTTTGACAACCTCCGCTTCTAGTGAGTCTAGCCCTAGGGCTTTGACGTTTTTAAGTGTTCTAACAACTTGTTTGAATTCTTCTTTATTAAAAGATTCTGTATTTTCTGTATTGGGTAGATTAGAAGCGTTTATATTTATACTGCTTTGTTTATCCGTATCCCTTTTAGGATAGTTATCTACTACGTGAACTGCCAGCAATCGCTCAGCTGTCTCTTTAAAGGCAAAGGTTCCACCACCTTCTATATTGCTCAGTGTCGTTGGAAATGAGATTCTGGTATTTTCTAAAGTATCAAAACATTTTTTATAGATTGCTGGGCTATGAGCTGTTCGTACATCTTCTGCTAAATGTAACGAAGTAAGAACTGCCCAGAGAAAACAGTATCCATTATTCTCATTTCTTATGTTTAAGACAGATCTTTTCTCTTTTATTATTTGAGGAAGATCACAATATGTACGTTTCATTGTGTATCCTGATACTTTCAAAAGCGCGTACCTATTAATATTTACCTGTAAGCTATCGATTCTAACCAATGAGCATGCCGAGTCACGTTTTTGAAACCTTTCCGTATTTTTTAACAACCGGGGTATCGTCTCATTGAAAAAAAGATCCGAAAAATCCGTTGAAATGAGTACTTGTATGTTTTTTGTATTGAAATGTTTTTTATCGTATACAATCAAATCTTTTTTTGTATTTTTACATGTACAAGCTAATCTAAAATTAACAAGCAAATCTTTTTTCAATGATTGACGTTTCTTAACTTCATCGGTAATAAACTTTTCGCAATTTTTAATAAAATTTTTCAAATTTTAATATTTGAATTTAGGATTACATATAACATGAGTACTTATGCGGTTTTCAAAAGCGCTGTCCAGATTAATCCATTCGAGACTGGTAGATACTCCTGCTGATAATGATGTCAAGGGCACCACTGCCGAGAATAATAATGATGAGAGCCTTGCTACTGGAGAGATAGCGGTGATTGTGATACTGTTTGCACTTATCATATCATTACTAATCAGTGATTATCAGGCTCTGTCCATATGAAAAATTTTCATGAAGTCTTAATGTAATATTTGTATTTATTGTACGGTTATTGAAAATAATATCGAAAATGTAATATTTTCAGCAATAAAAGAATATAGTGCTGTTAAAATAATACAAGAAGAATCTCTAGACTTTAAAGAACCATTCCTGAATTGGGAAATGAATATTATAGAGAATAATGAACACGCAACTGCTCTTCATAAACCAGAATTATCTACTGACACATGTACAACTGGTGATGAAGATCTAAGATACGAATACAAGTTAAGAGCTGTCGAATATTGGTGAAGTTGAAAAACAAAAAATTTAGGCGTAATATCTGTTCAGCATAATTATTGAAAAGTTTAGTCAATACGACAATTGAAATAATGAGCACGTTAGCTGAATCAAGATGGTATTTATTTATAATATATTTGTAGATCCTCCACCCCCGTTACTTTTGAAATCTAGGAACAATTGAAACGGAATTTATTTTTTAGAAAATATAGATTGAATAGCTCGCAAATCGTGAGACTTGTAGTTTTTTACAGGAAACATTTGACATACATAAATTTATTTATGATAACATCGTTTTTAATCTTAAATTCACTTTATCCCATCAAACCAAGGGGTTTCTATATTTTCTTGATTCAGCCGTTTGATTTCATCATTTTGGAGAATGTCGGGTGTAGATTTAGCTACTCTTAGATCAATTATCTTCTTTGCAGCATATGCTGAAGCCTCATAAGAGCTACATGAGAATTTCGCCCAATTTTCCATTGTAAAGAGATCATCTCTTCTGTGTTTACTTATCTTTAGAACTTCGATATTGCCCCCTATATCTTTATGATCATCTTCAAATTTTATGATGCACACATCGTTTGACGATGATGTCATTCAATTGCATGTAAACTTGCCTTTGTACAGATGTTTGAAGCATGCAGATCATCATTTTGTAATAGAGCATTCTTGTAGCTCACATCCATAGCACCATTCAACGACCCATAATTTAACCTGATCTCTATTGAATCGTTATGTTCTATCTTTATTAGAAAGCATTTCTGGATGTGCATCCATGTAGCCCTCCAACACACCATAGCGTTTTTTGGGTAGAGAATCTATTTTTCGACTTTCATGGATCTAAAAATTTTTTTGAATACTCAGATTCTTACAATTTTTTTTAATATTTAAATTGTTTAGCTGCATTATAACTTTTTTTGCAGCATATGCCAGGGATTCGTGTGCTTTTTTTCTACATAAATCTCATTAGGTGATTTACTTATACCGATACCAGTATAATTTGAGCAGTTGGATCGAGTAAGCCTCAAATTATAATCTGTCTCCTTCGAGAAATTGCTATGAATATCCAAATGGCCCAAGTCCGCACCATGTTGAAATGCTAGATTTCCCGCTACATATCTATAGTAATCTGCTCAATGACAAATATGACTCTTATTTTTCAAAAAAGAAATTATATTGAACAAATGATATTCGACAACTTTAACAGTTAGTTATCAATGATTTTATATGACTCACAATTGAAACGTGACTGATGAATTATTAACGTCAGGTCTCATGTTTCATACAATTTTGACGCACGTCTACACTCGGGTAACACCAAGGCATAACGCTGGTATCCCAGTTATCCATCAAAAACCTAAGTTTACCTCTAGCTTACACTCAGGTATAGCCAGGGCAACATCCAGGCCCTCATGAAAATTCTAAACTCCAACACACCCTCAGCCTATACTCGGGCGAATCCTCCGTAACTTACCACGTAATCAAATCTAAGAAGACACTTCCTCCCTCCACCCCAAACCTAAGAAAACTAATCTCCGTCCCCACTTTTCACATCCACAGCTATGAGAGTTCTACTACTCTTTTCACATGAAAAACTGTGGTTGAACTCTCATAGCCTATCTACTTATCCATCTGTGTATTCCCTCACATGACACTTGACGCTTTCTAATTCCTTTGCATTTAACTTATTTTATTTCACATGCTTCAAAATTTTCTCCGTTCATTCGAGTCATATACTGTTTACTGTTGTAACATTTGTACAATCCTTTCCCCTTAAATCATCATAGAATTTTACCTCTATGACTTGAACAATTGGAACCATCACGTCAATGTCTACTTCTAAGACATCATTTATGTACAGTTATGCCGAGGATAGGGTTCAGGATCCTTGTCAATTTTTATACACCCTATTCTTTTTATTCAATCACAAGTTTATTGTTACTCTCGAAATTTTATTCCAGTAAAATGTTTAACACTTGATATTTTTATAGCTCATAATATCGTATCAGCATGATCACTTCCACTTGTGATTGAATATTTGTAATTTCTTAATCATATTTTATGTATTATTATGTAGTATTATGTATAAACATATATTATATGTATTATTTTCGACAATGAATCAGGAAACTCTCTGAATTTTCGGTTCTTCTTCTGCGAAGGTTTTCTAAAGACTAACTAAAAATTATTAAAAAACAAAAGTAGTTCTTTGTCGAACATTACTACGCTCAAGAAAAATAAGTAAAAAAGTCGCACTAAATCTTGAGGCAAAGGTGTAAGAATATTTATCTTAGCGTAATTTTGATATGTCAATGGTATAAGGTAGCTACGGCTAAACAATATATATATATGAGTGTACAGTAATTATACTGAATTCATTATTTAAATATCATGCTCATCTGATAACCTATCAGTGCCCTCATAACGCGGACCAACGAAGGGCCGTGAACGCTGTCGACTTCCGGGTGACGACTAATTAATCGTTGTCGTTCAGTCACGAGAGCTCGTCGTTCTTATTTTAGTGCTCAGAAACTCAACTCAGTAACTCACAATTGAACTCAGTACATTCATTGTCACTCACTTACAATAAAATTAAGCATTCAATTGAACTTAACGGACTCACGTGTACAACGCGGCCTCACAATCCACATTGTCGTGTACTCAACGCATTCATCGGACTCAGGGGAATTTTCTAGTGCTCATCAGTGCTCATTAACTAAATTACTTTTGTACTTAGGATACTACTTTTATTACTGTTGCCTATTAATTAATAAATGTCATTTGTTTTCAATCAATTATTTTACATCTATGATCGAGTCAACCCAGCATTCCTGAATTCATCATTTACTCAACAATGAGCAATTTACCACTCACTTACGAAGGGATGTTCGAAAATATACGTCCGATTGACTTGAAATCCGACATACTTATACCTCCCCCGATGTGCACATCTACTAAAAACGGATTTTGATAATATCCTATCCAAAAATTTCTTTCCACTGATCTTCAATAATATATCAATACCAACTTAAACTCACCCATTGGTATAGTGACAGTTGCTGTAGTAACAGTAGTTATAGTTACCGCTGCTATGATAAACACTACATGTAGCAGTGTCGAGAAAAGTTACGTTCCCCATATGCTAAGAGAAGCTAAAATTCTTGTTTAAAGACGAATTTACTATGGCTCATAAGAGATGTGTTGAGGCTTTTAATAAAACACTCCAAGACATTAGAAGAAATAATCAATTTATGAGTAGGTTGAATATTTTCCTAGCTGGTGATTTTAGGCAAACTTAGTCCATTGTACCATGAAAAACATGTGCGGATGAACTTAAAGCCTGTTTTGGATCATGATTGGATCAGGATTTCTTGCTAGACAAAGTCTCATCAGCGCATATAGAGGATTATTCTGTGAATACAGTAATAGGAGAAGAAGATACTGTTCACTATCCTGTGGAGTTTCTGAGTGAACTCAGCCCACCTGATATACCACCTTATATTCTTTGCCTAAAGATTAGTACTCGCATAATTCCGTAATTTAAAGCCACTTAAATAAAGTGACGGCACCAGTCTTCAAGTGAGAATACTGCAGAAAAATGTAATTAAAGCGATGGTCCTACAGGAAAGTATAAGGGTGGAAATGTATTTTTTTGAAGAATACCTTTAATTCTATCGAATTACAAATTTGATTCAAAGCGTTCGCTGTTTCCAGTTGAAGTTCGCTTGGCGACGACTGTTAATAAAGCTCGAAGGTGAAGTTCAAACGTAGCTGAAATAGATTCAAAAAGTAACTGTTTCTTTTATGGTTAGTTTGGAGTGGCATATATATTTTTTCTAAAAATTGAATCATTCTTCAACCAAAAAAACAGACCAAGAATACGGTATATGGAGAAGTTTCGGATGTGTCAAAAGATCACCTAATAAATTTGAGAATCAGATATTATCGAATTGAATGTGGTAATTATAAAAAAATGCACGACTACATTATTTGTGATGAAAACAAATAATTTTTATAGGAATAGAATTTCCTTGATAGATTGTTGATGAAATGTATTTTCCGTTTGATGATGGCAATTTTTTCATCGATTAAGACTACTCGGAACCTACTATTTGGAATGATTGGAACGCATCCTACAACCCAATATCTCATCAGTGGTGTAGAAATTTTCATATTGACTGATCCACAGACTAACTGACAAATTGCTGAATTCAAACGAATACGAAATTTACACAATTGCTTCAATTTATATCTAGAGGAGTGATCGAATATCAGCTATATTACAAACAATAATTGCTATGATATAATTACAGATTCGTATTTATCGTCAATAAAAAATTTAGCATTTTTTCTACATCTAGGTTCCACAATTAAATTTGATGGTGAGCGCAGTAAAGCGAGTGGGTATCAGCCAGTATATACATACATATAAACGCTTTGCCTCACGTAAGGCTACCGAGGCACTTTCTTAATAAAATCCGAAGCTTAATTGACCCGTGGTACATATCTATATGTTAACCCGAAATTAATAACCCAGGCACAGAACCCTGTTGCATTTTTGCTTGTGCATGTCTTGTCTTTGGTTATGAAGAAGTTTTTTGTCTGGGATATTTTGTCAGCGATTTTCTATCGCGGATATTTTATCAGGGGATTTTTGGACATGAAATCGTAAAAAAGGCATACTACCTCTTATATATCTTAGGTATGAATATAAATACAAAATCTCTATACAAACTTTTTCTAAAAAATTAGGCCAAAACTTCCGTCTTTTGCGATAGAAAAATCTTCCAGTAATAAATAGAATTTAATAGTGAATTCCCTAAACTTGGATGTCTTTTTCTTCAGTGGCGGAATGCATTACGAACTCATTTAAAGATTTTCTTACGATTGAGAAGTGTTTCGCTCCTATCATTATCTGCTTTAATAGGATGTAACTTACATTGCGTATCCACCATCAGTTCAACCAGACCTACAAATTCTGATACTCCATTTTTTATGGCTGAGAATATTTTAGATAATTCAATTTATATTATATATTATATATTGTATACGAGAACCCGAGTGAACATAAAAGATTCAAAAAGACCACTAAAAAACTGCTAGATATACAAAAAAGTCTAAATCAACCCATTGGAGCCTAGTGTTACCATAGAGCAACGTGGCAAATTGGGAGTTTCGAAAACTCAGGCTCTAATAAGTCAAAAGCAACAGAGCTCCTGTAAATACGGAGGAACTAAAAATATGAAATTATCGTCAGGACACTACTGCTTTAATCCCCAAAACAGCACTGTAACAGCATCCTGTAAAAAAAAACTCAAAAATTCATACCGATATATCAGTATATAGAATAAATTCAAAAACAGCACTGTGGCAAGACAGTCTGAATTAGCACTGAAGTGAAGCCCTCGAATTTCTGATAGTAAATACAAATAGAATCTAAGAATTTATGAATAATTCCATTCTATTATTTCTTTAGATTCGAAAACAATATTTGATTTCATATTTGACAAAAGGTTCTTCTCTTTAATGTATATTGAATTAAAAAGTAATTTATTCTTTTATTTTCTACCTTTTTAGAACTCTTCAACTTTTTTTTAACAGTTGGTTAATTAATTTGATCATTTTTTTATTTAAAAAACTTCATCTGTCTAGGTAACAGTTTTTTATGGTATATTTTCTAAAATAATATATTTTTTTTTTTGGTTTTAATTGATACTGTCAACCGTTTGTGAACTGAAATATCGAAATTTCAAAAAATATTTACTTGACCAAAAAATTATAGTTCTAGAAAATTTCGAAATATTTCACGCTTTTTTTTCTGGTTTGAATAATTTTGTTATGTATAAAATTATACATGTATGAAATATTTACTATTGATAAATTCAAAGAAGAATTTTCAAGAAAGTTAGTATTAATTATTTATTAATGACAGGATACTACCACTGATGATTTATGCGCATTTATTACAAGATAACAAATTACACAGAACTTTATAACTATAACTAAATAGAAATTGAAGCTGTAAACCAAAAGTTTAACGTCGCTGACATTGTGTCTAGGTATCATTGACAATAACTTTGATTGTGCCCACTTAAAAAGAACCTCCATATCGTTGAAGACAAGATACCCTTCCTCAATATAATTTCATCTAATTGAAATGTACACAATTCGAACATGTCAAATTTTTTGGTTCCACTACGGCTGTAGAAGAAAGAACAAGATGAAATATAATGGTACTGCAAGCATACAAATAACAAAGATATCTACAATATTGTCATTTACAATTTTGTATCTGTTGAATCGAAAAATTTGGAATATATATTTAAAGTGATTACAATTTCACTCGAACTCAAAAATTTTCCAAACATTGAAACATTTTCGTATCGGTTTCAATTTTACCCACAAGCAATTTATATTATCAAATTGCTATCTTATCTATTTATTGCTATTTTATTTTCGTATATAGTCATTTATTGGGAGCTGTGAGCTTTGTCTTAATATTCTGTCGTTCAGTTTATTAAAGGATTGACAAAAAAGAAATGTATTTGCACCTATGAAACATCAACAAAAAATATTCGATGTTATTTCTGCTTCGTGGAAATGTTATATTGTTGCGAACATAAGGAGTAGGTTCCATCCCGTTTACATAGTTAGTACTTTTACTCTGGTAAAAAAAAAAATTATTGGTAAAAAGAACTCAAATACATCGACTTTCATATTGCTTACCTGAAATTTATTTGTTATAAATAAAAAAAATACGTTTTCATTCATTTTACATGGTTGGTAACTTTACTTTTGTAAACGAGAAATTTTCCGTTTGACAGGATTGAAATATACAGAACAGATCCCGTCTCTAATTGTTTAGGACAAATTCAGTTGTTATTGGTATCTATCATATGAGCATGGCTTAATCAATATGGTGGAAAAAAAAGTTCAGTGATACATGTTTAATATAAGAATGGTAGTTTTTTATCAATATTTCATAATAAATCTCAGTGCAATTCTGTAATGGGTTGGTACTAATCCGCGATAAAGAAATTGTATTGAAGGAGATCGAGTTTTGAGAGCTGGTCACATTATGAAATGTAAAAAAAAGTGGTTTAGGTGTGACCCGAAAGGTCCACACGACTAACTTCTCAACGGAAAGAATGATAAGATAAGGCTAGTGTACCGTTTTTCCAGTTTTTTGATTCTACATCGAAAATGGCTGGACCGATTTTGCTGAAAATTTTATCAGGTCAAGTTACACAATTATGCGTTGAATTAAACTGGTCCCATGTCAATATCATCATTTGTTCTCGAGATACACGAGACGAAAATTGAATCCGAACATACATACATACATACGTACATACATACATACATACATACGTACATACATACATACATGTCCATACACGGACATCTTCTTAAAAGCCATACCATTCGACTCTAAAGGCCTCGAAACGTAGAGATATGTCAAAATTTTCAATTTGCAAAATCGAACCTATTACGATAACCTTCCACTGGGAAATTAAAACTGCAGAAAAAGTGAAGCAATTGGGTAAAATAGATGCAACGAAAAAAAAATTTAACCCCTACAAAAAAAGTATGATTTATTCTGACGCGTAATTCTCTCGTAAGTAAACGTATTCTTAGATGGTTAAAACCATAGTTTTGTCGAGGGGCTCCAATTTGTTTTGTTGTGGAACTTAAACTGTGTTAAACGATACTTCAGTAGTGCTGCAGAAACTATAATTCAATATTTGATAGCACACATTACTACACGTGTGAGCTGTATGAGTGTGTGTGTAAACTACACATGTATACACGTTTTTTTATTTGATAATTTAGAGTTCAAAATGATTCGTATTAAATAGTATTATCGTGATAATATAAATCATGCCTTCTGCAATACCGTGAAATTAAATTCTTTTCAATCTATAATGCATTAAATTCATTGAATATTTAAATTGAATTTTTGATGTGATATCAATAAGGTCATGGCATTTTTTGTCTCCACCATTATTGTAAGTATGTCCTCTACACGGGAAATTTTTTTCTTTTCGATGCTATGTCCAGCATTTTTAATTTTTTCATTCAAATAATATCATCTATTTTTTAAGTTAATATACCGTTGATCACCCGGTACATTGACTCAACATCACTGTTTTAATCAATTTCATTTATGCACACTATATAATATTCTCGTTTATGCCGTTTAACGTCGTAGCTATCTACTTACTTGGTGCTTTCTCCAAACTCAGTAGATTTTGGCTAACACCTTTCTTCATTTTCTACCTTCTCTGTCTCTACTTGTGAGCTGGCCACCGCCTTGAAAATGCGAGACGTAGATTTTCGTCAATGACTGCAGACTCGTCAAGATGGCCCGCGTACTTAGTGGCACGTAATAATTTTCGCGTTAATGGAGAATACTTCGAATGTTCTACAATTCCCTGGAAGACAAGTGTGACTTCCAGCGTACCTAGTGTCGCAGCTCAGAGAGCAGGAAACGTGGGAAATTGTCGTATCGAAATTAACCAAAAATTAAATACAAATAATAAAAAATAGGTCTGAGCACACTTTGTCTGTGCTTAGACGACGAACTTCCTATTATTAATTGTTTATAATAAATTTGTATTGTTATAAACAATGTATAATTGTTGAAACTTATATCTCGTCATAAATCATAGTATTTTGATAGAAACATCCAAATTCATGTGATATATGCATTAGTTATTCGATAAATACAATTTTTAATTGTTTATAACAAATTTATATTGTTATAAACAATGTGTAGTTGTTAAAGCCATGTTCAGTTGTAAACAATAATGCTCAGTCAATATCAAGTCAATTTTCAAATAAAATCGTTATTTTTTTGATTAAAAGTATTTTAAAAAGTCAATCCCTTCATTTATTCATTATTAGTTTTTTTGTTATAAAAAAAAAACGGCTCGACCAAATTTTTCAAACTTTATTCAGATCTTTTTTATAACAATATCTTTCAAATAAATTTTGGTTAAAGTCGATATCTCAATTTGTTCTCGAGATATCGGAAACAAAAAAAATGCTGACATACGTACGTACATACATACATCATTTTAAAAGTTGGTCAGTATGCTTGCAAATATCTTAAAACGTGGAGGTATGATGAAAATTCACATTCCACTGATCGACCCAATTTCAATTACTTCCTAATGGGAAGTTAAAAATAACAATTTTGTTATCGAATTCAAGTACACCGTGTCACCTTGTGAACTCAATTATTAAAAATAAGAAAACTGAGTTGTTTATTCAGCTTCTTGCAGACCATTATATCAGTAATTTTAATTATTTTATAATAACCAGAACTTCAAATTTAGTGTCAAAATACAAGTTGTAAATAAGATAAGAGAATTGTTTCACATGGGAATAAAATAAAATTTTCAAAACTAACTCTCACAAGGAGAGGGCCCGGTGTGGGAAATTCACTTTGAGACGGGACTTCGTGTGATAGTCGCTTCCTATGAGAGTATGCAAACCCTAAAGTATTATTTCAGAACAGCCAGTAGTTTCGAAGATTCTTTTTTTTTCTTCATATTGACTATTTTAATAATCAAATGAATTTAATCGAGAAAATCGTTGTTGCATATTAAATTTATTTTAGTTTACATTAACTATTATACTTTCTAAATTGTAAAGCAGCTAATGAATAATAACTACTAGGCTAACGTGGCAATCCATTTGAAGACTTCACAGAGTTCGTAGCTTTCTAAAAGTTACTGTTTTGAAATTATATCAAATTCAGAGTAAATTGTGTAAAGAGTTTCGAATAAAAATGTCTGTGAATCAAGATGTTATTAGTGCACAAACAACTGAAGAAAAAGTCGCTGATGATTCTGTATATAGCGAAAGTTCCAAAATGAAATTAACAGCCGCAGTTGAGCATTTCAAAACTCCGTTTCAAAAAAAATAATTTAACAATGTCACAACGTTCGAGTTCTTGTTCCTATGAAGTTATGTTGATAGATGAGGAAATCCATAAATTTACTATCGACATGTTGGCTGAGAAAAAAATGGTAGCTGAAGAAGAGCTTATACATCATCGTAAAGTATGTGAAGAAATAGTATTTGAACCAGTTGATTCCTCATCTGATGACGATGAGTATGAGCCTAAAAAAAAAAAAGATAAAAAAACGAAACACATTCCGTTAGATTACAAAATAAAAGTTGTTAATCTGGCGAAAAAACATCCTACGTGGTGTTTGAAAAAATTACAAACTAAAAAATGTTCTTGTTTATTAAAAAAAGAATATTCATCCAGATGGAAAGAAGACATCAAAAACAGAGGAACTGCGTTTGATAAGTATGCCACTATAGATTCTTGGACATATGGTCGTTTTGTTGAAGCAAGACAAAATTATCAGCAAGTAACTACCAGGAATTTACAGCAGTGAGCGTTATCTGCTGCTGTACAATTCAAGGACTTCGATTTTAAAGTTTCCGAACGATGGGTCGAAAAATTTGTGACGTCCGTCTGTTTTAATAATTTTTAGAAGTGATTAATAAGTATTTCTCCACATTCAAATCGTTTTAGTAATTATTCTCTCATTATTGGAATATTACTTATGTTTAGTAATTTTTTAACAATTCTTTAAATTAAAAAAATTTCTTTTAACATACTAATTATTTTCTTAACGCTAAATTCGTAATATTATCAATAATTCATGGTCACGATAATTCTAATATCATGAAGTATTCTATAAAAATTATGGAAGAAGCAATAAAATAATTCAAGTTATTCTGAAAAGTTTTACCAATAAGTGATAAATCATCTTTATCTCATATATGCAATAGAACTTCAATATTAAGGCTAAGGTGTCACCAATATGGATGGGAAAGTGTGCTCCCTGAAATATTAGTTTTCACCAATAACAATTAAAAAGTTAAAAATCTGAACGCTAATTGGTTTCGACTTTTCTTGTTTTGGGAAAGGGAACGTCTTCTTTAAAATAAATATATACCATTGTAAAAACTCGAAAGTCAGTTGCGAAGTCGTGCTTGAACCAAACGAATGTAAATAATAGGCGTACTCCGTCAACGGAAAATTAAAAAAATTAAAGTTGTGGTTCCTGCCTTCATCCAATTGACTATTGTGTTCCTTATCTCCAATTGTACATTCTGTGGATTTAATTGCTGTCAATTCAATATATTATGATCTAATTAAAAAATATTATTTTGTTTCATTACAATTGCTTTTAATATACGACTTTTTAGAAGTGAATTTAAAATTAAATTAATTGTTCAATCAATTTTTACAAGCAAAGATCTCTGTACTCCTGCCCTGTTTATTAGCTGAAAAACTAGGGCAAAAACGGAGAAATCCTTGCTTGTGCCTTTTATTACAATTAATCTAATAAATTAATTGTACATTGAGACATAACAAATTTAAAAAGAGACATGAGATTCGACACAGAAGAATAACCAAATATGTGCCACGAAAGGAAACAGCAGCTACAGAAAAAATTTCAAACTCTGCAGAAACATTCTGGATACAGATATTACAATTCATATCTGAATTTTACAAAAAGTTTGTCATTAACACTGATTAGACAGGTAGGTCCATTGAGCAAGATTTCAGATCGTATTAATTATAACTGTTTGCTGATTTAAATCATATAACTGATGATATTTTTCCTAGGATGCCAGTACCTATCCACTTTTAATAGAACTCTTGCAGAAAAAGAAAGTAAAAGAGTCTGAATAAAGCGACAAGATATGAATAAAGTAACTCATTTATATGCAGCACAATATGCTCTGACATTGCCTAGGGAATTATTGCCTAAAGTATTTATATGTCTCCAAGAACCAACTGGTAAATTAGATCCTACAGTTCAAAAAATGGTTGATGGATACACAGAAAAATGTAAAAATGTACTATTAACATGTTCAAAATCTGGTAAACTGACAACAGAATTATATATTGACTTTCTACCAAGTTGTTTGAAGTCTTACGTAGAAAAAGGAAATTTTCTTCTTCTCATAGACTCTTGGGGAGGTCAAACGAAACCGGAAATTTATAATTAAATTTTCCAAGATGATAATAAATTGCCTACTTGTACGGTGGAAGTTATCTCTCCGAAGTCTACGTCTATTTTTCAACGTTGGAATGTTTATTTCTATAGACAGGTTAAAACTCTCATTAAAAATTTACAACACGCCGCATATCTGTTCGAAAATAAGAGAAAAATCAATTCACGGGAAGACTGCATAAAAATTCAATCCATCGTACATCATCAATTATCATCGCCAATTTCCCGTAAAATGATACGATATGCTTAGTAAGCTGCAAAATTCTCTGGAGAGAGAGAAATATTTGTTAATGTTAATGACGTATGCTTTCCAAATAAACTGCTTAAAAAACGTTGTTCTTGTAATAATTCTTCGTTCATTAACTGTGCAAAATAAAAAAAAAAAATATTGATTCGTATGTCTTTACGATATCTATCATTCAGGTCCTTGTTTGTTGAAAAAACAATTATTTGGTAATGATAGAGAAAATACAATTCAAATTTTTTACTCGTTGTGTTAATTATTTATAAGATCCTACTATAATTATTAGCTGCTTTACAATTTAGAAAGTATAATAGTTAATGTTAACTAAAATAAATTTGATATTCAACAACGATGTTTTCAATTAAATTAATTTAATTATTAAAATAGTAAATATAAAAAAAACAAAAAATCTTCGAAACTACTGGCCAATCTGTAATAATACTTTAGGGTTTGCATACTCTTATAGGAAGCTACTATCACACGAAGTCAAACCGACCCGTGGTCTAGTGGTAACGCGTCAGCCTGGCGCGCTACATGTAGCGGGTTCGATTCCCGGCTGAGACAAGACCTTATCTTGAAGTCTTTTCTCTGACCACAGTGAGCAAAAGGCCTCTCCAGGAAGCAGTCAAAAGTGTAAGCTCTCGTGCTGATGACTGAACAGTAAAAAGTACTATTGCTGCTACGATGCCCTTGGAGGAACCAGGCTCACCCCATTGTATGCACATCCTTACCTTAGCAAGGGGCTCTGCCAGGTGGACCCCAAAATTCCTCACTCTCTCTCTCTCTCTCGTTATCATAGCCGATGTTGAGGAAACCAGGACCCTTGAGGCAATCGGCGGACTCTCCGAAGGCTGCGACGATTGCTTGTAGCGAGCTGGTGGACGACCTCTAAGGTTCACACACCGGGCCTAAATAGATCTTGCCGAGCTGATGGTGAGGAAACTGGGGGGCTACGAGACTTGGCGGAATCTCCGGAGGCAAAAAAAGAGGAGAAAACGATTCAATTCGACACAAAACTGAACACCATGGGATGAACGGGGGCTGTACGAGGCTAACAAGGGAACCAAGGCAACAGACCCAGCACAATGGCCCCGTGGCTCAGCGCAGGAGAAGGCGGGAGATTCACAAAGACACCTGACTGGTTCCACGTCAATTTGTCTCACCTGTAATGTCTCCCCAATAAAATCTCAGCCCAAAATATCTTAACAAAAATATCTCAGCACAATAATATCTCAACAACAATATCTCATATCGAAATATCTCAGTGCAATAATATCTCTCGGATTTGACTCATAAATATTCAATCACCTGTTTATACTGAGGGCTGCGCCCCCAGACCCCCCTGTAGCGGGGGCTTCGCCTCTCGACCCCACGAAAAGAAACCAACCCTGCAAGGGGGCCCGAATCAATTTTCAAAAATTGTTCAACTATACACTGGGGCTTCGCCCCATTTGACGAGATATTTTCGTTCAGATGTTATAGGTTGAGATATATTGAGGTGCCACCCACCTGACTACATGAGAAGGTAGTCTTCTACCCCTTGAAAAAAAAAAAAAAATCATACGGAGTCCCGTCTCAAAGTGTATTTTCCACACCGTGCCCTCCCCTTGTAAGAGTTTGTTTTGAAAATTTTATTTTAGTCTCATGTGAAGCAATTCTTTTATCTTAGTTATAACTTGATCAAGATCACAACAAATCCCGAAATCAAAAATAAAAGGGAGGTTTCCGTACCCCGAAAACTTTTGTTAGTCCGACGCCCTCCCTTATGAAAGCACGCCACCATTCATCCTCCAATTTGGTTTTTTTAATTATTATTACTGAAATTATTGAATAAATTAACTTAGACATAACAATTAAAACTAAACGTTTGTTAACGATAACAAAACTCTAGTTTAAGTCATACGCTACAACAAATATCGTAACGGCAACGAAATTTTTTCTGCAGTATTCAAACTGTTTTTTCAGTGGGTCTGTAGTTGTACATGTGATGTATAAGTCTGTAGTTTGCTAGATGCTGGTGGAAAATGATGAAATACTAAATTCAAATCTATACTTGATTTGCTTGAACAACATGGTACTGAACAATAAGTTGTACATCTTGATTTCGAACTGCGTGGGGGAAATATCTCTTTGATAATTAATAAAAAAATTCAAAAATTTCAATAAATCCCATTTACAGCTGCTTGTACGATACTTTTACTTAAAGTCTACGTTCTAGACGAAAATACAGAGACAAAGTTAATCCATTAAAATTCGAATTACGACGCAATTATAACAGCCTCTATTAAAACCTGGTTTTGAAAATGATCTTTCTTATCCAAATAATCGAACACGATATGACAATAATTCAATTGAGGACAGCAAAAAATAATTCATCATCGGATATTTCCGATTTATCCTTTATGTGGCATATAGACGGTTTTTTTATCACTGTTTTTGTTAAGCCTATTTGTGTATGTGTGTAAGTAAGCAAACCTATGTGTGTAAGTAACAAAAGCCGGCAAAAATCACAAGAAAACACCGGAAAAATAGACGGTGCTCCTGGTTTTAAATTTTAAAAAATATAACGTGTGGCCATTTTATCTAGTGATAAATATATTTCAATATTGTAAAAGAATACAGAAGGAAAACATTATTGTAGCTGGCATTTGGTTTGGGCCATCTGATTCTGTCGTACGTCTCTTTTTAAGCCCAATATATGACCAGCTCCTAACTTTTAATGATAGAGTAAATTCAAAAATTCAGACCGTCAAAGTACACTTGTTCGGCGGAACATGTGATTCTCCTGCTAGAGCTGATTTCTTAAATAATACGCGATTTAATGAAAAGTACTGTTGTCTTAAGTGTTTGATAGCGGGATATTTTTTTGTGAAGATGGTGTTCATGGAAATATATGTATCTATCCATTTGAAGTAGGTCTTCCAAAACGGCGATCACATCAAGAACATAGACAACATGCACTTTAAGCAATTCAGTAAAATTCTCCGATTGATTGCGTCAAAGGTCTATCTATATTAGAAAATGTCCTACCTTATATAATGAGAGGTATTTCTATAGATTGTATGCATTGCATTTATTTTGTAACAGAACGTTACTGTTCGTTCACCCTCCCCTTATCCCTTCATCTATATAAATCAGCTGATCACGGCGACGACCACGCTCCACTGAACAAGTTCACAATCTAAAGGTCGAGTCGATAATGACCGACAGGCCCTTCTATCAATCAATATAAAAATCAACAATTCAAATTTTAATGAGGGCGCCCTTGACGCTACCCATCATGCACTAGTCAACGACCAACTCTGTCGTTGACAGAAAACTCATTCGGCGTGCACCCGTCTAAGTGTAAAGACATCATCATTTTGAGTCTCACGAATTCTCTAAAAAAATTTATTGGAAAACGCGAACGTTCGCAGCAGGCATCTAAGTGTCAAGCTCATTCTCACATTGGAGAAGCCGTTGGTGGCCAATAGGAAACTGCAAAAGGAGTACTCCGTGAGCCGCACTTCAACCGTTGGTGGTGGAGCAAAGGTGAACATCTGTAGCAGCCATTGTTGTAGCTGGGACAACGAGGAGCGTCACTAGTAAGCAGAAAATACTTTTGTTAAGATAGTTGCTGTAATCGAGCGTGATTGAAACGCATTATTTCATTTTTAGTATTGTATAAAAATTAAATATATAAATTGATACTCGGGGTGATTAAGGAACGCCGTAGTCAGGTTGTTTTGGCGGCAACGCGTCTGACGGGCCGCAAACTCAGGACTCTTGACAGACTGAGTAATTGTTAACTTAAAATAAATCATTTCCGAGTCATTATGGACATCGAATCAATATAAACTCACTATTGTGTAATAAATTGAACCAAAAATTGTATTTTGTAATCAATTGATATTTATAGATCTCCGATTGTTGTACTATTTTAAATGATAAATTGTCATTAAAGTTAATTATTCCAACGGTCAAGCTGCGTGCAGGAAAGATCCTTGAGAATTTCCGTAAGTAGCGGCTGATACGTGGTAAATAACATTTTTCATTACTCAAATCAAAGGAAGAATAATTTTCCATTATCAAAATCATAATTAGATTGGATTATTTTACTGAATCCCGACATATCTCAGGATTGAGGGAATAGTTAGCTAGCGAACGGCGTTCCAGAGTGCTGAATGAGTGACTTGGACTTCTCTCAAGTCCTCGAACGCGTTGCGTTGGCAGTAAAATCATTTTACTAATTTAATAAATTAATCATTGTTTCTTAATTAGCGGAGTCAAGTGATCACCAGTGGTGACACACCCCACGCGAGACCCAAGCTCATATTTATATTTTTATTCAATAATTATTGTAAACTAAAAGCTAGCCGGTTCAATACTTCAATAAATTGTTCAAGGTTTTCTATACAAAAATTTTTATTATTTTGGTAGGTAAAACCCAATTGTCCTCCTACCTGGCGCCCAAACTTACTATAACTTTTATTAATATTTATTTAATTCCATTAACGTTTAAAAGATTATACCGAATTGAAATCTTATTAAGTTATCGAATTGCATTTGCATTTGTCTTAAGTTATCATTAATTTAATTTTCTTAACGATAGACACTGCGTCGAGTCACAACAGTCGACGCAGGTTGAGAACCACTCTCTGTCTATCGTTACAATTTTAACTGTGCACAGTTTGTAAACATTCCCTTCTTGAACACTGTGCATTAGGAGCGTGAGTTACTACATAAACAGTTTTCCAAACCTCTTTGATTAAGAGAGCTCCTTGGGTTAGTTTCTTTGCCGGCACAGCTCTACATGAAACTCTCAGGTAGTGCCGTAGAAAATTCTTAAAAGCCCTGCATCTCTCTTTCAAATTTCGCTTCTACTAATTAACATACGAGTTACTATCAAGTAACTTGAGAAGCGAATCAGATTATGAGATATCATCAACTAGAAAAATCCTGTACAAATGACAACGAATTGAGGGACCAATCAAAATTTGAGGGTGATAGTCCAACTATTTTTTTTGGACTTCCACCAGTTGGCATTGATATCTTGAGGAGAGAGCACGTTTGTTTATTCTGAGTTTTCATGAGTTACCAAAATCTAGAGTTTACGTGTCGTTAGCAATTTTGCGTGAGTGCAATTAGCTTCAGAGACGTTAGTAGAATTAACTTGAGTAGTATAGGAGTTACAGGAGTGCAATTTCTGCAAACCAAGAGTGATTTTTTTAGTGACGCTACAAAACATGTGGTTGAGCGTTAGACATTTGAATGCGAATTTTATTGAACAACGCAAGTGTGATAATTGGACTAGAAGACTAAGCTTGTGATAATGAGTAAACTAAATTTTTTATTGTAATTGTTTTATGTTATTATTGTTCAGTAATGGATCCTCATTCTTCCCGACATTCCGGTACTAAAGTTAATATTCTTTTTTACCGATTAGAAATTTTCTGGGCTTTATGCCACAATTAGTGATTTTTAGAAATTCAAGCTAATCAATAAAATACCATGTAATTTACAAGAGAAAAACAACATGCATAAATTCAGTAGACGGAGAGGGATGAAATTTCAGTTGTAAGTTTAAGTGATATTTTGAAAGTCACTGATGAGATCAGCGAAACAATAATATATGAAGTGATGTTGTTAAAAATCTCAGTAGTGTCTCTGTGAAGAATTCTCAAAAATGAAATTGAGCCTAACCGTTTAAAGACAGGGATGAGTGTGCCGGAACAGAGCACATGGTAGACAGGTCTTAGTTTAACAAAAATTATGACAAGTTTATTTAACACTATCAACAGCACACAATAATACAAGTTTGAGTTCATGGATTGTTTTGATTTCAATGGCTTGTCAGAACAATCGAAACAATGGATTACAGGTAGACGTTAATCAAAGATGAATGAGGACTGTATATCTTAGGATCGATACGATGCTAGAATAGTCGGGACTGTTGAACGGGTGTAAAATAAGTTGGCTGACGCTATTTAACAGTAATAATTAACAATTTATCGATCACTAACATAACAATATAGTAAAATAATTAATAAGAGTCTGTCTCAAAATTATCTGAAATGAGTTCACTGATGATTTGTCTGATGAGTAAAAATTCCTGGAAAGTTGTAAACTTTCTAGGACTGGTCCCTTGACCAGGCGTAGTCTGAGCTTTTATGAGTTGGCGTCAGTCACAACAATATAAGCGAGTTGTTCTGATGTGGACCTTGTGTGTGTGACTGTCCATGAGGCCATAAGGCGTCGAAGCCGTCATCGTTCGCGTCTATTTCAGCGACGATGTGTGATCGGACTAACTTGAGATGACTGGTAATATGTGATGAGAGTTAGACTGCCTGATGAGTTCACAATCATCTCTGTAGATGATGGACTGTTGAGTTATTCCATTTCTGAAGAATATTCTGGAGAGTTTTGATTTTTTCACTGGCGAGTTCTCCTGTGTGAGTTGTCCATTAATAGACACGTACCGAGTTGACTGTTATAACGAGTTGTCTGTCGGTTGGCATCATTCGATGGTGCCAATGAGTCGTCCGGGTACTAACACGTACGAATACTGACCGATACAGACAGTAACTGACGACTACTGCACGAATATACCCGAAACTTTGAGTTTTCGAAGCTTCTAGGTCCTTCGGAAGGGATACCGTCGCCTGAAAATTAATTAAAGCAGTCTAATTGGCGAAGATGAATTGGCTGAAGAGACCTTGAGTTGTCTAAGTATTTGGTGGGGAGAAAAATGTCAGGCCATAGATGAATTACTCCTGACCAAGTCAGAACATTCTCCCCCCATCAGCAACGTCTTTGCTGATGACTGTGGTGGTTTGTTGATCGTATCAGGTCTGATGAGTGGAGATTAAGTGTTTCTGTTAATACTTCTGAGTCGATCTGATGAGTTGTCTTCTGAGTTGGATGAGTAACTTGATCGAGTTTAGGTTGAGGTGTCTGTTAGGATACTCAAATCACGTTCGACTGATCATCCACATGTAAATTGTCCCACAATCAACTTAAGTGTGGGTTTCTTGAGTTAAGTTATCTGCACTTTTCATAACTATTACAGGCTAGTACATGAAAATTAGTGAGTTGAAACGAATTTTTCAAGATCCTTGATGATCTTGGGCTAAGTTGAAGACGAATTTCTGCTGATGAGTTGTCTGACTTTTCTTTTAATGTTCTCAGATTCTTTTAATCTGTAAAAGATGAGTTTTCTAAGAAATGAGTCATCTGAGAGGCGAGTTCGCTGAAAGATAAATGGTTAAAGTGGTGAGTTCACTGACTGGAGAGTTGGCGGCTTGATATATTGAGTTCCCTTTTGCATGAAAAGTCTTCCTAAGTTTTCATCGTTCAGTGAACCATCTGAACGTGGCACCAAATGAGTCTGATGAAAAAACTATGTCAATCTTACATTTCATTAACTTAGTGAGAAGCACACAAAAATACATGTTCATCCCTGTTGTTATTTTGGAGCTCTCTCGTTTACAAATCTGATGAGAGGGTGGATCAGCGGTTTCCACACCACAGACGGTGTATGGTCGGAATGAAGTCATCTTCGATTGAAGCATGTGACTGATAAGTTGCAGTAATTGTTTACCACATCACAATCACTTTCATACAGTGGTCTATCTGTACCTTGTGCTGGAATATTATCACCAAAATTCGAATGTACTCACTGTATGAGAATCAGAGTTGCCTGAAGTTTCACAACATGGAATTTATTCCATGAGTATCAGTGATGTTGAATAATGACTGGTTGAGTTGTTGCGTGCATCACTGATAGTTCCAAGTTTGTGAAAGAGTAGTCTGATCACTGGAATCCTGTTTTGAGTGTCAGTTAAGACAGGAGACTAATTGCGAGAATGTGAAACTAGTGGTTGAGTCGCCTGTAGATCACCTTGATCTAGTCTTAACTACGATTCATGAGCTGCCTGCAGGCGAAAAGACTGTCTTTCTTGATTCTGATGATCAATTATGTCAACCAGAAGAGTCAGAGAGTTGAGCTGCATCTTACGTACTCCTTGTCTTGGTAACTTGGAACTAAACTCAAGAGATTTGTCTGTTAGACTTGATGAAGTCCTTATCTATGAGTTTCTAGCAGGTCAATGAAGTGAGCTGCTACTTCCCGAAGAGTGAGTTGTACTGCAGTTTGAGTAGGCTGACTTTTTATTAAAAAAGTCATTTCCGTTGATTGTCTTTTCTGCTTGAGGAACATTGACAATGTATCTTCCTGATTGATCTTTTGACTGAGTTTTCATTCATCAATTTTGTCAAGAGTTGTTTTCTGAAGAGAGTTGGCTGAAGCTGTCTTGGTTTATGTCATGTGGTTCCGTGACTCATAATTCTGAATAAAGTTGCGATCGAGATGAGCATATGAGTTATTTCGTGTGAGTCGTCTAACCATGAGCCGTAGACACTGTAGTTGATTTCATTCATTTATCTAGTTGATAACATACCAGTGATACACTCGAGTATGTGAGCATCAATTGTGACTTGCTCCTGAGTGTGAGTTAATCTGAATGTCACTGTTGTCATTCCTTCAATTTGTATAGCTGGTGCATTGCCTATGCCCAGCACTTATATCACTGATTTTCGACGTTGGAAATGACAAGTTTGGACCAAGCTTGATAAACTGAACGTCAGCTCTGACTCTGAGTCTGTCAAGAGTCTTTCTGGAAGCTGAGAGTTGTCTGAGAGTCATACTGCATCAGCTGTAGTGATTAAGACTGCTGAGTTGACTGCTTACACTGAAGAATTATTGATCAATGTCTCTTCTGCTGCTCTGAGTGCTAGAGAGAGTCTGCCATGTATCACTAATTTGTCTGTAGTATTCCTGGTGATTGTTGAATCATGTGAGTCGTCTAAGAGTTGGCTAAGTTAAGTCGTTCTCTTTTCTTGGACTGTTCGGTGACCATCCTGGCACGGAGTCGATAGACAATCGACCAAACAATCAATAAATCCTCGAATTCTAGTCACTCAATTGACTCAAATCTGGTGTCAGGTTTGACCAGCGAAGTTTCTGTCATGCTTTCTTTTTACTGTTCTCAAGACATTTAGACACCATTCATAGTTATTCATCAAAATCTAATTCTTGTGAGACAATCTGTGAAGCTTGTGACATTTGAAGTAATATCAAGTATCCATCTCGTCAATCGACAACTTAATCAACAAATATTTCGAGACAATTCATAGTATTTTCAATCTATTAAACGATGTGACTTCTTTTTCTGTTCTCATTCTCGCAACCACGCCATTCTATTCATTCTCACAAAAACCTAGAAGTTCTGAGTCAATCTTCAGTTCTTGTGCATTTCTGAACCAACAGAAATATTCAGAACTTCATTCAATAACTACATCAAGTGGTAATTTTGGATATTCAAGATTTATTTTACCTGGAATAAATCACATTCACTTCGCATTGCTAGGCTAACGCCACGTGCACAACCATATTCTTGCTTAACTTGAGAAACGCGTTGAGCTCGTGTAGGACGTCAATAATACCGAACACACCAAGTCAAACTAATTTTGTTAAACTAAGACCTGTCTATCATTTGCTCTGTTCTGGGACACTCATCTCTATCCTTAAACAGTTAGGCTCAATTTCATTTTTAAGAATTCTCAACAGAGTGCAATGAAATTTAACGAACAAGGAAACCTCGCGAGGTGGTCACCGCCGATTTATCTAAAGCTTATATATAATAATCTACGTCGAAAATGATGTGCTACATATTTTCTTTTCTTTCGGAAAAACGTATTGAAAGAGTGAAGATCACTTCCAAAGTTGACACCCTATAAAGCTGATTTGTAATTTTCCTACATTTCTTATCAAAATTTTTCGAAACAACCTTATGCGGTAAAAATGACATAGAAAATGATAAAAAATACCGTTATTTACATGTATATAAAACTTCCTCCTCACTCCCCTTTTTTTTGTGTTAAAAGAACCAACTAGAAAACTTGGTCCACGGGTAGAAGCATCGCTTCTTAGACTAGATAGTGTACACGTAGAAATATCGAAATCAGAAAAACATATCTCGGGTAAAAAAGTCCATTTAAATATTCTAATGTATGATACATTCTGGAAGTTTAAATACTGAATTTTTTTAGAACACATCAAAATCTGGTTAGCGGATGTATTGTTTCCGAAAATTAAAAAAGGTTCACTTTTGATTGATTTGTGGACTGGACATTGTCCTGAAGCTATCACGGCTACCAAACCACCGGATAAAGGAGTTGAAATAATAATTATTTTTAAAGGGGTTACTGGACAAAGTCAACCATTAGATATTTTTGGGTTTAGAATATGGAAAAACTTTGTAAGACATTTTTCAGATAGTGTCCTATTACAAGGAGATATTTAAAATTACACTTAAGGAATAATATTATGAAATTACGATCACTCACTCATAATGGCTCCATTTATCGATATTATCACAAAGGTAGTAATGATCATCAATAGTGTTGCATATATTATTAAAACAGGAAATGCCGTAGTATTTGTTGCACAACGACGAGAACTGAAAATGGTTGGTTGCTTGTGTATATTGTATGGCTTTAGCAGTTTTTAAAGCAATTTTTTTTTTTTTACATTAGGAGAAGTAATATCTATGACTGAACATAGACATGCGCCAAACCCAGCTAAAGTAGAAGTATTAATGGCCATGAAGAAATTCCGAAATAAAGCTGAACATAATGAAACTGCTTCAACTGCTAAAATTATTTCGAAGTCCATGCCTGAAGTTTTTGTTGCGGCTGCTAGATAGTTAACAAGTTGCCGTGATCTCAGTCGTACAGTAAAATGTCTATGAAACATCGAGAATATATACCTATGAACTCTGCCTCCATCTCTGAGCTAGTCATACCAGAATCATATTCCAACTCAAGGAATAGTCAATTATTTTTACGACAGGATATAACCATTTAAACTCCCATGCGAAAAGACCGCGTACTAATATTCTGTACAGCACAAAATTTGAATTTATTAAGATCATGTGAAATGATATATGCTGATGGCACGTTCTCAATGGTACTGAATAGTTTTAATCAAATGTTTACTATTCATAGAAAAGTGCAAAATAAAGTTTTTTCGATAATATATGTTTTATCTACTAGTCGGAGAAAAAAGATATAGAATCGAATTTTTCAAGAAATAGAGAAGCTAGATTCTTGTTATGTTCTGAAAGTTATTATGGCTGATTTTGGAAGAAAATTGCTACATGCATCGACTAGAGTTTGAAAATTTCACCATAAATAGTTGCTCCTTCTATTTTGCTCAATGTGTCTGGAGGCATAAACAAAGTTGTGGATTGCAAACACAATCTGCTTTTAATTCATAATATGCGCTCAACTTACGCATGTTATGTGCTTTAGCGTTTGTACCAGAAAATTATGTTGTTGGAGCTTACAACACATTGATAGAGTCTACTTTTTTTGATAACAATGCTACGGAATTAGAAAGCATGTTGGAATATTTTGAGAAAACATGGATAAAAAATATGAATCGCCGGGAAAATCATAGTGTATAGCTGAATAATTTTTGATCATCAATACAGGCTCCATTACATGAAGGGTTTCTTTTCACGAGATCTAGGGGTGCAGCCCCCAGAATAACCAGTGATCGAATTTTTTTGAGTCAAAACCAAGAGATATTATTACGCTGAGATACTTTGAAAACGCTGTTATGTATAAATAACTAATAAGATGTAATGTCAGATAAGTATATAGTAGTAACATCTGATGGATTCAATAGAAAATAATGATTTACTAATATTCCTTACTCATGTATTTCTAGTACAGTAATTGATAATTCAGAGATAAATTTTTGAGGGTCTGCAAAAAATATTTTAATATGTTAGTATCCATAATTTTAAGTAAAATGAATTTACGATTATTTTATGACAGCACATAAAAGGCAAGAAGAAGTGATCTTAATTACAAAATCTTGTTACACTAGAATGCTTAGCACTAGAGATTATTATAGTTTACAATAATGTATCAGCTTGATCACTTCTACTCGTGATTGAATATTTGTCACTTCTTAATGATATGATATTTATTATTTTTGACAATAAATCGAGAAAACACTCTGGATTTTCGGTTCTACTCCTGCGAAGGCTTTCTAAAGACTAACTAAAAATTAATAAATTAAAAAGTAGTTCTGTGCAGAAATATTACAATACTGGAGAAGAATAAGTAAGACAGTAGTTCTAAGTCTTGAGCCAAAAGCGTGAGAATATGAACGTCAGCATAATTCTGATACCTAACGGTGCAGGATAGTTAAGTCGTAACAAAAAATTTTTAATATCCAAAAATATGTTATTCAATCAGTAAATGATTGATAACTCCAATAGAAGTCAACCTTTTTCTTTCTTGGTTGTCCTTCTTTTTGAAGTCATTATTTAACTGACTTGAAACTATAAAAGCTGTGGTATTAAAACGTTTGCACTTACAAGCAAGGTATGTCAACTTCTTACCTTTGATTTTTTTGTGGCTAGTACATGGTAGTCTACATCAAATTTTGAGAGACGCGTATTTTTTTTTTTTGGAAATGTGCTTTCTTTAAGGGTGAAATCAACCACTAAAGCTAACTACCGCTAGATCTTTTAGGACAACTTACGGGTTTTGCGTACTTAAAGTCAGTCTTCTTTCAGAAGACTAAACGAACATTGATCTACACAGAAAATGATAAAAAATGCATATAAGTGCACATTCAACAGTTGTACTTACCCTCTATTGCTTCTGGGCGTTTCCTTCACTTGAAGGTCGTAATTGCCGTAGAACCAAAAATCTCAAGAAAGTATTTTTTACTAATATCAATGAATTGTATTTTAATCTTGATTATGGATACACAAGTGCAGTATGTAGAAATGTAGGAATTCCCAATCTTCGTTTCAGTACTCTATCTTGTACTCTTGGTTTTTCCTGGACATGATTGCCGCACTCTTCTAACAATATTATCATATTCTTTTTTACGATTCTCTTATCTGTTTTTTTAATTCCGCAAAATTTATCAAAGTAGTCACTTTGTCAGAGTTCAGCGATGTCGTCAATCGTACAATGCGAGACATAATAATCGGTTGAAACAGAAAAAACAACATCATCTTCAAAAAAAAAAAAAAGCGCGAAGAATAAAAGATCTAATAATGATGATTCAGCTCGCTCGAAAACGAAAAAATATAAGTAGTAAGATATTGACATATTACATTATTTCACATTAAAATTGCATATGAATCCTTAGGCATAATCATTTAGACAGTGCACTTATTCATAAATCATTATATATTCATCATTTCAGCTAAAAAAGGAAATGGCCGGTCGTCATTACCAGTACCGTCATCACCACGATCACGACCATATTTACGAACATCACTACCATTAAGTGTATCAAGAACGTTATCACCGACATTACCTTTATCTTGAAAATCAAGAAAACCTCCACTAACACCACCAGCTGCGGAGTCTTTAACGAGTCCATCATCAGCACCCATGACCCTATTATAACATAGTGCACATCCTGATGTTCATCAAAATTCAAGTACATCAAGTCGTACATCTCAAAAAAACACAGATCAACCAATAAATAACAATTCATCACTCTCAGATACATTTTTGCCCCATAGTAATCATGAAAATTTTCATTATAAACCACTACGATACAGTAATCACAATGAGCATCACTTTCAAAATTATTCTCCCCGATATTTTTACTTTCAGAATAGCTCTTAATTCATTAGTGAATGTGGTTACAATACACAAAATTATAACTTTTAAATCGTAATACTGAAAATCAGAATAACTATGTAGACGTATAATATAAATAAAAAGCTGAATTAATTATTAATTTCATTTTAATCTATCTTGAAATCTTATCAATTTAGGTAGTCGTCTTTCGGCGCTTTTTTGCGATTTTTAAAATGAATAAAACAGCAGTGTTTTTGTGCTATTTCAGTATTGAACGAAGTACTGAATCGGTGGTCTTTCAGTTAAGAATGCAGGGCTACTATGATACCGTTCAGGTAGTCAATCGGTGGTATTGTCTTGCCAACGGGACTTCAATGATGGTAGTTCGAAATCTATTCCAAGGGATGATTTGGTGTTCATATAGAAATTAAAGTTTTACAAATAATTTTTACCCCGAAATGTTTACGAGATATGTCAGGATATTGATTTTTTATCATAGAAGATACATACCCATACCAGGCAACAACTAGCTCTGAAGAACCAGTGCATAGGTAGATAAATAAATTAAATTACGCACGCTGTTTTTTGAGATGCTCAAAACGGACGACGTTCATTAATTGAATAAATATGATATGATGACTAAATGAATGCGAATTTCTCTTGACTTTGAAATCTGTCTAAGCATTCTGGTAAAACAAACCGACAAAAATTTATGATTTCCGACAGATTCTGATACACAATTTATAAGAATGACTAAGAACATATTGGGTCTATTAGAAGATCGGAAGTAGTCATATAAGTATTCAATCAGAATGAATCAGAATTTATGAGAGTAAAAAAACTTTTAGTTGATTTTGTAAGTGTACGTAAGAATGAATAAGAACAACATGATAAGTTTCAGTGGGAAATTATAGGTATACAATGTTTTGTTGTTTCTGAATGAGTTTCATAAGATTGTATCCGACAAATATTTCAAGATAGAATTAGAATCTATTGGTTGGAGTAATAACTTTCTCTTCTATCCAATGCGATAAGATTTTAAAAGAAAAAAGACTATAGGACTTTATAAGAAACAATCAGCAAATAATATTTTTTTATTTCTGAATGAATTTATAAGAAACTATTAAGTGGATTCCCATCAGATCCTACAAGAATTTACTAGTTGATGACACCGTTGTATTCCCCGTCCGTTGGTATACGATTCTGTAAGAAAAAATGTTGTCAGATTTAATAAGGACCTATTGTTAAATAATTTCGACAACATAACTATTTCTATAGGAAACTATTAGATCGTTTCAAATAGGATTTTATAAGAAGTTATTAGTTGATGACGCCGTTGGATATTATGTCTGGTTTTATACGATTTTATCAGAATGAATGTCATAAGATTGAATAAGGATTCATTTGTAGATAACGTTGATTTTTCTATTAATGTTTGCTATACAGTTTTACTAATACTTCATTCGATGTTGTACAACTGTACGACTCTGTAGAAGACATGTTACCTACGGTAATTGAGTTGTTATAGAAATGCTTATTTCTCTTTCTTTCTAGTCATTTCATTATTATTATTGTTATGAATTTTTTAGAATATATAAAATTTTCAATAATTACCTATTGAACGTTTTGCAAATTTAGTTTCAGACATATCCGTCGTATTTATCTCCTCTTTGTAAATTTAATCTTGGAATTTTAGTTAGGCGCAAATTGGGATACCACATTAGGCCCACATTGGGAATGTAACGCTTGTCCCTATTGGGACCAAGTGAAGAAAGCCTAATTAAGGCAAGTTAAATTTAAAAATTAAGGTGGTTGATTATCTTATTGTTTATAGATTTCATATTGTTGAAATACTTAATTATTAAACGTATTTTTATTAAATTTCCGCCAAAATACATATGCTGAAAAATTTGTTCTTCGGAGGATTTGAAACCTACGATCGCTAGCTTGCTCGCATCAGAAACCAGCGCCTTTACCCGCTCGGCTAATCATCCATTAAAAAATGATTACTATTACATTTATATGAACGAATTCATATGGATAATTTTCTTAAATATTTTTATAAATCATTATTTACTTTGAATCTCAATAATAAATCATTTTAATGGTTAAGATATTTTCATGCCTTTAAATTATTTTTTTTTCTAAAACTACAATATTTTTCTAGTCAACATAACTCATTTAAGATTTATTAAAAACAATAACTACCATTTAAAGAAACAAGGAAACATAAAAATATTCACATTTGTAAAATACTTTTTTATTGAAGTTTAAAGGAAATACTTAATCTAATGTAGTTTTTTCCTATTGTATTTGTTGAGAATTCCTCAATTCTAAGTCGGAACTTCGGCGGCCATCTTGGCACCAGGTCGATAACCAATCGACAGAATAATCAATAATTTAAAGCTTAGTCACTTGTTTGACTAATTTTCAGTGGCCATTTTGACTACCAAAGTTCCGGCCGCCATTCCTTTTCTGTTCTCATTCACGTGTACACGCTATTCGATTCATTCCCTCAAAATTCACGTAATTCTGAGTCAATCTTTAGCCATTGTGAAATTCTAAACCTACAGAAATATTCTGGACTTCATTTAGTGATTAAATCAAGTGCTATTTCAAGACATTCAACCGTATTTCACCTGAAATATAGTGAATTCATTTGCATTGCTAGTTCGGCTAACGCCACGTGCACAAGCACCTTTCGACTTGACTTGTGGAGCGTATTGAGCTCGTGTGAGAGGTCAATAATACTGAACACACCAAGTCAAGTTACTTACCAGACATTCATACAACTTTCAGTGACATTCATCAAGACTTTTGTAATTCAGTGTACCTGTTGATAGTATTAAATAAACTTGTTATATTTTGTGTTAATAAAATCTGTCTACCCAATTTGCTCTGACCCGGCACAACCATCCCTATCCTTAAACGGTTAGGTTCATCTCATTTTTGAGAATTCATAACAGTATTGTACATATAAATGTGATTTATTTGGGTTCAGTTTAAGTAATTCTAAGTTGGCCCTAAGGAGTAATTCCTGATCAATGCCTAACTTTGTCATAAAATTCGAAGAATTAATCAGGTTATTATTCGTAAGTTATTAGGCGAAACAAAATGGAAGAAATCTTGGGTTGTCCCTATAAACCTTAATAAAAATTTCATTGAGCATAAGTCAGGAATGCCTAATTTAGGCCGATCTAAATAATTTCCAATAGGGGCCCAATGAAACTTTAGGCATGCTCAAGATAAAGTCTGCTCGGAATTCATTCTAATAGAATCGTTTAAAATCAGAAAAAATATTAAACAGCGTAATTAACTGAAAAATTTCTGGAGATCTTACGAGACATGGTGTAATAGTTTCGTATAGAAATAGTTAGTATGGTGACGAAATTGTCTACTTATAAGTCTTTATTCAATCTGATAGCATTCTTCCTCATAGAATCGTATACAATTGGACGGAGAATCAAACGGCGTCATTAACTAATAACTTCTTATAAGATCGTATTTGAAACGATCTAATAGTTTCTTATAAATTTATTCAGAAATAAAAAAATATTATTTGCTTATTGCTTCTTATAAAGTCCTACAGTCTTTTTTCTTTTAAAATCTTATCGCATTGGATAGAAGAGGAAGTTATTACTTTAACCAATAGATTCTAATTGTATCTTGAAATATTTGTCTGATACATTCTTACGAAACTTATTCAGAAATAACAAAATATTATATACCTATAATTTCCCACTGAAACTTATCATGCTGTTCTGATTTATTCTTACGTATACTCATAAAATCAACTAGAAGTTCAGTTGACGCAATTATTTACTCATAATTCCTTATTCAATCTGACAGTATTCTTTTTTATAGAATCGTATACAATCGGACCGGGAATCAAACGGCGTCATCGACTAATAAATTCTTGTAGGATCTAATGAGAAACGACCTCATAGTTTCTCATAGAAATAGTTGATATGTTGTCGAAATTATTTACCAATAAGTTCTTATTCAATTTGATGACATTTATTCGGATAGAATCTCATAAAAATTAATGGAAACATAAAGAAATTGGGTCCATTTGAAAGCATCCTGGTAATGAGAAAATATTTCCTCTGTCGTATATTTCTTTCCAGGCTATTTATTCCCTATAGAAAATTGAATCAATCAGACTAATTGAAAAATATGAAATTGTTTTATAATATCCAATAGTTGAGAAATATTCTTTTTGTTGTATTATACTATTAAGTCATACTCTTTCTTATGGTAAATTATAAAAATTAGTTCTATAAAAAACATTAAGTTCTATTAAGAAATATTAAAACGAGAAATTTTTTTTTCAATTGCATTTTGCTCTTGAATTTACTGATTTTCTATAAAAATTATTCTAATGTCCTTCTTTTAGATAAAATAAAATTTTATCATGGGACATTGAGACAAAGATATAATTTTTAACTTGCATTCTACCTGTCATCTCTTTACAAATAAAAATTATCCTTTTTCTGCTGTAAAATACTTGCTAAAAAGCAAACTTGATTAATGTTCAAATTATTTCAAATGTTCAACTTAAATAGATTAGGCGGAAGTAATCTCTCCATGTTTTAGAATAGCGCAGTTGGCAGCGTACTGTACCGTGGACCCGAGGATGCCAGGACCAAATCTCATCGTCTGTAAGATTTTTCCGGACAAAGTTTCTAATAAACTCCATTTCAGGTGTCTATTTGAACAACAAATCCGTAAAAATAATAAACGTCTAGAGCGAATTGAATTATCTCTTCGTTTGAACTAATTTTTTTTATGGTAAGAAGATAAATTACGATAAAAAACGATACAAATGTTTCTTAAATATCCTTGATATGTTTTAAGAATAAATCCGAAAATTGTATGAGAAATATTATTTATTTTATAAGAATTGATACGAAAATGCTCATGAGTTTTCTTATAGATTATGATACGGTTATCAGAATAAATCCGAAAATTGCATGAGAAACACTTTTTTTAAGAATCTATAAGAAAATACCTAATGGATTATTATAAGAAGTGTGATTTTTTTCATGCGATTTTCGGATTTATTCTTATAACTTTTTTTTTTTAATAAGATTTCATCGGATTGTTTAACCAGGGTAGCGTCTAAATGTCTTGGGAACAGGAAAAAGAATGCACGACAGAAACTTCGCTGGTCAAACTTGACACCAGATTTTAGTCAATTGAGTGACTAGAATTTGAGAATTTATTGATCTATCGTCTGGTCGATTGGTTATCGACTCCGTGCCAAGATGGCCACCGAAGTTCCACTCAGCTGATTATTCGAATTAGGAATTAATGAATTCTCAACAACCCTCATCCATCATTTTTGCATATATGTTGAAATACGTATCGATTTACATTCGATCTTATTTACTCGCGTTGAACTTTTTCCAGTTAAAGACTGGTAGTCTAGGCGTATTAAGTAGAATATACCAGCAGGCCAAGGCATAGTGAACTTTTTTCTTGCGATAGGGGTGCCTCAACTATTTCACTATTGGAGTAAATTTTATGCTTGGTATTTTTTATCTCGTGGACTTTCTCCGAGTTATCCACAGAATATGAATGTGTAAACATGTTATGACGTGTTGTGATAGAAATTTACTAAATGGAATATGAATCCTTATAAAATGTAAGCACCTCAACCGCTTTACAGTTGAGCCATCAAGTCGGAGCTTGATCGGGTGTGATTTGCAATTCTCTAAGAGGATTTTTTTTATGCCTTCTCAAATATACAAAGAATCGATAGTGGGTGTGACGTACTTTAAAATTGACTACTTAGATATGTATAAGCTAAATCGAATACCTATCTGATTTATATACTGTCACTTAATCTCTTGTTAGTACTCTATTCATTATTCTAATAATCTATTAACTCTGAATAAAGCCCTATGGACCAAATAAAAATTGATTAATTCATTAGTATAATTTATATCTGTTGCTTGAAAAATGATTTCAGAAAGCGAAAGTAGTTCAATTAATTCCAATGACGCTACAATAAATCTACGCAAACGGTTTATACATGAGTAATTCCAAGCATTAGGCAAGTGATTACCTCAAGTATAAGTAGTTTACTATCTCACTTTGTTGCACCTACAGAAGTACCTTGCCGAATGGAGAAGCGTACATACGGAATGCTATTATAGTCTCGTAAAACTCGGATTCCTCTTCCTTTTTAAATTTATATATTTAATAGAAATAATTAAATGATTTTGTAATATTTAAACTACTGCAAGTTATTTTACCACAATGATATATGATTGGCGGTGGAAAGAGGTAACTTGAACTTATGCTTCAATTCACTAAGTCTCTACATTTTACTCTAGCGTATTATACTACCGTGGAGTATTCTAAATATTGTTTACTCATGTAAACTAATAGACAATACTAAGAATGACTCAAGTATGTTGTTATGGCCAGTGCGGCAAAATTCGATCGTTTTCTTGTTTTTTCGAAAAATTGAATGAAAAATTATGAATATAAGTCTCCTATTGACAACAAACAATGTAAAACATCGGAGAAACAAGAAAACGATCGAATTTTTCGATATTATGTTAGGAAATCGTTTGAGGATCGATTGGAAAGAATTCTGTATTATCGGCAAATTGACATGATAACTGTAAAATAGTTAGCACGCTCTTTTTGATTTTCTGAGATCGAATATCTCAACAAATAAGTCGAAAATGAGAAAAGTGAGGTGACAGAAATGTTCGTTGCACTGTAAAGAACCAAAAATGTCCTATAAAATATTGTCGATTTTTGAATATTTAAAGAGTTATTGATTAAAATATGAGGGCTCGAGCAGGCAAAAATTTTTTATAACAAAAAAACACAATGACGCGTACACTTTTTTGCCTGCGGATGGTTTTTTCAAAATCCTCGTGTGATTTTACGTAAAAAAAACCTAGGTTCAAAATGGGAGGTTAGATTTTCATATTGAATTGCACCCTTACTGGACTACGAGTAGTTTGGCTAGAATTGTGAATCAAAGATTAGGTTACAGTACAAGTGATTTCCTTTCAATAAGATATTTGTATTGTATTCTCTGGAATAGGTGTCTGATTAGCTGACAAACTTGTTCTTCATGTTTATTTTTGTTTAAAAAATTAATTATGCACAGCTTATAACATATTTTCAAAGAAGTTCGATGTTTTCAATGATATTCATTCGAATACTTATTGAAACATTTCAGCAAAGATTGATCGTGTAGAATGATAATTTCTTAATGTTTATTATCAGAGTGAATCACAACTCTATCTATCAAGTTTCTAAATAAAATAGAAAATCAAATGGATTCAGTTATGAATCATAATTTACGGAATGAAACTGACCTTTTGATTTAATTGATGAATCAACAATACGTTGAGTTTGTTCACTAAAAGTAGATATGTGTACTTGTGTCCCGCAACCCGTACAGTCCACAAGAAGTGTCAATTTTTCTTGTGCGATTTTATGTAATAAATACCAACTATTGACGACATTGGTTACATCGAATTTTTGCCAGCCGAATTGACCCACATTAACTTCTACAGATGTTACCATTTCTAAGTAATCACTTAACTCCTGTAATGAATAAAATTATTAACATTATAATTAAATTTTATAAAAATTGAACGTTATTGAATACAGCGAAAATCATTTAGTTGTTCTTGTAATGTCTAAGAAAAACATGTATTTTTTCTGACTCTATCGTACTTTTCAATCAAAAGTCAAGCGTGACATGACTTTTTTACGCTATAACTGCAATAAGTTTAATAAAACTATATTCTAAAATGTTTTTTGTTTTTTTCAGATAAATAATAGAAAAGCGGTGCGACAAACTTCTAAGTTGATGTCAAGACATGTTGTAATATCTATAAAAACTTCCTGATCGTCAGAGTTTTCGAAGCTCTTTTGGCTGCTACTACATCAAAATATATCATACTAGCTGATTCCCGCGAGTTTGTCTGCGTAATGTGTCGAATCCTGTTCCATATTGATAGACCAACGAATTGACCAAAGAAAGATTAGAATAATTAGTTTGTCGTACAAATGAGCCCTTTCCAAATACGCATTGCATTGTGATGGCATAAAAATAAAAGTATTAAATTTAATTGAAAAAGTAACTTTTAGTTACTAGTGACTGTTTTACAATCGGAAAATAAATTCCAGTTAAGCAACACTCAAAATAATAACATAGATCCCGTCTCTAATTGTTTTCTAACCAATTCGATTGTTATAAACAGAATGAGTTCGTTTTTATCTATGATGCACAGTAAGTATCTCTTTTTTAATAGAAGCAAAAAATGCCATTGACACTACTTGAATACATCGCTTGAATCTCGTTGTCTATTATTCCTAACAAGTGAAATCGATATAAAACAAGAGAGTTCCTTTCAGTCCCTAATACAGTGATAGTAATTCTAGTTAAGCAGAAGACAAAATCACGCCTTAGAACAACTTAAATGTATTACATAGATGCTGTTTTAAACTGTTTATACCGAATTTAATTTTCAAAACGAAAAGTGATTCCACACACAACTAGTAACTTGTTTTCAGTAGGCGAAAAATGTCCCATTAGTAAAACGTGTGTATATTGCATTGAACCTGTTATCAATTGTTTGCAACAAATTCGATTATTGAAACAGACAAAGTCCATCTCTATTTAAAGTTCCTCTTTACAGAACTTTCATTTCACAGGGTTAGTAACTCTATTTTAGCAAAGAAAAGAATTACGCGTTGGAGAAACTCAAATATTAAAAAAAGATCTCGCTTTTTAATGTTTATAAGAAATTCAATATAGTTGAGTCAACGCGCGTCATTTTAATCTATCTGTGAGTCGATTTTTAGTGATAAGAGCAATTTTCAATTTTGAGACGAGAAAAAACTTGTCATAATACGTAGAAATAAAGTGCCCAAAAGCGGAAGTGAGCTTTTTAGTTTTTCTATTGCTTTGATGCATTTTTGTGTTTTCATATATCGAAGCGAGACAGCGCTATACGTAACGCTGCGCGCTGGAAAAGGATACAACTATGAAAACGCAAATAGTTTTAGTTATTTTCGGAAGATCTGTTCATTATTCAAAATAAATTAAATGATGTTATTTTAGAATTCACAAAATTCCAGATGGTCGATATAAAAATAGTTGAATGATATGAATAGACTTGCTCCATTTGATGATGATGATAATGATTAATTTTTGACTTTTTCTGAATTCATAATTTCTGTTGAATTCAGGGTTTTTGTAACTTCTAGCCGGAGAATGTTGACTCTCATTGATCATTTGATTGTTGATTTAAACTCACAATGTCAGTTCTGGAGCGTTCTCATGATGTTGCTGTAGGATATACATGGTTGGAGTAATTGAGCCGGAATCTTTTTCTTCATAAATTGGCCAAGATGAAGCAAAGTGAGGTACTAGATGTCCATGGTATCCTACTTGTTCGGATAGTATGCGTAACTATGAGCCCAATTTTTTAAAATTTAATTTGCACAGTGAGCAGAGGCTATTGAACTTATTTTAGAAAACTCCTTGCAAGATGAATCATTGATGATTATTATAATTAAGATTTTAAGAGTCTGATTTCATAAATAGATTAGGTAGTCGGTAATTTGTTTGGAGGAATATACTAAGTGAGCACATTCAATAAAAATAAAAGGAATTTGAATTCGATAAAAAATTATTAATTACTTTAATGCTGCAGTAATTTTTAAAATCTGTTTAGATCTTCCTTGTTATGACCTCCCCGATTTTTGGCATTTCCAACTCTTGTGGATTTTGGTTTCTTTTTGGATTCTTTTCAGTGAAAAAAAATGAAGGAAAGAAGAATTAATTATTTTCGAAATTTCGACTAATAGACTCATAGTTTTTAAGATCTTTGAATTGGATAGTGTCACGTTATTAGTTAGCTTGGATTATTTTGGCCTCATTTGGAGGTTTTAACCCGCCGCAGGGTATTCCCTCCAGAATAATTTGCTTTATTTATTTTTATGCGGGCAGAGTTGAACAGGGGCAATATAAGAATCTAGGCTGAAGAATGATTAAATTTATTTTTGAAATTTTTATTGAAGAATTCAATTTAGATTTCAAATGTTTATTTTATGTGTCCATCTGTAGATAGATTGACAAACGACAATTTGTTAGCTAATTACATTTGCTCGACAATTTAATTGTTTATTACAACGAGGAGAGAGTTTGTTCATCTCCAGTTTAGAGCCAAGACTAAGACGAATTAGGCGTCATAATAAATCCTGTATTCTGAATCTGTCAAGTTCATGACATTATACGTTGCCACTTATTTTTAGCAGAAGTTTTCAATATTAATTTCGCATCCGAAGATAGACAACGCTTGATAAACTTTCTACAAGATAAATTAGAACTACAAATAAATGATAACCGTCATGAGCCAACTACAAGACATGGAACAACAATCGATGCAGTATTTTCTAGATATCTATCTAACTTTAATTCGAAAATATATGTATCTTATTAACTTCCCATAAGAAAGTTATTGTAATTGGGTCGATTGGTGAAATGTAAATTTTCATTATATCTTCACGTTTTAAGATATTTGCAAGCATACTGACCAACTTTTGAAATGACGTGTGTGTGTACGTACGTATGTCAGCAGTTGTTTCGTTTTCGATATCTCAAGAATGGATTGAGATATCGCCTTCAACCCAAATTTATTCAAAAGATATTATTCTAAAGAGGATCTGATAGACATTTGAACGAATTCAGTCGAGTTATGTATTTTTTTTTTCAACAAAAAAACTAATAATGAATAAATGAAAAGATTGACCATTTAAAAGACTTTTAAGCGCAAGACAACATTGATGTGGATGCTTTTGACAAAATAATATTATTAGTGATGAACTAAGCACAGACAAAGTATGCTCAGACCTATTTTTTCTCATACTATAAGCCGATTATCTCGGTTTTACAATTAGCCACAGTAATTACTGATGTATCCAATAATGAAAATGATGAATTAAAATGAAAGATCAAAGGTTTGATGCGAGAAGATTTAGAAATTTGAATAATTTTTTCCTTTTAACACACTCATGTTAAGGGTAATGGTTTTTCATTAACAATAACACTTATAACTATAAGAACACTACAGAAAATGTATTTAAATGAGTTGTCCGAATGAGTGAGTCGTCAGTGATACATTCAATTGTTTAGTTAGTAATAAATTACGTAAGACATTCACAAAACTCAATTGTAGCGACAGCTACGTGCACACATATATACAGATAGAGCGAAAGAAAATCCACTTCAGTCGTGTGGTCATGAACACACTCGTTTTTTTTTGTTTTCCAGTAAATTTATCATTATTAATCGTTCAATTTTTTAAAGACTAAAATGATATAAATATAAATATACATATATAAATCGGATCGAAAATGAAATGAGTAAGTTTCGAAAATTCGAAAAAAATAAGTAAATGATAATAAAAATGAATCAATAATTGAATTATCTACTAACGTTACTTGTATAGAATTACTCGTATCGATATACGCATTGCTCCAGAATTTTCATTGCTGTGTACACATCGTTCCATAATTCTCATAGCAGTGTACGTGAAAAATGAGGATAAAGATTGACTTTCTCCGATTTGAGGGTGACGGGAGGGAGGCGTCCTCTTAGATTTTGATTGGGTGGGAGGTTCGGGGGGATTCTGGGCCTCGTTTGGGCATAAGCTGGGGGGTGGCTTGGAGCTCAAGATTTGGATGGGGGGTTTGGAAGTTGCTTTGGCTTTACCTGAGTGTAGGTGTGAAGTGAGAGTTATTAACCTTACACCTGAGATGCTGCCTCGGCGTTAGCCTTGAACTTTAACTATGAGAAAAGGCCACTGATTAATAGGGTATTTTATCTCCATGCCAGCTGGCAGGGGCGTAAGATTTAACAATAGAACATCTTATGATGCTCGTGGATTTTTTGTAAAAATTAGAGGAATGTCTCATGATAATGTATCAGTAAACCTTGTCAGTTGTCAGAGCTAGTTGAGTAGCATTCTGATCTAAAATTTTTTACAATGGAAATTCATCCTAAAATATCTCATATCATGGATATGGATGGCTTTAAAATGAATAAAAAATTCTACTGTAAAGAAATAGTGTGCACTCGAGTTGGAAGTGATGAAATATATTCAAGCCATTATAATATTGGACGTCGCAGACTATCTCGAAAAAATTGTACATTGGCTCGCTTCTGTACCATGTTTGTTCATGGATTGAAAACGAAAGATGACCTCAAGCATCAACATCAAGGGGCAATCAAAGATTTCTTGCAAGGAATCGATAAAGAAGCAAGTTCTTTGGGTAAAGTCATCAGATATAAAGGTGAATCAATTGAGCGAGAGAAGCTGACATTCCTGGGAATTTCAAGTTATAATATTGAGAAGCTTGGATGTCCAACATTCAAGATATTATATAATCAATTGCGGAAACAGCGCCCTGATTTATTTGAAATAATGAAAACATTGAATAAACTCTACGATTAATAATATGTTTTCAAATTATTTTTGTTATAAGAAAACCTTTAATCCTAAAATATTTAGAGGTTTCATTTCATAAGAAATAAAATTTCTTTTTTTATTTTTATTTTTTTTTATTGATATAGAAGTATATAGATGATTACAATTTTTTACAATTAAACTTAAATATAATTTTTTAAATCAATTTACGAATTTTTCGACTTAATGGTTTATATGTAACTATTCTATCATGTAAAATTAAACAATACACCCGTTGTACCCAGAGGGAACACATCGTTAGCTTCAAATTCCAATCATACATTCATGGGTCCCGCTTAATTAGATTCATTTTGTCTTGAACAATCTATCACAATAAACGGTCCTCTTTCCATAAAATTTTCTTTATTCGAATAAGCTCTTTTAATATTTTTATTATAATACGATAAATAAAACTTTGTATACATTTCATACAAAAGCGCATATTTACTATTTAAAATATCACTAATCATGTTAGCATATAGATATTGTTGTAAATCTAAATGAACAGCAAAATCTGTAAGTTTACAATGATCAAACATATCAGTACACGGAGAGCATTTTTCCACTGCTCGGAAGTAAAAAAAATGAGAAGTATACGATTTGAAGTTTAGAAGTAAAACTGTGTGTGTTCACAAGTAAATTTGGAGTTATCGTGAGTAACTTACGCACTACATCACAATGTTTTACTTACCGTAATTCAAAATTCACTTGTGAATATACACAGTTTTACTTCTAAACTTCGAATCGTATACTTCTGATTTTTTTTACTTCCGAGCAGTGAAAAAATTCTCTCCGTGTACGTTTTGATAATTAATTTTTACGTTAAGTTTGTAATGAAAATATAATGTATCTCGGCTTCTTTAGTTGATTTGTTGTCTTCACAGACCAGATGTGTTTGGTTGTTATAGATAGAGATGGATATTCATACAGCTCGCATGATCTGAAGGCTATTAATATCGATGGAACTTTAGTAACGTAACTTTACATATCAATTTTTGTTGAATCAGACATTGTAACATATGGTACTAGACACTCAATTTCATCAAGAGTAATTCTTACATTTTCTACTGCTGTTGTCGCTGCATTAGCCATGGTAGTTTGATGTGCTGCATTTAAATCTGTATCAGCTCTTATGAGTATTAACTCTTGTGTACAGTTTGCAATGACTTGTTTATAATCCTGAGCGAATCAAAATAATAATTTTAATGGTATGATGACATCGAAATTTCTATTAGAATCACACAGTTTTTAATTGTCAAGTACCATTCCGCTGTTTTTCAGAGAATATTCTTGCTCCGGTGTAAATGATGGAAATCCTTTCATGAGTGTTGTGATGTCGACATTTTGATCACGATCAATCTCAACTCCATTTGATTCATACCTCATTTCTTCAAATAAGAAACATGCAAACATTGTTACGAGTAAAGATCTGTTTGATGTAGCGCCTCCATCTTCTTTTGTAAATTTACCAGTGATATGAATGAACTTTCACTTGGTAAAATACATAAATCTTGATGTTGTACAACTATACGTATCTCATCATTGTTCCTATATAATTATGAATCATATGGTTGATGTACATGAATCCCATTATGAGATATAGATTCATTTTGGACGATTTTTTTATTGATTTTTTACTCCGTCCCGTCCATGGTGTAATTGATAAAACTGAATTAAAATTTTTTTATTTTTAATTTCGCTCTAAACTAAGACTTTCTAGAAATAAAATGTCCGGAGAAGTCAGTTGTTATGTTCGAAGATATTTATTTTTAATTAATTTGAAGAATTAATTGAATGGATTGGTAGCGACCAAAAGGCTGAACGAGGGATCTTGGACTAACAGGGCTTTTCTCTTCTAACATATATAATACTAGAAGAATTTGTTATAAGGAATTGTCGCAAATGAAGTTCTACCGTACCAGAACCTATGCCTCAATGAATAGAATAATGTAATGATATGAATTATTTTTTATACTTACCGTATAGCAGTATCAGCTTGGAGTATATATATGTATATATATATTTAAATGAATCTGCTCAGCAACTTCAGCTGATGATCGAACGTAGGCAATCGATGTCGGTTTGTCAGGGAGTGGATTTAGTCAAGGTAAATACAGGTGCTTCCTCAAGAAGACTTTGACGCACTAAATACTCTTACATTCACTTCCTTTTTATTTCCAAAACCCGAGATACAATTGCACAAAAATTACAGGTTTTGAATAGAAAATAAAACTCAATAAGAGATTTATTATTTTGTTATGAGTCTTTTTGGAAGGCATCTCAGTACGCACATAAACCGAGATGATTCTACGTTAGACCTCAAACAGGTCCTAAAGGCCGGAGTATACTATACTTCGTTAGGATAACTGTTGAAGATCTTGATAAAATTCTCGAACTTATTAACGCGACGTGGTCAGCTAGCGCGGGGCAATCAAGCTTGCGTGTCACCGTCTAGATCGCCGATGTACCGAAGAGTGATGATTTGTGACGGTTTTTATCGTAATTAATTGGGTCATAAATTAGGGAAATTTAGGGGAGATTTTGGACAGAAGTTGCAATAGATTGTGGAATGCTGAATTAGCTTGATGACTTCAGGTGTTCCAGTTTACGATTTCTTCATCCCGAATGTTTTTGATGTTAGCGAATTTTATGAAATATTTAAGAAGAAGAGAATTAGGTCAGATGTAACACAGTTATTTCACTGTTCTTCTCTTTTTGTCTTCTTCTGCTGAGATGTTGCTCGTTTGATTGTCTTCTTGATACTGCGAGGATGCGTGCATGGTTGTGAGTTATTATAATTTTGTTCTTTCAGATGACCCCCATAAATAATCATTATTGTATGCTCTTTAAGTGTAACCTTATAGTAAGTGATTCAAATCGATTATGAATTATGTTTTCGTATTGATCTATAAGTTGTAGTTCCAAGTTGTGAATTCCTCGTACGGTGACTGGTAGATAAATGACTTTTCTTGTTGATTTAATTATGTGCGAAGTCAATCATTTCTCATGTAAACATCTCAGAAATATGGTATTTTAAATTCTTATGCATACTTTAATATATCAAAATTAGATAATGCTCGCTTTGGTAATCTTATCGAAACTTATTTTTTTAAAGCCATCTCCTGATTCATATGGCTTCAAATTCACCCTTTAACCGGCTGTGTATGGTTCAAATAGGCACCTTTACCCATAGCTATAGCCTCCATTTTTTCGTTGTAACGTTTGAGCTCATTCAACTGTTTGTTTACTGCTTTAGCGCTATCGACGGCTTTAGCGACCCCAGCAGCACCCCCTGCTAGAGCACCTGTAGCACTTAACTCAGCTAACGATAGAAGGAGGGGCAACATACCACCAGATCTTTTTGTTGAATCGGGACAACGTTTACATTGTGGAGTTTTCTCTTTCTTCATTTGTCCTCCTCCTCTCTTCTTTCGTAAGTTAACTTTCTTCTTCTTTAGACCCATACTCAATTTTGTTTTGAGTTTCATAGCATTCACAACACCTCACATTGCTATTGTTTCACTTAAGCCAGCGTCTCTAGCGAGTTCACGTTGCCACGCTTTTTCCGCGAGTATTTTATCTGATAAATGTCTTTCTGATGAATTTTCTCTATTCTGAGAATATGATATATAATGTGCTCGACAAGCAGTATCCAATGGATTGATTCACCTTGATCACCTCGAGCCAATCATTGTTGTAATTTTGTACCTGACCCACAAAACGATATCCTGGGATATGTAATTCTACGGGTAAACTGTTGATAACTTTGTTTAAAAATCCTTCTCCTCATTCAGATGTTTTTCTCTTGGCAGTCATTATTCAACTGAATAAAAAGCTAAAAAAGCACTGGTATTTAAATCTTCATGCGTAGTCATTATCGAGATGGTATTTAAACCACAAGATTTAAAATCATTGGTGAAAAATTTTGATAAAATGATACTAATGGAAAAAAATGCAAAGACTAGACATCATGGTGAATTATTACTAAATATCCTACGCTCAGTTATTTGTGGACCATCTGATTGTGGAACAACAAATGCATTGCTGGCTCCGATTACTTATCCAAAAAGATCGGGATTTGAAAATATTTGTCTGTATTCGAAATCATTAGATCTACCTAATTATAAATACTCGGAAAAACTACTCGACCCAATTGATAATGTCGATTTTTTCCCCTCCAATGATAACGAGCAAGTCGTAAAAACAGATGATACTCGACCTAATTCTATTATGATATTTGACGATATAGCCTGTGAAAAACAAGATATTGTTCGAGCACATTTTCGTATAGGCCGTCACAAAGATGTTGAGAGTTTTTATCGGTGTCAAATTTATGCAAGAATCCCAAAACATTTAATACGGAATAACGTCAATTTTCTCATTCCTTTTCGACAAAATGAAATGGAACAGATAAACGACATAGCAATTTTAGCATCTGGTGAAATATTATTGTCGTCATTGAAGAAGACTATTTCTACTTTAGAAAAGAAGTTGGATAATTTGGAGCAAAGATTATTCGCAGAAAGAATTTATACGGAATCCAAATTTTCAAAATTTAAGGCCATTACTGATTTAATGAAATCACAATTCAATGTATATCAACAAATTACAGTAGACCTTTTTTGAAAATCAAGGGAACAAGAAGCACTCTTGAAATCATCACAATCATTAAGTCTCTTGCTTAGTGCTCAATCCTTACACAACGAATCAAATGGAAAAAATTAAAAAAGTAATCGCCGATGAGCTGCATAGACCTGTATGGAAAAATTTTAAACATCGTAAAGTGCATGTGCGGGGGCTTGATAAAACGTGGCAAGTAGACTTGGTTGATTTAACTGCCGGGCCACAGGCTGCCATAGGCCATAGGCTGTACTACTAAAGACAAAAAATAGTAAAGATGTTTCGGCAGCTGTGAAATCGGTGCTTATCGAAAAACGAGTACCACAAAAATTACATGTAGATAGAGACAAAGAATTTTATAATAGAGAATTTCGAACACTCATGAAGCAATACAACATAGAAATGGATTCAACATTTACAAATCGAAAAGCATCTATTTGTAAAAAATTCAATCATACATTAAAAAATTAAATGTGGAAACAATTTACCATTCGCGGCAAGTACAAGTGGATCGATTTTTTACCCAATTTGATGAAATTATACAATAATACGAAACATCGTACAATCATGATGAAGCCGAAAGATACAACGCGCAACAATGAAAAACAGCTACTTTCCGATATTTATAATAAACATTTACACATGGTGAATGAAAAATTGAAATATAAAATTGGTGATAAAGTAAGTATAAGTAAATATAAACATGCATTTGAAAAAAGATATACACCCAATTGGACAAATTAAAATTTTCACCATTAAAACCATTAAAAATACAAAACTTGTGACATATGAATTGATTGATTATCATGATCAGCCGATTAAGAGACGATTATACACTGCAGAATTAACCAAAGTCCAGTATCCGGATGTCTACCTTGTTGAATGAGTGTTGAAAACGCAGAAAAATAAAGCTTATGTTAAATTGTTGTGATTTGATACATCAAATAACTGTTGGATAGATATACAAGATTTGTAATTCTATTAATTGGAAAAAAGAAATACAATTTAAAACATAAAATGCTCTTAATAAATGATCATACCTATACACATTTCTTCTTTTTCATTATTTTCCATTTTTTTCTTTTCACTTCTTTTACATTTTTTCAATATCATTGGCGTATTATCATTTTTATACCCCTCCGGAAATGTATCAGTTTCCTCTTTTTGTACCATTCGCTCATTATCTTTTGAACTTGGAGCTATTTTTTCGAGGAAATGCACTTACTTGATGTTTTTTACTAACTATACGATGCTTAATTCGAGAAATTTGCTTATCCTCAAATAAACATTCTTTATAATGATCAAATTTTATCGTTTATATAATGGATGATTTTACTCCCTTAGCTTTTATTTTATTCGCCACTGTTAAAAATTTTTTTTTTCATTTTACCTTAATCATCGATCATCTTATATGCATACATTCTAGCTTTTAAGCCTATAAAATGTGTCATGATTTTACCATTATTTTCATATTTCATTAATCCAATTACTCTTCAATTTGCTAAAGGTATACCTCATGGATTATCTTTCTGATATTCTGAAGTGTCAAATCTATCTACATCTTCTCTAATATGTTTATAGATATATGGATTTCTGGGATGATAAATTAAACTGTCTGTATTAGTATACATCAAATTAACCTGATTAAAAGGATATTCTTTAAGTATATAATTGTAATGACAATCGTAAATATAAATTTTCGAAATATCAAGGATACATAATCCAATATATATATAGGTTTATTGAAAACTATTGTCACTTTCTTAAGTTCTACTGCGATTAATTTTTCATGAAAAATTGTACTAGAGTAATAATTGGGTTTTGATATGTAATAATTCGCACCATAACGTTTTTTGCAATGTGTAGTAGGTTTTACATCCTTGATTCCTAACATTTTTCATGGTTTTTCAAAACCAGCATTATTCATTAATTTAAAAAATTTTTTTTTAAAATCATTTCTTGCATCTTTTCGTTCATTAATATTCAAGTCTATAGATGGCTTTAACTATCGAGATTGTTTAAACTCCAAAACTCTATGTATTTTTGTTACTTTTAATCCTAATTCGATACATTGCTTTAAATTTTCATAGTGGATAATGTAATTTTTTTATTAGGTAAAGTTTTCATTAATTTAGAAAGTTCTCAATTAGGTGCTGGTAGATGTTTGGGGCAAAGTGGTAGGTTTTCATGCTTCTCAAAAGAAACTTTGTATTTCTACATAGTAGAAATATATGTAGAGTGTATTGTCAATCATCTTCGAGTATATCACCCGCAGGATCATGATCGCCTATTGTCACAATATCGATTTTTGTTGTAGCTCATTTAAAACATCGATATGGTAACGAAGAGCTCATAGCTACTATATACAAATTATTTACATCATAATACATTAAATATGATATATCTTTATGCGGTTGATAATCGCCACCCATATATTCATTATTTGCTTCAGCGTATCTATAACAGCATTGTGATACTCCGCCTTTAATTCTTGTCTCGATGAATAATATCATTTCAGCATTATTTGAAATATCTAATTCCACGCCTGAGCATTTTAGCATAGCATCAAATGCTAATCCAGGTGCTGTGTAATCATGCAAAGGATCTAAATCATGAGTTCTCCTACCATTGATTCTAAAATTTTTAAATATATCACTTAAAACGCAAATATCTATAGTCAAATATAAATCATAATAATTACCTTACATTTTTATATCGAAGTAAGACCATACTTTAAGTGCATGCTCATATTGTTTATCAGTGATATTTGAATCATTTAGAGAAGAATAAAAGATTTTTTCATCAGGCAATTGATTTTCCTCAAGTTTTTCCCAATTACTACAATATTCATATGGAAATATACCTTTACGTGTGGCCAATTCAAATGATTGTTCATTAGGGGAACGCCTACGCGTTCATATTTTATTATCATTAGATCAAAATTTAGATAATTCATCGCTACTAGAGCTCATAAAACGAAGTGAATCTATGAAACGAAGCTGGATGCTTACATTGTTCTTCTTTTTCACATTATCGTCATCATCATTATCACGTGATCTTTTAGAATTTCTTTTTTTATCGATCTCAACTGTTTTGGTGAATGATATATATTTTTTTTTATTAATAGGGCTAATAGTTACAGGGCCGTGAAAATCTCTCGATGATAATGATTTAATAAGAAAATGTGAATCGTATCCCAATAAATTATGAAGAACAATTGGAATCGTAGAATCTATTTGATAATTTGGATTACACCTATTATGAGCTGGGCCGCGAAATTGTCTTGTTAAATGACAATGATCTCGAACTCTCGACTGAAGGAGTTCACAGGGCTTCACATATACGACAATTTTTGTCTGTAAAAAACGATACTGCTGTTGATCAGTCGGATTTTCAATTATTTTTCATATTTTTCAGAAAATTTATATAACTCAGCCATAAACCATTTCATACAATCTTTTTCACGTTTAAGAGCAAATCTTGATTTTGCATCATCGTAAGAGCAATGTATATAAAAAAGCTACATGGGATATGTTTCGATTCTCCTTTAATATATGGTTTGATAATACATTCTAAATCAGCATAAATCATGTAAGGTAGTTTTTCTTTATACATGAAATTTTAGAATTTTATTCTTCAATCTGCTTCATAAGGGAATAAAATTTTACTATTATTGAAATCAATCCAATTTTGAAAATATATACCATAGGATGCTGTTGTGTAAAAGTGATTCAAACAGCGATCACAAAGATCTGTACTTCCTTTATAATTTGATAGTTGACTTGATACCAAACGAGAAAGAGAAGTAATAAGTCAATAATAGTAAACTTGTTTTTTCATTCACATCTATCTCTATCTCAGATATCAAAAGATGAATATGATTTTTATTTAATTTAATTTCTCAAATTCGCAAGTACCACTTAGTGGTGTTGGAAATAAAATTTCGGTTCTTATCAAAGTACTAAAATAATCTTTATAGCTTGTTGAACGATTAGCTAGTTGTCCATCTTTCGGTAAATGTATTGAAGCAAGAACTGACCAAAGAAAACAGTATTCATCATTCCCATTCTTTACGTTCAAAACAGCTTTTTTGTCTTTTATTTTTTCAGGAAGATCACAATATGTACTTTTTATCATGTTTCCCGATCCTTTTGAAGGCGTATATCTATTAACATTTATTTGTAAGATATCGATTTTAACCATTGACCATCCCGAGTCACGTTCTTGAAACTCTTCTGTACACTGAGAGAAATGAAAGTCATTGAAAAAAGTGAGTAGGAACCATTCTCGTTCTTCTCAGTCGTTTGAGGATAGATTCGACCATTTGGAAATGTTTTCTACTTTAATAAGTAATATGTGCTAGAAAGCAAAGGAATGATATCGAGGCTCTATCATTCTTCGCTAGCACATCAATGATTACTATTTACCTATAAGACAAATACTATATTTAATAGTAATGGTTCTTATAAGGTAATAAGGAATGAAAACAATATGCGCCTTTGAATCATTCTAATGCTTCTAACGCATCAGCGCTAATGCGTCACGAAACTGCGACAGTTCACATAGTAATGACTCCCATGTCCTGTCGATAATTAAATTTATGAATCATCGGATTGATTTTCCGGTACACGTGCACTTTAAACTTATAGTCAAACAGCAAAAATAGAGCACGTGTTCTTTTCGTTGTTCGAAATAATTTAGTGGCAATGATTTGTGAATCAGTTAATTGATGTATAGAATTGATATAGAAAATAGTCTATTTGTCTCTTCACTTCCATCTGAAATAGTAAGAGTTTTTTCTACAATTCAAGCCATTTATTTTTTGGGCCATGATATAATGAAAGGAACTGTATTTATGATACCATCAGAACAAGGACCTCTTCTTTATTATGTGCCAATTATCTTATTAGAATCCATCAATGATGTAATTTTAATAACGACATATATGGATAATTATTGTTTTGATTTTCATTTCCAAGCATATGAAGTCAAGTTAAATCATAAAATCTGGCATTGTATTCCACTATTGCAATTAAAAGAATGTATAGTTACAAGATGTGTAAAATTAAGAAATGGAAAGACCTATGTCCCCAAGCGATGGATTTGGTTGTAACATTAAGTAAAAACTTTTTTACCATACTTTCTATAATAGTAAATGATGAATGGTTCCTATTCACTTTTTCCAGTGTAGTTGGATTTACTATGTAATATTAATTTTCCATTTAACATTTCATAGTTGAGTCCTTCCATAGTAAGAAAAGAACTGTACTATGAGCTCTCAAATGGAAAACTTAACATTACGTAGTAAATCCAACTATTTTTATTTTTTTTAATGTATCTTTCAGCAAACGCGGTATAGTCACATTCAGAAAAAGATCTGGGAAGTCCCTTAAAATGGGTACATATGTTTTTTGTACTGAAATGTTTTTTATCCCATACAATCAAATCGTTTTTTATATTTTTCAATGGTCCAGCTGATCTCAAGTTAACGAGCAAATATTTTTCGAATGATTGATATTCTATAAATTTACCGCTAATTAATTTTTCACAATCTAATGCTTTCGCAGGCGTGCTCGTAGTGGTCGAAGATGATGATCCTCATAAGGAGGTTGGGTCATTACTCAAAAATGATGAGAAAATGAAAAAATAAATTTCTTTAGATTTAACTTATGTTTTAAGAATTTTCTATCGCAAAATCAAGAAGATTAGAAACCTCTTTGCTAAGAAATATGTAAAAATAGATTGCATTAAGCCTTATGGAGAATTAGTTGAAACTATCAATTTATGATGTGCTTTTTTTTTATCTCAGCAAATAATAATGCCATAAAAACCAGTTTGTACTATGTTATTTTTTGAAATTTAACTTTTTTTCAGATAAAATTAGAAAGTTTTAGGGAACTGCTTCTTTTTTAAATAAATAATTTAATACCGGTAACTCACAGTTGTCGCCATTGACTTAGTGGTAAAGCGGCAACACTGTATGTGCCACGGGATAGCGGGAAATTCAAATTCCCTATCTCTTTACAAACAAGTTTATTTGAAAAAAATTTTATTGCAACTAATGTAGTAAGTACAGTGTTATGTAATTCATTTGGTTAGAAGTTTTCTCTTATCTTACTTTTTAACAGGTACAATAATAATGATCAAAAGTCAATATTCTAACCATATTAGTTTTTGGCAACATTTTTTTCTAAATATTCTAATAAGGGATTTAAAACTCGTGATGATTTTGTGACACGAATTTTCTTATTCTCATCTAAACCTAATAACCGTTTAATTCCAGATATTTGATGATTCTGATATGTCTCAATTAGCATATTATAAGAAATGTCAGCAGATGCCATTCTCTTTCTCATTTCCCATGAGACACATGCTTTCAAACATTATAAACTTCTTGAAATTAGTCTAGATTTTCGTTCTTGAATTTCATTTTCTATAAAAAAATTCCAATTTTTGCAATTACATATTAACTCCTCTTCTGTCATTTTTAACTTTTCGACGATTCTTTCGAGCATCAAAACATCATTGATTGCATTGTGTGCTTCATCAGTCGAAATATCTTACCTTTTAGCGAGATTTACTAAAGAATTTTCATCTTTTCCTTTTTTTTAGTCACTCTTCGAACTTTTGATAATGTATCAACGAATCAAACGTCTAGAATCAAATGCACAATTATGAGTACATAAAATACTTCTTCTTCCTAAATTACTTAAAAACACAAGGAACTCCTGTAAAACTATTTTGCGAGATTTCGATTGAACTCGTACTCCATTCAATACCAAATTGCCATCTTCATTAATAAGGTTATTAGCATTCGTAGCTTCAAGATCTATTCTGTGTTTTGGATTAATATACGCTGAAAAAGTATGATCTTCAAATTTTGCAGCTATTTGTAAAATATCAGCTGTCATGGAGAAACTAGAAGTTTCAAGATCTATAAAAACAATACAGGGTGATAGATTTAAATTTATTTTGTTGATTTTAACGAAATCGATTTCCATCGCTTCTGAATCCAATAGTCCCATACCCGCACTATATGAATTACCTTCAATAATTTCTTTTCGATTGCGTAACATAGTTTTATTTTTTTCAAGAAATAAACGACGTTCCTTAAATTGAGGAGTTTTCGCATATAATTTTCTAATATTAGCTTTTTTATCCGTGTTTTGTACATGTTTATCAATATGTTTTCCAGTCTTCAAACTAAGTTGATCTTTTACGGTAATGATATATTGTTCACCTAAATTCTTTTGGTTCACAGCAAATGCATACCTAAAATTAGCTGACTCAGATGAAGAATAACAACGTGATTTCGGTGCTTTAGATGCTATAATAGCATTCAAGATTTTATTAGCTTGGCTGGATGCCCCAGAAGAAAAATGATTTACATTAGCAGCGAACATATTGAATAAAATTTTTAAATCTTCAAATAAATCTAAATTATGAAAATATTCATGAGGCTTATAATTCTTAGGATCTTGTTTAAACTTGCATCATTCACCACATTTGTTACGTTGATTAAAACAATGAAAGGGTATATTTTGAATAGCTTCCGCCATAGCAGCAGTTTGATTAACGGCATACGTATAACAACGTTTTGAATAATCGATAGTTTCTCCGGTCATCTCTTTACAATTCTTTTACATTTTGTACAGTTCTTTAGAAACGCCTTTTGTTGTATGATTTTCATCTGAATGTTCAATTACTCGATGGTCACTAACATTTCTCACTGCTGCAATGGTAGAACTGTCATCATCGCCAATGGGGACACCAACTTCAAGATTTAGTTTCTTCAAAATAAAGCGTTAAATCACCGCATCCACGGCTGCACATGGTCTTCGCACTACCGGTAAAATTTTTTCTGCAATCATGATCGCTACAGGGTGCCCTTTATCACACATACGGAATTTTCTACTTCGAGTAGTATATTGTAAAACTCGTCCAGTATGAAGACCGATAATTGATCCATGTCCAAAAAGACTATTATAGCTTCGTCCAGTATCTTTTGTAGACCAACCCATGTCATTAGAAACTATGATACGCACATCATCAAACATAAGATCTGTTTTTTCACATAACATATTTTCTCTTATCTTCATTCTTATTTTATTCTCCTGGATTTTATCTATATTTTCAATGACAGAAGTTGGACTACGAGGATGATCTTCACTCAGTTCAGTTATGTGTTCCTGGGCAAATGATAAATTCTTCTGAATTTCCATGTTATTGTCGTTATCTTGGATTATACTACAATTTTCAATGACAGAAATTGCACATTGACAATAATCTCCACTTTCTCCTGTTTCATATTCTCTTACGCATGGAATATTTTCCCAAATTTCCATGTTTTTTTCATTTTCTCGTGTTACGTCAAAATTGTCCTGGCTGACCAGTATTGCACCATTACTATAATGATCTTCATATAATCGAGATGTTGGGTTTTCAAATTTAGTATTTTTAATAATAAAACCTGTCTGTAAATCCTGAGGCCTATAAAAGAAAATAATTACACGGATATAATACTTATATTTACATTTAAAAAACATTTAATATTGTCGATAAATCAAATTTTATTCGAAATGAACGTAATTGATTGTATAAATAACATAGATCATGTAAATAATTGTTGAAAAGTATGTACAATTATTGGCCGTAAAATTATCAACAATGATGAAATTGATCTCTCGCTGAGAGAAATTTGTTTAGGTAACGCTGATGTGATTTTATTCTTTAAAAATTCATTATAAAACTTGGATGATAAAAAAATAATTATCCATGTATATCCATAGATATATTAGTGTAGCCTAAAACCGACATCGTGGCGTAAGTGGTAACGCGCCAGCCTGGCGCACCATGGGTAGCGGGTTCGATTCCAGCCGAGACAAAGACCCATCTATATATGGTCTTTTCTCTGACCACGATGAGCGGGAGGCCTGTCAGAGGGCAGTCAAGAGCGTAAGCTATCGTATTGATGACTGAATAGTACAAAATACTATTGCCACTACGATGCTTTTGGGGAACCAGGAAACAGCCCATTGTATCTAGCCTTACTTGAGCAAGAGGCTCTGCCATGTAGGCCACAAAATTCCTCACACTCTCTCTCTCTCGTTATCATAACTGATATTGAGGAAACCAGGTTCCTTGAGGGAAACCGGCGGAATTTCCAGAGGCAGGGCGATCTCTTGTGGAACCGGAACGACCTCTAAAGGTTGACACCAGGCCTATAGATCTCGCTTGGCTGATGCTGAGGAAACCGGGGGGCCATGGGACTGGCGAAATCTTCAAAGGCAAATGATAACGACAACTCAAAAAAGGACCCAGGCAACTTGGAAACCTAGGCACCAGCAGTCCTAAGATATGACGACCGCCCAACTTCAGCCCACCTGGTACAGCTTTCTGTTGCAATATTTTTAATCACTGGCCCGATCTCACGTTCATGTCATTTAAGAAGCTTGGATTCGACAAGTGGTACATTTACACAAGCTAAAAACTTGTTTAAATGTGTAGTACCCATACCAGCATGTGAAATTCCTGCAAAAATACAATTTTTTTTCTTATATTAATATACACAATTAAAGTGTATATCTTATTCACGTAGTATTTGAATTGAAAATCTAAACAGTTTAACTTGCCTAGGACACCTTCTGTATTAATATCATAATGTTCTTTTCCAGTCTCAGCTACAGGCTTTTCATCTGTAGCTACGTTTGTCAATGTCGAACAATCATCACATTTCACTGTCAATACTGAAGCCAAACCAAAGTGATTTACCTCAGTTATATTTTCTATTAAGAGGCCTTTTTTACAAAATGAACAACAAAATTTTTTGCATAATGCTCCAAAATTAATAAAACGGCGTCCTGGCATAATGTCTTCGAGGTTATGTACATGACTATTTCTTCGATTTTGACCATTTTTTTGTTGGTTCGAGCGTTGAAAATATACTTTTTCACTAACGTGTTCCCTTTTCCACACATAAATTTTTTTCCATTTTTATTCACTTTTATTTTTTCACAATTAAATTTATTGTTACACACGTAGAGTATTTACTCAAATGAGATCTAAATACATTTAATGCCAACTCTACATATATTTACACCCACATGCAAATGTCCAGGCTACCAACTGTCTAAAATTTACAGCGTTTCCACTTTCGACTAGACGAAGTTTATTTATTTTTATTTATGAAAAAAATCATTTTTATTTAAAAATACATATATTTTTCTATTCATTTGCATTGTTGACGCTATTTACTTTACTCTTTTACTAAAAATTCGAGTAAAGACGCATTATATATCATTTTAAAGTTTTTTATATTTTGTTTCTTCATGTTTCGTAAAATATTCAAAAGTTAATTCACTATTTCTAAATTACTTCTAAATCATTAAATTGAAGAATTTTTAAAGTCAAATTCAGGTTCCAAATACATATTAAATATTCAAAATTAACGATATACGATTGCTGATCTACATAATTGATTATTCAAGATTTTTTGAACAAATGAATTACAGATACTTCTGTTTCCGACCATTCCACCCCAACTTCCTTAGGGGCGTCGTTGTCGTCACAGATGATTTTTTTGAGGATTTTATTGTTATTGAAGAAGACGTATTATTTTTCGCACCACGCACAAGTTTTTTAGGTTTCTCATAAACATCTCGTTTAAAACTTTATGCTTTTGAGATAGTGGCAATGATTTATCGTTGAAATCATCTTGAAGGTATGTTGAAAAATCATGCGCTGACACGCACCAACGTCTAACTGCTTTACCACCGCACTGTTCTTGCCCACCGACATAACGACAAACTGACTCTAATTAGGAGAGCAAGAAATCGTAGTGCTTATTGATGTGTGTAGAATCCATCGGATACTCGATTTTTTCAATTGACGAGAAAATCTCGCGAGGTGGTCACCGCCGATTTAGCTGAGGCTTCTATATAATAATCTACGTCGGAAATAATGTACTACGTATTTTTTTTCTGCCGAAAAATGGTTTGAAGGAGTGAAAATCACCCCCAAAGTTGACACCCTATAAGGAGTTTGTTGAGTTCATTTGTAATTTTTACATATTTCTAATCGAAATTTTCCAAAATAACCTTATACGCTAAAAACGATATAAATAATGTTAGAAAATGCCGTTATATATATATATATATGAAACTTGTGGATATCCTTTTTTTTTTATGAAAAATAACATAAAATCTCTTACTCAAAAACTATTAACTATTTTTTAATTTGTCCAATTTCAATTAGAAAGAGCATAAAAAACTACAAGATATATGTCTTTTCAATTTTTAAATAACATCGAAATCGATGCCAAAAAAATATTTCCTTCTTTCCCAGATTTCTATAAAAATGAAGAAGATGAATTATTCATTTATTTTACGTATTGTTTATAGGATAATCATTGTAAAAACGTTTAAAACACAATGATTTTTTACACCAGGCACAACGGATAATCGCAATATTTTTACATCCTGGAATTTCACAATGAGACTTACAGTTATCTTCAAATGCAAAATCGTCTTGATTTTCAAATTCATTTGGTTAAAAAAATGTATAACTACTTCTGAACCATGAACAACGAAAAAGATTAACTAATTGCAGAGACGAGAGTTGATTATGAGTTAGTGATCGTAATTTCATAACATCATTCCTCACGTGTAATTTTACATCATCTCCTTGTAATAGGACACTGTCTAAAAAATGTCTTACAAAGTTTTTTCATATTCTAAACCCAAAAATATCTAATAGTTGAATCTGTCCAGTAACCCCTTTAGGAATAATTATTATTTCAACTCCTTCATCCGGTGGTTTGGTAGCCGTGATAGCTTCAGAACAATGTCCAGTCCAGAAATCAATTAAAAGTGAAATTTTTTCTCCATCGTTCGGGAAAAATACATCAGTCCAACAGATTTTAGAGTATTCTAAAAAAAATTAGTATGAAAACTTCCAAAATGTCATATAATATCCGAATTGAATAAATTACCCTGCAGTTAGTTTTCCAGATTCCGATATTTCTACGTGTACATTATCTGGCCTAAAAAGCGATGCCTCTACCCGTGGGCCAAGTTTTCCAGTCGGTTCTTTTAACACAAGAAAAAGAGGAATGAGGAGTCTTCCATCAGCTGATATCGTTAGTTGTATAGTATAACTGTGAGTTGTTGAAGAAACTGATTGATCGGTACACTATACTTTTTTTTTCTCCTTCTAGAGCTAAAGTCCTCTCTCAATGTACTTCTCATTGAAATCCACTTTGATCAGAATTACACATGTGGTCTAAATCCTACGATTAAATCTTCGATTTTACATCATTACCAAACGCTCCTGATGTTTGTTATAATACTTTATAATCTTCAATCGTTTTTAATGATATAAATTTATTAACTTCAAAATCTTCAATCGTTTTTGATAATATGAATTTATTAATTTTACGAGAAACAATACGATGAGCTTTTTTGAATCATAGCATCTACGTTGGAGATGCTTGGGAACGGGGATCATCAAATTGTAATTTTTTTTTAGTTAATAATGCCCATTTTTTTAAATCGGAATCATGGATTATCATCCTAGCATCGATAGCAGTTTTACAATTTTCCATCGTATATTTGCAAATCTGAGCTATTTTTTCTTTGTATGTTTCACATTGGTTTAATTGATGTGCCCAGCGTTCTAATTATCGAGTAGACTGTACTTTTCTTAATTTTTGCTTAACACGATCGATACTTAAATTCTTTTTCTTACCACTTCGCCAATACTCAACTGCTCGCAATTTGTAATCATGACTTAAGCTCTTTCTATCAGTAGTACATGCTTCATCAGAGACTTTTGGTTCATGGATTGCAGATGCATGTTCTTCGTCTTCTATAATTTCTGGTTCCCAATCCTTATAGAGTTCTTCAAAACGTAATGGATTATCTCATTATAAACAGTCCCCTCGTTCTGGACTGTACAGAAATATGCGCTAAGCATAAATAACGACAATGGTGGAATTACAAAAAGTCCGCAAACCATTTTTAATGTTCTTTTTTAAAAAAAAAAATTCTGTAGATTTTATGACAATAAACATAACAACCAAAGAATTGGCGTGTCTATTAAGATCTTAGAGGAGCATGAAATTTTGAAAATATTAAAAATTTTTAAGCCAATGAATGAATAACAGCCACGCTCAAACGAGAGCGTTGTTTTGATGAGATTTCACGATTTTTTGTACGTATCATCTGAAAAAGAATATTAAAATAATATGAAATTACTTTAATTATTCGTATATTCGAGCTAATGCAAGATTAACTTGTTACCAACTTTATAATCCGTAAATACAGGAACTTCATGGCAATCAAAAACTCTGATCACCAACTTGATAAAAAGAAATATATGATTGCTCCATGAATAGACTTTCATTTTACTCAATTTTTGTGCAACGTAATTTTCTCAATTTTGTATGCTATGAATAAAGCAATGATGATACTTCATAGTATGCTTAATCGAAAGCCAATAATTGCTTTCCGTGCAAATTCTCAATTTCAGCTCATGTTTATGTTAGAATAAGGAAACTATTTTAATTTTAAAGAATATAACCTGCAAAAATGATCCTATAACTTGTATAGAGACACGGTAGTGCCTCGTCGTGACGTCAGAGCAAGATAGCGGCAAGTTACGCTTGGCGCACGAGACACTACCGTATCTCTTGATCCTCCATCATTTCGATATCAGTAAAGTAGAGTACCGTATTATAAAACACCGTGAAAAACTGTGCCTGTTATGAAACAAACTTCTGATAATTAATTTTAATCAAGTTTATACTTCGTTTTACGTAGTGAAAAAATTTCTTTAGCATCATTGAACTTATTTATGCTATCATAATACTATAATTAAAATATAATTAAGATCTGAATGGTAAAAATAAATATTTTATAATAGTCAATCTAAAAATACGTATTTATGGAACACTCGCGACACGTGTATCAAAATAGGAATACATCCCGTACAACGGTAGTCGGTTATGTAACATATTTTTTATTCTGAGAATATTGTAATTTTTTTATATAAACTATTGTTTTTAATTGTGTTTGATTGAACTGTTTGTGTGTACAGAGATGTTTATGTATTTTTTTTAATAATAGACTAGGTGAGTACTGTAATATTATACATGTTATGAACCTAACCTCAAAATATTTTCAGTAGTATAAATATCATTTTTTTAGCAATGAGAACGATAAGAAGCAACTCTACTCATGGCAAAAAAAAAGAAAACTCAACACTCGAATAAGATGAGAGTTGCTGGGGTTCATGAAATCGATTGTAGTAAAATAAAAAAAAAAGTCCAAATGAAAAATTACACATCTGAAGCAGTTAAGCAGGCTATGACTGCTGTGGAACATGGAGCTACTTTAAGAAAAGCCGGTGCACATTTTGGTATTCATGCAACTACATTATTGCGAAAACTTAAATATCCAGAGTTAATAAGTAAAAAAAGTGGCCCACGTACAGTATTGACAAATACAGAAGAGGAAGAAATTATCAAATGGATAATTTATAGAGCTGAAACGGGATCACCAGTTACTCGAAATGAGTTATTTGATTCTGTCCAGACATACTTAAATCAAGAACAAAGGAAAATGATTTTTACGAACAATCGACCTGGCAAAAAATGGTATGATAATTTTAGAGAACGCTATCCTTATTTAAGTATAAGGACGGCACAAAATCAACCGTTAGTGCGGGCCATGGTTACTGAAAAAAAATTGAGAAAATGGTTTCACGAAGTGGAGGAGTATTTAAAGAAAAACAATTTAATAGATTTGCATGGGTCCAGAGTTTTCAACAGCGACGAAACTAATATTCAATTATGTCCAAAACCGGAGGAAGTAATAGCCAAAAAAGGAGCTCAGTCAGTTTACAAGGTTGTTGATGCTGCTGAAAAAGAAAATATAACCACCTTATTTATGTATAATGCCGAGGGTAAGAGGGCACCGCCAATGGTTCTTTACCCATTTAAAGTTGATTTACCTAAAAAAATAATAGAAAATAGCCCAAAAGGTTGGAGTCTTGGTATTTCGGATAGCGGTTGGATATCAGCAGAGACGTTTTATGAGTATATTACCAATGTATTTTATCCTTGGGTTATTGAAGAGCAAATAGAGTTTCCTATTTTACTTTATTTAGATGGGCATGCATCGCATGTCACAGTCCCCCCTTGTTTCTTTTTGTTGAAAAAGAAAAATCGAAATAATAACTCTTTTCGCTCATTCAACACATATTGTTCAACCCTTGGACATCGCCTTGTTTCACCCTCTCAAAGTTTATTGGAATAAAGCTGAAGCTTTATGGAGAAACGAGAAAAATAACAAACGACTAAAGAAGAAAGATTTTGCACAGGTTCTTCTAAATGCTCTTAATTTGTTTAAAAAAGAGTCCAATGCAGTGAAAAATGGCTTCGCAACTGCAGGTTTGCTACCTTTTTACCCGGATGCAGTCGAATACAATGTCCTAGATAAGAAAAAAAAAACTAAAAAATGTATAGTGAACAGTCAAACTACTAAAGAAAATTAATTGACAGATTCAAACAGCATTACTAATGATGAACAACACTTAATATCATTTGAGTCTAATTTATCTCCTGATTTATTACAAGAAATCAAAAGATGTGAACATGATGGAATTTGGAATGGCGCGATAGAAAAAAAAGGATTATTTGATTATTGGGTGACGATAAAGACAAAAATTAATGGTATAATATTTTAACTTTGCTTATTTTATAGAATTCTCTTGAAAATATTATTTACAATTAACTATTTTCGAAATATTTACAATCCAATTTAACAAATACTACAATTTTAATAGTATTTACTCAGACTTTTATTATTCATTATTAATCGAGTTATTTTCATATAATATGACATTTATTTGTTTCTAACTGAATGAAAAATATTTTTTACAATGAATTATTTTTTGATTATTTACAATTCCATTCGACGAATCATAAGAATAATAACTTTTTTTTTTTTTCAACATTTAAAAATATTTATTTAGTGAGTTATGTATTATAAAAATATAATATTTATGTCTTTGTAATTACCCCATAGTAGGGATTGAAGAAGAGGTGATGTTGAACTCTCTAAAAGAAAAAGAATTGCCTAGAATAACTAATGACGAAGTTTTAACCGGACTAAACTTTAAAACAAAATTACCATGAGAACCTTGTCAAGACAATAACAAAGATGAAAACGGAAATAATTGTAGAGATCAAGAGAGCATGATAAAAAATACAAAATCTCTGTCCATACAAAATAATGCAAATGCATTTAACGATATGATCTTATTACCTATCGAAGGATCAAAAAATGAGGAAAATCTTCAAAATATACCTGATAATCGATGCATTTTATTGGATAATGCTGACTGTTTGAACAAAATTGATTTAGGTGGTTTGACACAAAAATTTGATGACGTTTATGATTTGTCAAGAATTGTTCAATTTGAAACAGATTGTTTTTCTGTGGAAGACGTGCTCAAAGATGAAGTATTAGTTGCTTCCGAATGTAAGTTTGATTTATTGATTTTTTATTCACTATTTTTTATGTTTAATAACTTTTTATTTAATGAGTTTTGAATTTTAATTTTCAGGTAATCTTTCAGAATTACAAAAATTGATTAATACCAATATTACAGAGAATCTTGACGATAAAAAATTAATGAACGAAGCACTAATAATTAATGATAAAATACCTCTTACTGAAAAAGTTGAAATTAACCACCAAAAAAGAGATGTTCCTAAAGTTATGCCAGAACTAATAAGTGATACAAATTCTAGTGATCAAATTGTTAACAAAGAAGGTTCGATACCGACTTTTTTATATGATAGTACAATATAGAGTAATATCATTTATCAATTCACGTTCATGCTCTCTTATTGCAGATATAACGAATTCAGAAAAGAACGAAAACTTCACGAAATCATTTCTCATGCCATCAAAATATTTGCCAAAGATGAAAAAAGGAAAATTGGAAGCAAAAAGAAAACAGAAACTACCCTCAGTTGGCACTTCTGAAGAATGGTGGACTCTACAAATGGAGAAAGAGAGAAAACAAGCTTTAGCAGAGGAAAAAAAGTATAAAAAGAAACAATTACAAGAAGAAAAAAAACAATTAGCTGAACAAAAGAAGGAATTAGAGCAGCAAATGAAATAGAAAAAAAAAAAATTAAGGAAGAAACGTAATTCATCTCTAAAAAATTTAAAATTTGTTAATTATCAACACATTTTTGAAAATTTTACATTTTTCATTTTATTATGTTTGTTAATTCTAAAATCTGAAAGTTAAATAAAGAATTGTTCATTGACATTATATATTTAATTTATTAGTTAAAATAAAAATCTACAAACTATACATACACTTTAAGCATATGAGTTACATTAATATAGACTAAATTTATATAAAAATTAATATAGTTAATATTGATTCAATTAATATTGAACCCATTACGTAATTTTTATCATCAGAATTAATAAAATCAATAAAAATGGTACTCCAATAAGAAAAAATAAAATGTTTCATAATAGGTGATGCGACATTACTCACTTTTTCTCTTATTACAAAAAAAATATTGTGTGAAATTGCATTTTAGAAAAATGAGTTTGTAGAAAAAAGATAGGCTCATCGAATAATGCACTAAAATTGTTCATATAGTGATTTACAATTTTTTGATTATAAGCGCAACAAAAAGTTGCTCAAAATCGTTCCATAATACGGTACTCTACCTTATACCTATTCATTGCATGTAATAACATTTGTTCAAAGTGATTCTTCAATCGTATTTCAGCATCATTCACAGGTGTCTCTATAATTTTCATAGTTTGAAATGTTGTTAAAAGTAACCGAATAATTTTGATGAGGTTAACTTTCATTTTCAACTATCGAGTGTTACACAATTTTCAGAATGAAAGTAAATAATATTTCTATTTCAAGCACACGATTCTATGAAAATATGAAATTACAGGTCAGCGAATTTGTACAGGGAACTAGACAAGTAATTTCTTGTGGTCAAGTTGGTATCCCTTAGCATGTAGTCAGCAAAGACAAGAAAGAGACCTTACTCATTCTCTACGAATGAAATTAAGATAGTATGCTTTAAATTCAATAGGCGGCAGTAATTAAGTATTTTTTTAGCGGTCTATTCAATATAAAATTATTCAATTAACGTTTTTTTTTTTCTTATTTATGTTCAATTGATTATTATTGTTAATATATTGTTATATATGAATAATAAATAGATAAAACTATAATTTTAATTAGTTAATATTCATTTTACAATAAGTTCCATTTTTTTTATATGCAATTACATATAAAAATTAGATTATTTTAATTTCTTTACATTGTGAATGTATATATATATATATATATATATATATATATATATATATATATATATATATATATATATATATATATATATATATTCTTAGTAAAGATAAATTTATTAAGTGAAAGACCTACAATATGATAGAAGGTATAGCAGAAATAATAGGAATCAAACCTAATGATAAAATATGTGAAACATGCATGGACGGAAAGCAAGCTCACTTATCGTTTAGTTGTAATAAGTTTGAGTTTTAAGTTTTAAGTTTTAGTTGTAATTCCAATTATTGTAATTTATATAGATTCTATTATTTATTATAATATAATTAATAATTATTAATTAATGTTTGAAATAACTTAAGACCAAAGTATTTGAATAAAAAAAAATTTTATTTTCAGAAATTTTTAATTATACAATTTATATTCAAAGATGGTATTATTATTATTAAAATTATTATTATTATTATTGAAAATGAAGTAAGTACAGATATTAGCACTGCTTCAATAGTATTTTATATTCAAGTGAAAGACGGCACAAGAATATTACATCTATTTTGAGTGTTATAGAATCACAGGTTTTACTTCTTTGCTGGGAATAAGTGAGAAATTACTTAACTGGATTTGTGCTCTATTAAAAATAATTTATATTAATTTATTCGCAACAAGATTAAGATATGTGAAACTAAAATGAATGCCAATAGTAACTCATTCCGACCTGAAATTACGACTATTCACGAAAATTAAAATAAATACAAGAGGAAGAAATATCCATCTACTACAGTATTGAAGATGAATGCGAAAAGGTAATGTTACAATCTTTTAAATGACTGAAATGTGTTACATTCGTTCGAGATGCCAGCTTTGAATAATCCGTATATTAAAATTACATGAATAATTTATCAATTTATCAATTGGTCAATGAAGCAGCTTATGCTCGCTCCCCTCGAATACGACAAGCAAGTTGAATGTCCTTGGGCATGATGGTTACTCGCTTAGCGTGAATAGCACACAAGTTTGTATCTTTGAAAAGACCAACAAGATATGCTTTGCTAGCTTCTTGAAGAACCATCACAGCTGAGCTCTGGAATCTTAAAGCCGTTTGAAAGTCCTGACCAATTTCACGAACAAGCCGTCGAAATGGCAATTTACGGATGAGCAATTCAATACTTTCTTGAAAGCGACGAGTTTCTCGGAGAGCAACAGTTCCAGGTTGGTAATGATAAGGCTTCTGAACTCCTCCAGTAGCTGAAGCACTCTTACGAGCTGCCTTAGTACCAAGTTGTTTTCGAGGGACTTTACCTCCAATCGATTTATGAGCAGTCTGCTTGGTACGAACCATTACAAACGGTTTTTTTCAACTTCATTGGGTTAGCGACGTCGATAAGAAAATAGTTTATCAATGACTGTGATAAGAATTATATCTAAGTTTGCTCACATGACGATAACAAAAAAAAATATTTTGACTAATCATAAACTATTCAGTCTCTAATTACGATGTATTTCATTCGATGATTATTGTGACTATAGACAATTAATCAATAGCAATTAGAATTTTTTGATTGCGATTTTTTCTCTGTCGTTGATGTTATTTTAAAAATTTCAAAATCACGTATCTTGTAATTTTTTATACATTTTCAATTGAAATTAGTCCTATTTAAAAAATAATCAATAGTTTGCGAGTTATAGATTTTCATTATGGATTTTCTGGAAAGAAAAGCGGTCTAGGTGCGACCCGAAAGGTCCACACGTCTAACTTCTCAGCGAAATGAATGATAAGATTTAGCTAGTTTACTGTTTTTCCAGTATTTTGATTCTGCATAAAAAATGGCTAGACCGATTTTGCTAAAAATTTTATCGGGTCTAAGTTACATAATTATACTTTGAATAAAACTGGATCAATGTCAATAGCATCATTTGTTCTCGAGATACATGAGACAAAAATTGAATGTGGACATACATACATACATACATGTGCACACCCGGACATCCTTTTGAAAACCATACCATTCGACTCTAAAGGCCTTGAAACGTGAAGATATATTAAAATTTTCAATTTGCAAAATCGGACCCATTACAATAACTTACTGGGAAGTTAAAAAGAGAATAATTTTTTGGCATCGATTTCGGTGTTATTTTAAAAATTGCAAAGACATGTATCTCGAAATTTTTTATGCTCTTTCGATTGAAATTGGTCCTACTAGAAAATAACTAATAGTTTTCCAATTATAGATTTTTTGTTTTTTTTTAAAGAAAAACAAATGTATATTTACAAGTCTTATAAATATATGGACAAAGGTATTCTTCATGATTTTTTATAATTTTTTTAATAGTTGAAGTTGTTTTGGAAAATTTCGATTTGAAATATGTGAAAATTGAAAATCACCTTTATAGGATGTCAATGTTGGGGGTGATTTTCACCCTTTCAAACCGTTCTCCTGCAGAAAAAAAAAATATTCATTACATTATTTTCGACGCAGATTATTATATAAAAGCCTCAGCTAAATCGGTGGTGATCACCTCGCGAGGTTTTCTTGTGAGTTAAGATCGCGCAGCATGCAGATTATATACGTATTTTTTGTCGTCATTCATTTGCTTGTTTATATATATAAAAAATGTATTCGGTAAGTCAACCATAAGATATCTATTGGAGAAAAAAATATTCAGAAGATACATTCTACAAACATTACCCATAAGAGCAGAATGCCAATGAGCCTTAAGACATCCCCCTCTCCTGATTGCATAGGAAAAGCGGATGCGTTGGACGGGAAAACGTTGAAAAGCGCATCAACGTCTTCCTAAGTGTGAAGGGGAGGGAAAAATGAAAATTTGTTGGTTAAGGAGCTGTCAAGTTGAAATAGTTGGGGTGCCCGCTGATGATTTTACGTGGAAAATTATAGAAAAGTGCATCGTCGTATCTCTAAACGTAAAGGAGTTGGAAAACTCTAGTTAGTGAAGAGAGAGTAAACTTTAAAAATAGTAGGGATAAAATTGAAGGCGACAAGTACCATAAAACCGAGACTTTCCAAACGAAAAGTTGTTTGATATTTTATTATCTTCACGAGTTTAAGGATATCTTTTTGATTGTGAATAACATTGGATCTATCAGAATTCAACAACCACGCCAAAAAAGTTGCAGAAACAAGGAAAATAAAGGATCTGAAATTATCCAAAAGATGCGAAGTGACAGAATTAAGTTTGATCACAGCCAAGTTTGACGATGCTGTTGTGGTGACTCTGGATGATGAGTTAGAAGTTTTCCTTCTGAAGAGAATCGTCAAAGTATTGAAGGCAAATGATAGAAAGCAATTGCTTAATTTTCAAAAGGCGTGCACAGATCATCATTTATATATGGAATATTATGGAGACGGATGTAACTTATTTGAATTCTTTTATGAATATGTTTCCGTTTCATAGTTACTTGTAAGAATTTAAAATTTTTCCATCTACGATTCAAAAAAATTTATTTTCATGTATCTTATGTTCTTTTTTTTTCTGTGACAGTTAACCTCAGAGAAAGATATCACTGACTGTACAATTAATCAATCGACATCAAATAATTGTATATGAGTGTAATTTTATCTAAGTAGGGTCAGTGCACCAGTAGATAAACAATAAGCAGTGGGTGAACGAATCATATTTATTCTCAATTATCAACTACAAAAATGTAGTTTGGATAGTTGCACGGAACATTTTTTTATTGATGAATATCAATACCGCAAGAGGTGTTCGGGTGAGATTCTTTCGAATTTATAGCATTTTGTCTGATTTATAAATCAATTTAGTCTATGACTAGCTGTCAACGAGAAAAATTATTAGTGAAGGTATGAATGATACTTACCACTTTTTCTGTATATTACTTCAAATAATTACTTTACAAGGTTTGTAAATGTTTCTTACATTTTTCAAAAGTTAAATCTACTGGTTGTATTTTTCACTCAACTTCCAGTGAACGAATTACATTTTCATATTAGTTTTTCCTAACCTGAAAAAGAGCTTATTATCACGAAGCTTTTTTAATTTCTCTTTAAGTAATGATTAAAGTAACATTTTTCAGTAATTTTAAATTTTAAGAATCGAATAAAGACTTAGGCTTTAAAAAACTACTTGATTATTATATTTTCTCATTATTTATGAAGATTAAAATTTTTTTTTAGATAAATTCTAATACTAAAAAAACAAGCAAAGATATTCAGAAAAAAAAGAAGAAATCATTACTTAAACGATTCCAATACATGGAAGAAAAAATGCACAATGCAATTGAATGTTTTAGGAAAGGAATGTCTCTCAATGAAGCATCGAGAGTCTATAAAATTTCAAAATCAACATTACATGATAAAGTTCATAAGAAAGTTCCTGAGGAGCGAAAAATGGGTCCCAGATCAACCTTAACAGAAACTGAATAATGTCGTTTGAAGACATGGATTTTAAATAAAGCAAAACTATCGTTCCCCATGCATCCCAATGAGGTTAGAAATGCTGTGCAATACGTTTTACAAGAAGTTCCAAGAGATAATCTTTTTACTAATAACAAGTCTGGGATGAAATAGTTTCAATTGTTTCTGAAAAGACATCCTCTAATCGTCAAAAAAAATGCTGAAGTTCTATTTAAATCACGAGCAGCTGTAACCGAGGAATCCTTGAGAAATAGTTTAAAGTAACAGATAATTTTTTAAAAGACAACAATGTTTTGACAATATTAGAAAGGCCTTGAAGTATTTTTAATAGCAATAAGACACCAGTTCTACTATGCCCAAAAAGTGGTATTTTATTGACACCCAAAGGTAAAAAAAATGTTTATGAAGCTGCATCTGGAACTGGGAAAGAGTTAATTGCTGTTTTATGTACATTTTCTGCGGCTGGAAAGGCTGTGCCACCTATGAATATATATCTATACGAAAGAATTCGAGGTCCTATTCGAAGTCAGTGGTACGAGAGTATAAACAAAAAATTGACAAAGCTATAACAAAAACAACATTTGCACCTCTATTCAAGGAAGCTTTTAACTGATTTTTGAATGAAAAGACAATAAAAAATGGTTTTAAGTCTTGTGGATTATATCCATACGATGTAAATGCTATAGATTATTCGAAATGTATTTCTAAAAGACGAGCTGATCTTTTCACTCTATCAACTGAGGAATCAAATGAAGAAACTATTACTACAAATACTTTGACTATTTGGAAAAATGAAATTGAACTTTTAATAGAAAATGATAATGTTCAACATTGCTCTAATATCAGAAATAAAAATGAAACTTATTATAAAAAATGTTGATAACAAATGTTGAATTTGAATCTACAAAACCAGTACCCGATAATACATCAGCATGCTCTTTAATGATTCACGATCGAATTGTTAAATACAAACCTTTGAGTGGACGATTAAGAGAATTATTATAATGGAACGAAAATCTGTTCAATTTAATCTTCAACCGAAAATACACATAATGCATGCATGGACTTATGCTTATAGAGTAGCTAGACAAGGATGTTGAGAGAAAGCAGCTCGAGATAGGGAAAGAGTTAGATTACGAATAGAAAAATATAATATTATCATTAATCCTGTATTGTTAAGGTAAATCGATTGTATACATAAAATACGATGAATTGTGCGAGAAAAACATTTCTTTTTTTTTTGTAGCATATTTTACAAAACATTTCGTTCCTTATTACATAATTTACAGTTCTTAACAAATAGAACGAGGCCATCATTTTGGTCATCTTTTGATGTATGATTATCGTAACATTGTCAATATATTTTTAAATCCTCATCTGATTTCTATTCGATATTATTAGCAGCCTCTTCAATGATGAATTGTTTTGTTAAAAGTTTCAAGTCTGTTAGATTCAACTTGAGTAAATTTTTGGTTACTCGATAAACGTTCATTAGTCTGACATCATCATTAAGAATTAAAATATTCTCAAGAACTCAATGGTTTAATTTGTTTAGTCTAGTGTTTGTTGTTTGTCTAGTGTTTTATATAGTGTATAATCAATTTTGCATGAAAGTTCATGATAATATCTTTTGTCGAAATTTACGTTCCATACTTCAGAAACATTTAATTCACCCTAATGACATTACGGTTTAAATGAGGAATAATATTTACAAATTTCAGTCATTTACATCACTTCGCCGTTGAAAAAACGATAGTCTTCTATATTAATAACGAGATCCATGGTAATCACGCGTTCTTTCTGCAAAACTAACTTTTAACGCAAGGTCAGTTGTTCATATTAAAATATAAGACGTAATGAAAGTGGAAGAAGAATTAAATTAATACTTTCGACCGTGAAGCTTTGGACATCATTATTTTTTACAGAGGTTCATCTGATTTAGATGGACAAAAGAATGTTTGTTTTTATCACGTTATTTTTCCGAAAAACTGAAAAAGCGGTTCAAATTTTCAGCTATTTCATTTGATACTGAAAAATATGAGTTCCAAACTATCTTCTTTGACGTAATCAATCAAATGTGATATTATCTTCCACCGAAGCATTTGACAATCTTGATGATAAATAAACAATGAACTTTTCGTCGATTGTTGCAGTTAGTTCGTCATTATGTTTCATATTAACTCTCTTCAGTCCAATCACTTTGTATCTATGCTCTGCTTTTCGGTCAGCTATTATCTTTACAGGTTTAGATTATTATATTAAAAATAAAACGTAATATCCGATAGAAGAGAATTTTAGGTCTTTTATTGACAAATAAAATGTCAACTTTGAATCACCTAGCCGGTAAGGATAGGTATGAATGTGCCAGAACAGTGCAATTAGGAAATCAGGTTTTACAAAAATATAATAATCTTTATTTTTCAGCACTATCAATACACAATATACACTGAACAAGTTGTAGTCACTAAAAATGAATAGATGTCATGTAAACAAATGAATGTCAACTTGAAAATTATTGAATTTGATCTGAATGTTTGTAAAAAATAACTAAACTTGGTGTGTTCAGTATTATTGAGCTCCCACACGAGCTTAACACGCTTCTTAAGTAAAGTTGGAATGTAATTGTGCGCATGGCGTTAATTATTATGCAATGCATGAATGAATCTAAAATTTATATGTTGAAAATACTCTTGATTGTCTAAAAATAGTGATTGATTTTGTTGCACAATGAATTTATAAATAATTTAGTTGATTCAGAAACATACTGACTCTAGTAATTGCCTCAAAAAAGATAGATTGTTGAATCAACAGTTAGAATAGCGTGGTCACGTAAATAAGAACAAAAAAAAGAAATCTACTTTATTCAATAGATCGGAAATACTATGAATTTTCTTGGAATATTTATTGATTAAGTTTTAAATAACTAGATGAATAACTGATGTTGCTTTGAATGTCGCACGCTTCACTGATTGTCTCAAAGCAAGGAGATTTTTATTGAATAACTGAGAATATCGTCTGAATGTCTTCGAGAACAGGAAAAAAATCCCGACAGGGAATTCACTGGTCAAACTTGACACTAGATTTTAGTCAATTGAGTGACTATCATTTGAAAATTAATTGATTGGCTGCTCAATTGATTATGGACCCAGTATCGAGATGGCCGTCGGAGTTCCAATCAACTGATTATTGAAATTGAGAATTAATTAATTCTCAACAACGTCATACACACGGTAGTGTATGTCATACGAAAAAAATATATGATGTCATTGACAAAGATGCCATTCTAATAAAAGGGACAAAAGAAATTCTAGGTGTATGGAAACTCCCTCCAGAAAAAATGCTCCATTCTGAATAAACATGTACAGCTATCTATTAGCAAAGAAATTACTAAAGGAATTGTAAAATGATTTTATCGGTAATAAGACAATTAAAAAAGTGAAAAGATAATGAAAGATAAATTGATATTGATACGAAATAGAAATAAGAAACAACGGAGAATATAAATAAGAAAAAAATGTAAAATGAATTTAAGGGATTTAATAAAATAATAAATACGTAACAATCACGTGATGAAGCGAACCCGAGGAGTTTCAAAAATTTGAAACTACGTCATATAATACAATAGAAGGGATATCGCAGAGATGAGGATTACCAAAAAGTCGTCGATTTAGTGCTCTAACGGTAATGATGTAAATATTCCAAAGGTGTCGATGTAATTTAAAATAGTAACGATAAAAAATACAAACAATTACTCAAAGATAAGCGCCTCGACGATGATGCTCAACCAGGTGAAAAACTGAATTTATCAATACATCAATGCTTTTTAATCGCAATGTAATTTTTTTGTTTATAGTTACCTGAAAATTTCAGAATTTTATGGAAAACTTGAAATGAAGGTCCAGGTAAAGGTTAGCGGTTGAATTTTCAATTCTCCAGAAGATTTATGACAATTTGATTGAATTAATATTATAATTCCTCGTAAATAACCTCGCGACGATGTGAACCTCGAAGATGATGTTTAACTAAGTGAGAAACTGAATTTGTCCACAAGTCAATTCTTTTAAAATTAAAATGGATTATTATTGTATAATACGATGCAGGAATGTCACCATCCGACAGAATGGCTCACAAAAGTGGTCCAGGTGGGGATTAGCAGATGAATTTGCAAAACATTGAAACAGAGTGTGAAGCAATCGTCAGTCTAGAAGACCAAAGAGTTTCCTTTCATGCATTCTTAACATTTATTAGCACCACTATTAACTTCGTGAACTACATGTGAACGACAATCAGAAGGATTAAATGTCATATTTAAAATCACTTGAAAAATTTATTTAAAGTGGAATGCACTCATAAAAAATAACACTGAATTGCCAGATCTGCTAACTAGAATTCCGCTAGAATTTCAGAGTTAATATTGATTAATAAAACTCCTACAAATCATTGATAAAAATTGAATCAATAAAAAAAATTTATCTAATCTTTCAAGCATTATATGAAGAGTACAATATAATACTAGAAGAAAGAACAGTAAGTAGCGGGTCTAACGGACTCACAACTTCCTCTCTTATGTAGTCCAACTATTTCGCAAAGTCAATAATTTTTTCTTTTTAATCTCACCTAAATTGATTTTGTTTTTTTTTTCTGTTCAAAAGGTTAAAGACTGCCCCCTCAAAGAAGTCAGGTGTCTTAGAATGTCTCGACTTCCCCAGCGCTGAACTAAGCAAGATCTGTAAGCCCTGGTTTCAATCTTTTTAGAGGTTGTCCCAGTTCCACAAGAAATAACATATTTCAGTAGATTCCGCCGGTTATCTCAAGGATCCTGGTTCCCTCAACATCAGTTATGATAACGAGAGAGAGAGAGAGAGAGAGTGTGTGAGGAATTTTGTGGCCTACATGGCAGAGCCTCTTGCTCAGGTAAGGCTGGATACAATGGCGTGTTTCCTGGTTCCCCAAAAGCATCGTAGTCGCAATAGTATTTTGTACTATTCAGTCATCAATACGATAGCTTACGCCCTTGACTGCCCTCTAAAAGGCCTCCCGCTCATCGTGGTCAGAGAAAAGACCATATATAAGTAGGTCCTTGTCTCGACCGGTAATCGAACCCGCTACCCATGGTGCGCCAGGCTGGTACATTACCACTTACGTCACGATGTCGGTTTATCTAGATTGTTAATGACAATCTAGTGAAAGAAAAAATTATTTTTCATTCTGTAAATAATTTATTTATGGTACATTGAATTATTAGAAAAGAGAACAGCGAGTTACAAGTCTTGCAGACTCACAATTTTCTTTCTCATATACTTCTATCCGTTTTCAGATTCAATAATTTTTTTCATATAACACAGTCATGATAAACGTAACTTATTATGCCTGTAGAGAGGGACCTAAGTTGCAAATTATCGACCGGTGAAGTAAAGTGGGACCTAAGTAATATTTACTTAAATTCCTAGTTACTTAAGTACGCGAAAACGTAATAATGATAAATTCCAGATAAACACCAAATTTTTTTTCAGGTTTTTAGAACAAATAATGACGGACTAAGTTAATCGTTGGAAAATCCTATAACGTTATGTAATTTTGTTTGTTTACAAAAACTGTACAGGAACCTTTTTTACCGTGTCGCTAATTGGGTACTTAGATTCCTCTCTACGGCGAGAATAAGTTACGCTTATCATAACCTTTTTTATATAAAGTTCCGTGTGCACCACAGGACCTAACCTATCATCGCCTCGGACACGATGACGTCAGCACGAGTCGTGGGGGTACGCACTCGCCTACGGCTCATGCGCCGCACGCGCCAGTTAACGTCACCGGCCCGAGACAATAATAGGGTACTTAGGTCCCTTGATACACAATGTACTATTTTAACCTATCTAATCAATTTATATAAATGAAAGTTTTTCTTTTATTTCTTATGAATAAATATTGCATTCAACTCAAAAATTACTATTACGAATTATATGCAAATGCTATGCGGAAAGTTGTTTGATAGATTTGAAAAAAATTTTAAAAAATCATTACTATTTTGACTACCAATCTGTGAATAGGAAACTACCTTAATAAATTCTCTAATCTGTTTTTCGAGTCTATTTTAATTCTTATAACTTATTCATTACAGCAAAAACAATCACGAAGTTGAAAAAAGTATTGTCAATTATTCAAATTATTTATTGAGAGTTAAAAGAATTTTAACAATAGAGAACAGCAATTATTAATAAGAATCCAGATATTGAGGAATTTTTTTTTAATTTCTCAAATACTTCATTCAGATTAAAATGAAATATGAAAGGAGAAAACCGTAAGATAGCAGTCTGGTGGACCCGCGAGTTTTTTTTTTATGTACTGTAGTCCTGTATCAGCAACAATATCAATCCTTTCAACTTATTGATAATGTTAGTAACAACAAAATGAATTTCAGTCTGGTATGTTCAGAAGTTTTTTTTTTTATTTATTCTTATCCTATTGCAGATTAATAAAAATTTTCATAGTTATTTTATAATGTTAATGACAGTATAATTCATTAAAAAAAAAAATTTCTCCAATCGTTTAAATAACTTTGTTAAAGTAGAATAATGTATTTGTAGAAAGAATACTTCTATAATTTAGTTTTTTTTTTTTTCAACTTGTGTCGTCAATTCAAGGCCTCTTTCTTCTTGTGACTTTGACTGTTACATTATTAAAGGCTAAGGTTTTACACCTTCACGTAGCTGAAAATTTTTGTAATTCAGTTAAGTATTTGACATATTTCAAAATTTGTATTAACTCACTTTTATTTTTTTTAATAAAAATTTTGAGTTGATTTACATGTTTCAACTCCTTTATTTTATTGCTTTTTATTTGATTTTCAGATTTTTGTAATTTTTCTTTTTTTTTATGTCCAATTGAAGGGTACGCGGTTCTCAGTTTTATTCTTTATAAGCCTGGTAGTCTAAATAACCTCTTTTTGAATTGTTGTTAATAAATCTAAAAAAAAAAGAATAGCAAAAATTCCATTATATTGAATTAATTGTTATAGTTAATATATACGACGTTATATTTGAAGTTTTTCAATTATAGAATTCATTAGTTTTTTACTTGTAAATATCCAAATGTTTGTGTGACGGCTAAACTCTGTATGTATGGTTTTATTTCATGATTCAGCCGCATTTTTTGTCCTCTTTTCATGGTTAAAACCTGACCATTCTCCGGGACAACATCTTGTTAGCCATCGCCGTTCGAAATATTCACTAAAATTAACAATATTTTTCTTTGCTTCAATAAAAGAGACATACAACACTAATTTCAGATAGAAATATTCAATCGCATGAGTAAACAGAATGGAGGGAACCAAGGGAACAAGTTTCATTCCAGTTATCATAAAAAATAGCTTTGTGATAAATGATTATACTATAGTAGAAACTATAGTCATGAATAAAATGAAAAAAGTATTAAATTAAATGCAATTACTTGAAAGTAGTGAAAGGAGTAAAATTGAATATTAGCATCTTTAATCATTTGTTTAATAGTATTTTTTTCGGCTGATTCGAACTCTAAATGGACGATCCCTTTTTTTTATGATTTTAGGATACAGAACATTGAATGAATGACCAAATATTGCTACGTACACTTCAGTGGTTTCTCTTTCCGTAAGAACTTAATAAATCAAAATAGCCTGATGATTAAGAAGAAGGAAAATGATTTCTACTCAATATAATAAATGAAAATAACTACATACATGATTGAAATTGACGACTTGAATCGTCAAATATTGTCTAGCTTTGCTTTTCATCAGAATTAAGTCGAATGTTGCATCGATGAATAATTCAGCAGTACCACGAAGAAAAGTTGAATCAAACAAGGATATGGATATAGATTCTTTTAAACCATTTTTATTAACATTAATTTAGCCAAAATCATGTATTATAAAATGAAATTGCTGTGGATTCTAAAAATATTCAAAGTATCCTGTCATTTTTTTAGGTTTAGAAGAATTCACTATTAACTGGTAAATACAAGCGGTTCTTCATTTTTGTTTATATGTAACTGGTGTTAAGTGGGGACTAGCTCGAAAAAGTAGAAAATCATTGTGAAAAATTTTCATAAATATGCAAAGATTAGTGCAAATAAACGGTACATGAGACTTTTGTTTTTTTTTTAAATACTACATCACTATTCAATGGTAAATAGTAGATAGGCAGAGAGAGAGGGGGCTGGATCACTCTACTATTACCGACCGTGTCGGAAATTTAGCACCAGGGTGGATAACTTACCAACAGGGTCGGCAACTCACTGATTGTGAACGTAGTTCCTTGTTTTTCGCTAGATGGCGCTGTATCGATCTGCAGTCGATAATTGTTACTGATCTAGGCAGCACTGCTGTTGTAGCAAGTGAAAAAATTTGATTTTTTTTCTTACCAGCAAGTGTTACCAATCTATTGTTAATAACTGCTGCCAATGTTTTTCTCTGTGTAACTCTGTTGTTGTGATGGGTAAATAATTTAAATTTGAATTACTCAAAATTTCTTGCTTGTAACGACTATCGAGCCCCATCCGATAACTATTACCAACATGTTATCCTCAATCGCGTTGTAACTCCGGCGATCCAAAATTCATATTTACTTCACTCAACAATTTACTAATCACTGTTCTACACTTAATCGTGTATACTCCGATATGCGTTCACCAATTTCTGTAGCTGATCAGACTTTTTGGAAATCTGTTCTGTTCATATATAGCCCTTACCCTAGCGACCGATAACTGAAACACATTTACTAACAGCGCAATTCCCTTTGTAACTATTGAAAGATTTATTCGCAGAGAAGATCGTCATATTTTAATTCCTAGAAGAATATTATTTATAAATATTATCTCTTTGTTAGCTTTTTCAAAACCAACGACGTTGTAGAGATAACACGTCTTGCTTTATTGTTTATAACAATATCAACAGATCGACGGTTTTATAGAAAAGATGTAATGGCATAAAATTTAGATAAAGTACGTTTGTAAAGTTTTATCAATCAGTTTGGAACCTTTGAACTGGTAACATCAAGCCTACACAATGGGTATCTTCGTTAATATTCAGGGATTCAAAGCTCCTCTAAATCAATTTCTTCTGAAAAAATTTGCAGAGATTCTTATTAAGGGAACAGTACGGAATCAGTTGTGTTCATTCTTCAGAGAATCATTCAAGTGGAAATTATTACCGCAAAAATTTCAAATAGTGAATCGTTGGTATACTTGCAATTACCATGGACTTCGGTGGGATTCTGGTAAAATGACATGCAAAGATATACGGGGTGTAATTGTTGATGGGATTGGCGAAGCTTATTTCATTTATGTGAAAGGTCTTGAAAAGAAAGAGTGGATGCATCAGTTTGTGAATAACCGACAAACTGTGATTAACTTGGAAGATTGAGATTGCTCATCATTACACAATATTCCCGATTTACCGAGATGGAAACATGCTCCACATCATGGACTGAATTTAGCTTTAAACTAGAATGTCATGTGCGCGCTTCGCGCGCCCTTTTGGTCTTGTCAGTAATTATAATGAATACATTGTCACGCCATCTTGTGTAACAAATTATGATTTATATTTTTTAAATGATGTAATCGGGAATTTTTGATGAAATGTTATGCAAAAGATATAAAAAAAAAATCATCAAAATTCTTAGTACCATTATATAAATCTCCATTTACATAATTTTTGATATACATAATTTCCTTTAACGTTTTAATTCCTTTGATTTTCTACATAAACTTTCCATGCGTTCTGTGAACAAACGCTCGAAAATGCATTATACAGTTGATCGTAAGAAAAAAAATCTTTTATAAGTTTCATACCGATTTTCTGAAATGCTTGACCTCGAGCTTTATCAATGGTCATGGCAAATGCTGATGTTATTAGAAAGGGTCATTTTTTACATTCAAATGCATATTCTTACAGTATAACGTGATAGGATTTATGAATACTGTATCTCCAGCTTTCTAATAAAATATTATTTCCAAGTTTAAAAATGCGTAGCCTATTTTTATCACACAATCTTTCATCAATATTGAGGCTCCTCATTAACATGACTACAGTACTTAATCGTAATCGAAGTTTATAAGAATGACAATTTGATAGATCAAGGTTATTTAAAAATTGTAGTATTATGACATCGTTAATATTATCATTATCACTGGATTCTATACTGTCAATCCTGATATATTGTTTTTTACCAATTGAATCTAACAATTGTACGATTTCGTGATAGATTCTGTTAACATTAACATTTCCAGCAGATAAAAGAGCATACTGTGATAACTCATTAAATTTTCAAAGTCCATCAGTGGCTTGGAGAGAAGAAGAAAATGTATTTGAACTTCGGATTACTACAGGATCAATCATTAATTTGAAGCATTTAAATTTGAATAACTTTAGATTGATGCCAAACAATTACATGTAAAAAAATAAAAAATATTATCAGTAATAATGGCAGTGTGAAAGTAAATTTCTCCTTGGCTTGTAAATTTAAAAATGTAAAGAATGATGAATTTATTGAAGAAATGTAGTATTTTACAACACCAAATGAACTTTTCATGCTATCAAGTGAAATAGAAGAAATTATAAAAGAAAAATGCATTGACGTTTTGTCTTCTAAAGTTGAAGACTTTGAAGAACGCGATTCAGGGTGGTCCATGGTAGAAATCATTCATCTTCAAGTGAACATCAATCGATATGATCTATTATCAGCAGGAGGAGGAACAACTTGGATTGCTCTACCAAAGTTTATTCAAGATAAAAAAGCCGTGTTAAATATTCAGAATGATGACCAGTGTTGCTTTCTTTGGTCAGTAACTGCAGCTTTATTTCCAACTGAAAATAATCCCATCAGAACATCGTCATATCCAGATTTTAGGACAGTTCTCAAGTATCAAGGTATTAATTACCCAACAACTTTCCATGATATTCTTAAATTTGAATTAGACAATAGTCTATCTATTAATGTTTATGGGTTAAATAATAAAGATAAAATAGCTCCATTATATTTAAGTAAATTAGCTCATAAAAAATGTGTACATTTGTTAATGGTCGAGAGTGATGTTGAGATTGATGAAGATAATAATGTAAAACCTATCTATGATTTTTGTTTGATCAAAGAACTCTCTCTATTGGTTAGTTCTCAAATTTCTAATGGTAAAACAAAAAAATTTCTATGTGATAGGTGTTTGTGTCATTTTAAAATTGAACAGTCATTTATTAATCACCAAAAAGATTACATAAAAATGAATAAAACAGCAATAACCTTCCCTCCAAGTGATGAAAAAATTGAATTTAGAAATTATCAAGATAATGAACAAGTTCCATTTGATGTTTATGCCGATCTTGAATGCATTCTCAAACCATATGATAATAAGCAGAAACATATTCCACACAGTGTTGCTTCTTATGTTCATTGTTCATTTGATGAATCTCAATCTAGATTTTATTTGAAACGTGGTGATGATTGCATTAATTGGTTTGTCTTAGAATTGAAAAAATTATCTGAACATGAAAAGACAACCATTAAATATGTCAAGCCAATGAAACCATTGACTTTACAGCAACAGAAAACTCATAATGAAGCTAAAAAATGTCGCATCTGTAATCAAATTTTTTTAAATAATGAAACAAAAGTTCGTGACCATTGTCATTTTACTGGTAATTATCGTGGCCCTACTCACAACAGATGTAATTTAAATTATCAATGCTCCTATATCATTCCAATAGTTTTCCATAATCTTTCAGGATACGATTCGCATCTTTTAATTAAAGAATTAGCTTCACTATCTTTTGAAGGAAGAGTTGATCTACTACCAATTAACAAGGAAAAATATATAGCTTTTACCAAGACTGTCAGTAAAGAAGAATTCAATGGAAACAATAGAGAAAGAACTTGTGAGATAGCGGTCAAATTACAGTTCATAGATTCCTTCAGATTCATGGCAAGTAGCATTGAAAAATTAGCTTCATTTTTACATGATGATAATAAGAATATTACGGAAAAATTTTATAATGATCGTGAACAGTTTAAATTAGTAGTGCGAAAGGGAGTCTTTCCCTATGAATATATTGATAATTGGGATAAACTTGATGAAACTCAGCTTCTTGCCCAATCAACGTTTTACTCTAAATTAAATAATGCAAATATCACAGATGAAGATTATGAGCATGTACTCGCTGTGTGGAATAAGTTTCAGCTTAAAACTTTAGGTGATTATTCAGATTTATATTGGAAAACTGAAATAGAACTTGATCCTTTGCAAGATGTTGAAATGCTCAATTTCATAGAGAAAGGAATAAGAGGAGGTGTGTCACAGTGTTGCAATAGATATGGCAAAGCTAATAATCAATTTATGAGAGATGATTTTGTTCCAAACAAAGATGAATCTTACTTAATGTATTTCGATGTAAACAATCTTTATGGTGCAGCAATGAGTGAATACCTGCCCACTGGTTCTTTTAGATGGGTTACTGAAAAATTTGATTTGAATGATATAAATTATTTGATTTTAAATATTCCCAAAGATTCACCTATCGGTTATATTTTGGAGGTAGATTTAGATTATCCACAATCATTGCATGAGCATCATAAAGATTTACCGCTATGCCCAGAGCATTGAAAACCACCTGAATGCAAAAGTACAAAGTTGATGACAACATTATTACCTAAAAATGGGTATGTTATACATTATAGAAACCTACAGCAGTGTGTTGAACTTGGTTTAAAAATCAAAAAAATTCATCGAGTTTTACAATTCAAGCAATCAGCTTGGTTAAAAAAATATGTAGATTAATATACAAATATGAGAAAGCAATCTAAAGAATGAATTTGAAGAAAACTCTTACAAACTGATGAATAACGCTGTTTATGGAAAGACAATGGAAAATGTCCGTAATTACAAAGATATAAAATTAATCACAAAATGGGAGGGAAGATGGGGAGCACAAACTCTAATATCACAACCCAACTTTCATAGCAGCATCATATTTGATGAAAATATAGTCATTATAGAAATGAAACGACTGGAAATACTGTTCAATAAGCCAATTTATGTAGGGTTTGCAATACTTGATTTATCTAAAATTTTTATTTATGATTTCCATTATAATTATATCATAAAGACTTTTGAAAATAATGTGAAATTATTATATACAGACACAGATAGCTTAATCTATCATTTTACTAATGTAAACATATATGATTATATTAAACGTGACATTCAGAAATATGACACGTCTGATCATCCTAAAAATAATGTTTATGGTACTCCTTTAGTCAATAAGAAAGTTCTAGGCTTGATGAAAGATGAAAATAAAGGAAAAATTATGACTGAATTTATTGGGCTTAGAGCAAAAATGTATAGTTTCAAAGTTCAAAATGAAGAGGATCAAAAGAAAGCCAAAGGTGTGAAAAAAGCAACAATTAAAACGATTACGATTGATGATTATAAAAATTGTTTGTTTTATCATACTGTTTTAAAAAAAGATGAATATCATATTGTAAGTAAAAAACATGAATATCATATTGTAAGTAAAAAACATGAAGTATGCACTATTTTGAGAATGAAAAAAGCCTTAAGTTGGGAAGATAATAAAAGACAATTATTAGAGGGAACTACTGATACTTTACCATGGGGTTACAAAGAATGTAATACTAATTCGTAATTTTTTTATATTTATTTTTGTATTAAAATTATTACAAGTTACAAATATTACATACGTAAGTTACAATTGTCATTACTCAATTTTCATGGTTATAAATTACAATTATCATAGCTTAAGGTTTCAAGTGTAATTTTATAAGATATATTTCATTCTGATGATTGTTCTTTTTGTCATAATTATAAATTGTTTATTTTTTGTCACAATTGCAAGTTTTTTAAATAAATTATATATCTTTCAAATTTATCCAACTATTGTGTTCATTGCTAAATCCTAACCACGTCACATATGCTTGATTTCCACGTTTTTTTAAAACTTTTTCAACCAAATAAACATCAGGATATTGAACTCCAGTTGATTCATCTTCATAAAAGCCGTCCTCTATTGATTGGTTTTGATAATCTGTTGATTTATAAGTCACTGGATGAGTATTTTTGACTTTGCTGACAGCGAAAATTTCAGTGGTCCAATTGGGAGTGTACCCTTTCTCAAATACATGTTTATATTTGCTAATGCGAACTTTATCACCAACTTTGAATATATTTTGTTTCTTCATCTTCATGACTTTAAGCTTTCTGTAAACAGTATCAAATAATTGCTTTTTATTAGCTGAAGTCACATCCACAGGTTTCATCTAAATTGTATGATGTTTAGTATTAATATATGATGATAATAATTTCGGTAAAATCTCTATTCATTTGTAATTTCCATGTAAAGTAAAATTTTTCCACATTTTATTTTTCAAAGTTCGTTAAATCGCTCGCAAATTGATGCTTTGAGATTGCTGAATGTTGAGTACATTTTAATGTTATACTGTTTCATAAGTCCTTCAAAATCCTTATTATAAAAATCTTTGCCTCTATCAACGTGTAAATGGTTGGGAACTCTTTTTTCTTTCAAAATTGACATCATTGCAGCAGTGACATCTCTACCATTTTTAGTCTTGATTGGTATAGCCCAAGCATATTTAGAGAATATATCAATAACCGTTAATAAATATTGATATCCTTTATTGTAGGATTTATATGCACTCATATCAACAAGATCTGCCTGCCAAGTCTCATCAAGACCACGTATATCCACATGTCGTCGTTGATAATTTCTTCTCACTGGTCTATGAAGCTCTTCTGCGATTTGTCTTTTTTTCTTGTTTATGGCAATTGGCCTTTAGGTCTTCCTTTCAATTTTTTCTAAACGTTCTCCTCCAGCTGTTTTGTAATGTCGGTATGCCTATTATCTGCCTCTTTGAACATATTTAATTGATCAAATTGATAAAATTCATTTATTTTATTTAATTCAGCCTTCAAACTTTGTTGTGCTGCTTGTAATGATTCCAATTGCTGTTTTACTTGCTCACTGATATTTTCAATTTTTGTTTGGAGATTTTGTATCTCTTGTGTTAAAGATGCTATTGTATTACTGATGCTTGATTTAACAACTTTTAATGATACAGCATCATTTAGATCTACTGGATCAGCAAGGTTGCACAATCTTCTATTATTCATATCACATTTGTTTATCGATTGTTAATTTAAATCCATTACCAGGTGGACCACGGACGGCACTTTTTCGTGAATCATTGTCTAACTGACGTCCAAAAATGTCTACACTCATCCTCTCTCTTCAAGAGATAATTGATCAATGGGTAATGACATTGAGCATCTGATTAATATATGATTCCAGCTTCACGTAGTTTCTCAATAATTGACATTATTTCATTGTTATGGCTAAAATTACCAGCAGCACGTGATAAAACAATTAGACGTAATCGATTGACAAGTTCATTAGGATCATCCCAATAAACATAGTCCAGTGGTCGATTATGATTTATCATATATTGCGGCAAATCTTTACCGCTTTTCGGTAAATATTTGCTGATAATATTTTGATATTTCTTCGAATATTTATTCTCTCTGAGACTTCTGTCAGGGTGGTGATGTTTATGATAGGCGTAAGTGCTTTTCAAAATTTGTCTATAAGTATTTTCGTCAATGTCTGCTGTTATATTTGGATCAGGTGATTCCATCAACAGTCATCCTAAAAGACCCGGAGTACTTCCATATTTTTTATTATCGATGTAAACAAATTTATCATCAAATCTTACTTCAGCATTACCAATCATCAGTTTATTCTTTAATTTTCTTACACCAAACTTTGTATCCAATTCCTTCACTTGATGTTTTGAATCGAATTTTTTCAAATATGATACTGCAGGTAACTCTTTTATCGGTGTACTTTGATGAGGAGCAGTGGTAAAAGATTCATCATCAGCTATTATACTATTATCCACATCATAATCAACAGTATTATTATCATGTGTTGTTTGAAAGCTTGTCGCTCCTTCTACAGGATCTTTTTTGATTAGCTCTTCTTTTTTCACATTAAATTCCTCTGTTTTCATCGGAGTCTTGTCCACTAATTGTTGTAAAGGAGTTACAACTGGTTTAAACATTTTGTTCATAGCTCGTTGAGTTATTTCTCGCCCATGTTTAATAATTTCATGCTTCTGTCGTATTGCGTTACTGGCTTTCGCAATTTGATGCAAAATATCAGCTCGTTTTTGCATTTTTTTATCTTCATACTACCACTTTGATGACCGCGTCACAACTGTTCATTTTCTCTTATTGTTGTTTAATTCATATATTTATAAAGCAATCAAATTCTTTTCTATAACGTCTTCAACTGATTTCTCTATCTTCGTCGATGACGACGAATCCATACTTATCATTCCAATATTGAGAAGAAAGTTCTCGAAAATCAGAAAATGTCATATCAGTATTTACATGACCATCGTAAAGATGCTTCAAATTCATATCATCTTGTCGGAAGAGCACGAGAAAATTTGTATTATCTCGCACTAGATGTTTGGGAATACGTGCATAAGTTTGGCAGAAATAAAAGCTATCAACATCTCTGTGTTGTCCCATACAAAAATGAGCACACATATTATCTTGTTTTTTACACGCTATGTCATCAAAAATCATTATTGAATTTGGTTTTGCTTGCTCTGGTTTAACAACTTCCTCATGTTCATTAAAAGGAAAATAACCATACCTTCTACAGGCTAAAGTAATTTTTCCAAAAATTTGTATTTTGGCTGATGAATGGATTTCGAATATAAATATATATTTTCAAATCGTAATCCATTCGGGTGTACAATAAGAGCTGAGAGAGCATTTGTTTTACCGCAATTCGAGGGGCCACATATCACGCCGCGAACGCTACTTGGTAATAAATTACCATGGCGTTGAATTTTTACAGTTTGTGGCACGACGTTGTCGAAATTCGACACCGGTAATTGAGTTCTTTGTTGCTCGAACTTCATCTCGATATCAACTGAAGAGCTAGAGTATAAATGCGCATCTTTTATGGAAATTATTTCAGTACGGCTCAGGTGATGACACAGTACAGACGTGGCACCGGCTTAGTTAGCACCATTATAAATAAATTGCCATTTGAGTTACATATTCCTGGATATCAGTATTGTGGACTCGGAACAAAATTACAAAAACGATTAGAACGTGGTGATCCTGGTGTAAATCCGTTGGATGCAGCGTGTAAAGAGCACGATATTGCGTATTCGAGAAATCGAGAAAACGTAGAAGCGAGTAACGCAGCTGATAGAGTGCTTGCTGAAAAAGCTTGGCAAAGAGTTTTTGCAAAAAACGCAAATCTCGGTGAGAGAACTGCTGCATTGGGAGTTACCAATACCATGAATGTTAAATCAAAACTCGGAATGGGTTTGAAGAAAAGAGTGGGAAAGGAAGAAGTTGGAAAAGGTTTGAAGAAAAAACCTTTAAGACAGATTGTGGATTCGGCCAAGTTGATGATGAATTCGGGTGCCGATCCTATAAAATCAGCATTGATAGCTGCACGGAAAGTAGTAAAAACGATTGGTGGAAAAAAGAATGTTCGAGTTCCTCGAGTATTACATGTACCGACTAAGGTTGGAGGTGTTTTACCACTTATACTGATATTTGCTGGTCTAAGTGCAATTGATGCTTTAGCTGGTGGAGCTTCAGGTATTGCAAAGGCAATCAGTTATGCTAAAGCTGCTCATCGTCAATTGGATGAAGCAAAACGTCACAATCGAAAAATGAAAGCCATAGCCTTGGGTAGAGGTCTACGTTTTGAACGTCGAAAACGAGGATATGGTCTATACTTGAAACCGGCGGAAAAAAACGTATAGAGCTACCACATCGAGTATTAACAAACATCGATATTTTGAAGTATGCAAAAATTATGAAAATTCCATACTTTCGTAGAGTTTTCATGAGAAATGATTTACCGAAATCTAAACCATGGAAAAATGAGTCAGCTATCATTAACCTTGATGATAAAGATGGAGCAGGAACTCACTGGGTTGCACATAAAAAACAAGGAAATAAAGCAATATACTTTGATAGTTTCGGTAATTTAAAACCTCCAACTGAACTTCGAAAATATCTCGATGTTGGTAGCATACTATGTAATCATACAAAGCAACAAGATTATTCAACAACAAATTGTGGATATCTATGTTTAAAGTTTCTCAGAGAAAAAGTTGAAGGCCTCTGGGGACTTGGTATGGAATATAATCTCGAAGATATAGAAGCGATAAACATGAATAAAAGTACTTCAGTCATGGACGATTCATTCACTATAACGCTGTCTGGACAGTCCTCTATATTAGAGGCATATCATTTTCCACCTATCGAATTAACAAGGACAAAAAATTATGTACTGGGTTTTGTTGAATTATTAACGTTTAACTCTATCCCAAATATTGACAATGGAAATAATAAATTTTATTATAATATAAATAAACGAGATAAAATTATTGAAATACCAACAGAAAGCTATGAAATTGAAGATATTGAAAATTATTTGAAGAAAGCTGATCCTAAACTGTCAATTTCCATTAAACCTAACAACAATGAATTGCACAGTGAGATTTACAGTGATAACTCTACAATAAATTTTGAGCCCAATGATTCTATTGGTCGTCTGTTGGGTTTTGGTCCAAGACTTATCGCACCAAAATCAACACGGACGTCAGATTCACAAGTTTCCATCTTGAAAGTAAATGCATTGAGAATCGAGTGCAATATTACTACAGGAACATACATAAATAATAAATTAGTGCATACAATTCATGAATTTTTCCCATCAGTTCCATCAGGATGTAAAATCATTGAAGTACGATCTAATGTCATTTATCTTCCAATCGCCGTACAAGCAATACATCACATACAATTGAGAATTGTTGATCAAGACGGAGAATCAGTTAATTTCCGCGGAGAAACAATAACAATACGATTACATGTGAAATCTGTAGAATAATGGGTATTGTTTATAAAACGATTGTTGGAAGAAGCTATAAAACTGAGTTATCATGCCTAAAAATTGCCAGTCAACGACGAAACCTCAAACGACTAAGTCGTCAGAATATTTCGTTCTGAAAGAGCTTGGGCCTTCGCATACAAAAAAAATCAAAGTAAGAGTGTCCTGTTTTGCGTGTTTATTGCCATGGCTGCAGGGGAGGAGACATTAGCTATCAACAGAGGAGTTGTTTTTGATGAGTCTATATCACATTATGAATTACATGCTCATCAACCTTATGCATCAGCTTCACTCAATAACAACGATGAAATCCGGATTGCTGTCCAATATCAAGACTTGTGCATATTGCTTTGCAAGAGTTCTCTACATATTACTGGAAAATTTACCAAACTCAATGACACTGCTATAGCAGCTACAACGAAATTTGTAAACATGGCATTATGTCACTTATTCGAAGAAATACGATATGAATTGAATGGCATTGAGATTGATCGTAATAATAATGTCGGTCTTTCGAGTGTCATTAAGGGATATCTATCACTTCATCCAAATCAATTAAATTACTTAGATTACACGGGTTGGATTGTCAATGATGAGAAGCTTATGGATAACAAAGGATATTTTGACGTTTTATTGCCATTGAATATGCTATTGGGATTTGCTGGAGATTATTATCGGATTATTGTCAATGCTAAGCATGAACTTGTTTCAACACGTTCAAACACCGATCTAAATGCTATAGTTCAAGCTACAGCTAGTACAGATGAAAAAATTACATTGACGAAAATTGAATGGATGATTCCTCATATCACAGTGTCGGATACAAGAAAAATACAATTATTAAATTATATTGCCAAGGATCCGCCAATAACATTGAGTTTCCGATCATGGGAAACTTATGAATATCCATTGTTACCGAGAACAACGAAAAACGTCTGGATGGTGAAAACATCAACACAATTGGAGAAACCGAGATATGTTATACTGGCATTCCAAACAGCACGAAAAAATGATGCAACAAAAGCTTCCAGTCAATTCGATCATTGTAATTTGAGAGACGTAAAACTGTTTCTCAATTTACAATGTTATCCATATGGCAACTTGAACCTTGACATATCTCACAATCAATATGCATTATTATATGATATGTACAAAAATTCCCAAGAATCATATTATGGTAAAGATTCAGAACCTCTCCTCACAAAAGAACAATTTATTGGCAAAGCACCCTTAATTGTCATCGATTGTTCAAAACAAAATGAATCATTAAAATCTGGACCTGTGGATGTGCGAATCGAATTTGAATCTACAAAACCGATACCCGATAATACATCAGCATACTGTTTAATCATTCATGATCGAATTGTTGAATACAAATCTTTGAGTGGACAATTAAGAAAATTATTGTAATGGAACGAAAATCTGTTCAATTCAATTTTCAACCGAGAATACACGTAATGCATATATGGACTTATGCTTACAGAGTAGCTAGACAAGGATGTTGGGAAGAAGCAGCTCGAGATAGAGAAAGATTTAGATTACGAATAGAAAAATATAATATTATCATTAATCCTGTATTATTAAAAAAAATTGATTATAGGAATAAAATAAATCATGTATGAATAATTGTATTTTTTATTTTTTTAAAACACATTTTACAAATCATTTTATTTTTCATTACACATTTTTCAATCCTTAACAAATGGAGCAGGGCCATCATGATGGTCATCTTTTGGTGGATGATGCTCATAACAACGTCAATACATTTTAAAATCTTCATCTAATTTCCATTCATCAGGCAGTCCATCCCATGCAGTATCGATAAGATTTGTGGCATTTTCCATGATGAAATCCTTTGTTAAAAGTTTTGAATCTGTTGGATGCAACTTGAGTAATTTGTTGGTTATTTGATGAATTCTCATTGGTCTGATATCATCATCAAGAATTGAAATATTCTCAAGAACCCGTTGGTTTAGTTTTTTCACATTTCTAAATGCACATTCATATCGAGGGTTGTATAGACGTGGAAATTTTAAATCTATTTCTTCCTTCATCATTCCTCCGCAGTGTTGGTCGTGATGTGGACATTTGATAAATTTCGAATTATTGTGAATTGTAAAATCCTCTCTACCCAATCTTATGATTGGTATATCTCTATTCATGAATGATTCCAGATAATATTGCACTTCATAATGGCGAACAAAAATATAGCGCACGTTGTTCAATGTCTCTTTCAAGTATTCAACCAATGTTTCATATGGTGTATCACCAACTCATGAAAGTCTATGGAAATATCGTGTATTGGCATCCACTGCCCATGCTTCATCATCAGTTAATTGTCCATAATCGTATGGCGGTTTAAATAAAAAGTGATATTCACAAATTTTTTTTCAATCCTAGCCATTTACATGACGCCAACTCTTTCACAATAACTTTACCGTTAGATAAACGATATCCTTGTATATCAAGAAGTAGATCCATTGTGATCACTTGTTTTTTTCTGCAAGACTAATTTTAAATGCACAAGATCGGTCGTTTATATTAAGATATAAGACAAGTGGCGCGAGAATGAAATCTATACTCTCGACCGTTAAGTTTCTGACGTCATTATTTTTTAGAAAGGTTTATTTGGTCTACATAAACAAAGAAATGTTTTATTTTTTACTGGTGTGACGTCATTTTTCCGAAAAAGATATGACGTTTTATTATTATTATTTTAAGAAAGACTCAATACAAGTGGAGAGAAAATAAAATCTATACTCTCGATCGTTAAGTTTCTGATATTTTTGTTTTAGAAAGGTTTATCTGATACGGATGTATAAAAGAATTTTTTATTTTTCACTTTTGTGACGTCATTTCTCCGAAAAGCCGGCAAAGAGGTTTAACCAAACAAAGATGACGTATCATACTAGGAATCACGAGACAGTAACAAAGAAAAATTGCGTTGTTACGGAATGTGTTTGGAAAATTGACCGCTAGAGTAAGGTTTATATGAAAACGAAAAAAGACTTCTGACAAGTTAATTCAGTTACAGGGATCATCGAATTCAAATCTAAGTGTACACATTTGAGTAAAAATATATAAACTATTCAATAGTGCATTGTCGAGAAACGTAAAAATGGATTACATTAACAGCATCGTCAATAACACGCAAAAACCTCAGAAAAAAATGTCAGAATTGGAAACAATAAAGCCATATAAAGTGACAGGGCTGAAAAAAGTAAAAGCAAAGCATGGTGACGCAGTCATTGCAACATTGGATGATGAATTTACTGTTTTTCTACCAAAACGACTGGTTGAAGTGTTCAAAGATGATGATGTTGCATTCAACGTGTTCCTGGACTTCGTCAAACGCAATAAATTGTCCCTTCTCTACATTGGTGGAGAATGGAATAATTTTAAGTTCATTGAAGTGTTTCAATAATTGGCCGCTAGAGTAAGAGCTATATATGTAGACAGAACAGATTGCCAACAAGTCAGTTCAGCAACAGAGATTATCGGACACATATCTAAGTGTACACGCTTAAGTGTAGAACAGTGATCAGTAAATTGTTGTGTGTGGAATAAATATGAATGTTAAACCGCCGGAATTACAACGCCATTGAGTGAAAAAATGTTAGTAATAATTATCGCCTGGTGATCGATAGTCGTTACAGGTCGGTAATATTCAAAAAAATTTAAATTATTCACCCACCACAACAACAGCGCTACTTAGTGAAAAAGATTGACAACAGTTACCAACATTAAATTGGTAACAATTGCCAGTAAAAAAAATTCAAATTCTTTTACTCGCCACAACAGCCGCGCCGCCCAACAATTACTGACTGCAGGTCAATACAGCGCTATCTAGCGGGAAAACTGGAAACTACATTTACAGCCGGTAAGTTACCGGCCCTGTCAGTAAATTACCGATACAGTTGGTACTTTACCGACACTGTCGGTAATAGTAGATTGAGCCAGAACCCCCCTACTTAACTACTGAGCTAAGTTTGTATATTGGGCAATTTGACCATAAACTCTTTCATTTTTCTCATCAACAACGAATTTGTTGGGTAGTTTTTTGAATAATAATTCAAGTAGCCCAGGCGTAGTCCTATCAACTCGATCAGCAATGAGAATTTTATTACCTTAAACAAAAATTTCTGAATCACCGATATAAAGTATATTTCTCCGAAGTTTTCTCACGCCACACTTTGTATCGGAATTTTCTTTCCCTCGAAACAGCATATTGTTTTCCATTCATAGATGTATTTGCGTCATTATCATTGTACAAAAGTAATAAACTAAGAGAGATATTTTTTTCTTTTACAAGTTGATGTAATGGCGTTACAACTGGCTTAAAAAGTTCGTTTAATGAATATTCACTATCATTCTTCCCCTGTTTGATCATTTCATGTTTTCGACGTATAACATGACTGACTTTTGCCAATTTTTCCAAGACATTGACAGCCTCCCCCAGTCGGCCACTCAATTCACTCATATTGATGATGTGTACTTGGCAAACAATCATTTACAAATTTATATTTTTTGGAATAAAACATTTAATTTATACATATGAAACAATCAAAACCCCTTTTTCATCGTCCATTATTGATTTCGCTATCTTTATCGATAACGAGAAAACTATAATTATTCTAATTCCAACATGAAGTACACAAATCTTTGAATCGTTGAAATTTCATATCTGTATTAACATGATTATTATATATGTGTCGTAAATTTATTGCATCTTGTCGAAAGAGGATAAGAAAATTTACATTATCACGTATTAAATGTTTTGAGATTCTTGCATAAGTTTGACAAAGATAAAAAGTATCAACATCTCTGTGGCGACCCATACAAAAATGTGCTTAAACATTATCCTGTTTTTCACTGGCTATATCGTCAAATATCATAATAGAATTGGGTCTTGCATCATCTGTTTTTACAACTTGCTCATTATCATTGAAGGGAAAAAAACTAACATTATCAATTGGCTCGAGTAGTTTTTCCACGTATTTATATTTAGGTTGATTTAATGATTTCAAATATAAATAAATATTTTCAAACCTCAATCCATTTGGATGCGTGATTAGAGCCAACAATGCATTTGTTTTTCCACGATTCGATGGTCCACAAACAACCGAGCGTATAGTATTTAGTAATAATTCCTCATGACGTCTAGTCTTTGTATTTTTTTCCATTGGTATAAATTCATCAAAATTTTCCGCAGATAATTTCAAATCTTGCGGTTTAAACTCCATTTCGATAATGACTAAGCATGACGATTTAAATATCGGTACTTTTATAGCTTTTATTCAGTTTAATAATGACCGTTGAGAAAAAAACACCTAAAAAAGGAGCAGGACTTTTAAATAAAGTTATCAACAGTTTACCCATAGAATTACATATTCCAGGATATCAATTTTGTGGACCTGGTACAAAATTACAACAACGATTAGCTCGAGGTGATCATGGAATCAATCCATTAGATACTGCTTGTCGAGCAGATGATATAGCATATTCTTAGAATAGAGATAATCTATCAAAGAGGCATTCAGCAGAAAAATAGCAGCGTGGGGTGTTGTGAATGCTATGAAACTCGAAACAAAATTTGGCATGGGCTCAAGGAAGAAGAAAGTTAGACCACGTAAGAAGAGAGAAGTTCGAATAAAGAAAAAGAAAACCCCACAGCGTAAACGGCGTCTACCTCTAACGAAAAGATCTGGTGGCATGTTGCCGCGGCTTCCATTGTTAGCGGGATTAAGTGCTACAGGTGCCCTAGCAGGAGGCACTGCTGGGATCGCTGAGGCTGTCAATAGCGCTAAAGCAGCAAGCAAACAGCTAAATGAGCTCAAACGTCATAAAAAAAAAATGAAGGCCATAGCTACGGGTAAAGGTACCTATTTAAAACCATATAAAGCGGGTAAAGGAGCATATTTAAAGAGATATAAATCAGGAGAGGGCTTAAAAAAAAATTATGATAAAATTACCAGAGCGAGCACTAACTAATTTAGATTTATTGAAGTATGCAGAAAAATTAAAAATACCATATTTTCGAGATGTTTTGATGAGAAATGATTTACCATTATCAGGACCTTGGAAGAATGAATCAGCAATCATTAATTTAGATAATAAAGATCAACTTGAAACTCATTGGGTCGCATACAAAAAAAGAGAAAGAAAAATTGTATACTTTGATAGCTTTGGTAATTTAAATCCACCTCGAGAACTTGTAAATCATTTCAATGCTGATCATATATTGTATAATTATAGAAAATATCAAGATTATAATACAAGTAATTGTTGGCATTTGTGTCTCACATTTTTAAATGATCAGTTATAAATATAAAGTAGAAAGAAAGTACACATTATTCGAACATAGATTGTTAAACAGTAAAAATCATGGGTGACTCTCAGATATTGACGCTCACTGGAAATTCATCACTACTTGAGGTTTCATATTTTCCTCCAATTGAATTATCACCTACAAAAAATTACGTTCTTGGACTTGTTGATTTACTCACATTTAATTCATTCCGAATATCTATGAGGGTCGAAATCAATTTCGATATACAATAAATGAAGAATGGCGCACAATGACAATTCCAACTGGTAGTTATGATCTTAAAGATATTATGATGTATCTGTTAAAGCAAGATAAGAAATTGGATATTCCTTTAGGAGTTCAAAAAAGTACATTAGTGAGTGAAATTTTTAGTGAAAAGTCAGATATTGATTTTACTTCTGAAAATTCTATTGAAAAATTTTTAGATTTTGAACGAAAAATTTATCATCGAAATGAACTCTATAGAGCGAATAAACTACTAACTATATTTAGCATCAATGCGATATGTGTCGAGTGTAATATTACAAGTGGCGCATACAAAAATCATTAATTTGCTCATACAATTCATACATTCTTTCCATCTGTTCCACCTGAATATAAAATAATTGAATCGCCATCAAAAATCATTTATCTACCAGTCTCCGTACGAGAAATACACAACTTACAAATAAAACTCATAGATCAAGACGGGAACATAATTGACAATATATCTAAATCAATTACTATTAGATTACATTTACAGAGCGTATAATGGTGATAGTTTATGGGGGTCATCTGAAAGATCAATGTTATAATAACTCGCGACCATGCACAAATCTACACAGTTTAAGGAAGACAATCAAACGGGCAACATCTTAGCAAAAGAAGACAAAGAAGAGAAGAACAGTGAAACAACTGACTCCTGAGAAAATTCAGTTTATAGAAAGTCTCGGTTTAGAGCTAAATTAAAAGTTGATAAATTTATATTTAGTTTTTTATGCATGATACCATGGAGACGACGACGTTAAAAATCAATAAAAAAATCGTTCAAGATAAATCTATATCTTATTATGAGATTCCCGCACATCAATTATATGGCTCATCATTATATAAGAACAATGATGAGATACGTATAGTTGTACAACATCAAGATTTATGTATTTTACCAAGCGAAAGTCCAATTTATATCACTGGCAAATTTACGAAAAAAGATGGAATCGCTCCATGGAACAGATCTTCACTTGTGACAACGTTTATCTGTTTCTTATTTGAAGAAATGAGATATGAATCAAATCGAGTTGAAATTGATCGTAGTAAAACTTTAGGCATTACAACACTCATGAAAGGATTTCCATCATTCACGCCAGAGTAAGAATATTCTTTGGAAAATAGCGGAATGGTACTTGACAATAAAAAACTGTATGATTCTTATGGAAATTTTGATGTCATCATACCATTAAAATTATTATTTGGATTTGCTGAGGATTATAAACAAGTCATTGTCAACTGTAAACATGAGTTAATACTCATAAGAGCTGCTAATACAGATTTAAATGCAATACATCAAACTACCGTTGCTAATGCAGCGACGACAGCAGCAGAAAATGTAAAAATTACTCTTGACAAAATTGATAGCCTTCAGATCATAGGAGTTACATAAATATCCATCTCTACCTATAACAACGAAACACATCTGGTCTGTGAAGACAACAAATCAACTAGAGAAGCCGAGATATATTATGTTTCCATTACAAACTGAACGTAAAAATAAATTGTCAAAACGCGCTAATATGTTTGATTATTGTAAAATTAAAAATTTTGCTGTATATTTAAATTCACAATGATATCCATATGCCAACATGAATATTGATGTTTTAAATAGTAAATATGCGCTTTTATATGAAATGTATACGAATTTTTATTCATCTTATTACAGTAAAAATATCAAAAGACCATACTTAAATAAAGGAAATTTCATGGGAAGAGGACCGTTTATTGTAATAGATTGCTCAAGACAAAATGAATCTATTAAAGCAGGACCAGTTGATGTTCGACTAGAATTTGAAGCTAATGATGTATTCCCTAGGGGTACAACTGCATATTGTCTAATTTTACATGATAGAATAGTTGAATATAAGCTATTAAGCGGGCAAATTCGCAAATTAATTTAAAAAATCATATTTAGGTTTAATTTCAAAAAATTGTTATTATCTATATACCTATATATCAATAAAAAAAAAAATCGAAAAAAAGTTGTGTTTCTTATAAAAAATCTCTCAAATATTTCAGGATTAAAGATTTTCTTATTACGAAAATGATTTGAAAACATACATATTATTAAACTTAGAGCTTATTTAAAGATAAAAAAATTTTCATACATTATTCGATACATTCTACGATATGCATTTACATAACATTAACATATATATTTTTCTTTAAATACAAAATCATAAAATATTTTCCAAAAGAAATTGATTAAAAGCATAAACTTCTTTCTTCAGGCAATGAGCAATTCTAGGAGTTGATTCACTCTTACGAACACTCAATTCATCATGATGAAGACAATCCAATGTTTCCATTATTTTAAATAAATCAGGACGTTGTTCCCGCAATTGATTATATAATATATCAAATTTTGAACATCCAAGCTTCTCAATATTATAACTTGGAATTCCCAAGAATGTCAGCTCTTCTCGTTCAATTGATCCGCCTTTATATCCGATGATTCCTCCCAAAGAATTCACTTCTTTATCGATTCTACGCAAGAAATCTTTGATTGTCCCTTGATGTTGAAGGCTGCGATCACCCCCTTTTTTCAATCCATGAACAAACATGGTACAGAAGCGGGCCGATGTAAAATCTTCTCGAGATAGTCTATGACGCCGAATATTGTAATGGCTTGAATATATTTCACCACTTTCAACTTGAATGCATGCCATTTCTTTACAATAGAATTTTTTATTTATTCTGAAACCCTCCATATCAATGACGTTGGTTATTTTAGAATGATTTTCCATTATAAAAAAAATTTTTAAAATATCACTCTGGTAGCTATGACAAACCGACATTGACTGTTGTAAATCAATGAAATCTTAACGCCTTATCTTAACGCCTGCATAGCTACACTCAGCTATCATCAAGGCAGCATCATAGGTATAAGGGTAGTCCCCCCCCTCTCCGCCCTACCCTTTTAAGTCCCAGGGACCCCCCCCCCAACCTATACTCAAGCTCACCCCGATAATCCTCCCCACTACCTCATCATAGGAGAGCTCCCCCACAAACGTCCACAGCTACGGGAATTCTCCTCCACTTTTTTTATAGAAAAAAAAGTGTGGGAGAATTCCCCCCGCTATCTGCGCGTGTGGGTCAATTACCACTGCTCTACACGCATATGGGTCAATGCCCATTGTATAGCTACTAACATCTTTACTTCAACCGATGGATCAGGGTATCATCGAAAAATTTAAAAGATGCTATAGAAATGCTTTGTTAAGAAGTACTTATTGATAGAGAAATCCACAGAAGGACAGATATTGATTCCATCTATTCCAGAATTATGTGATATTATTATTGAAGAGACTGGGGAATGGATTAACGCAGATGAACATGAGCCATGTTGAGGAAGACCTTCGAGTGATGAACTTTTAGGAGAATGTTCTTTGGCAGCTAACGAAGTTCTAGCCGAATCAGAGATGATTTCAGAGGAGGAAGAGCCAGTAATTGGAAAAAATACTGACATTACTTTAAAAAATGTTCATGATGCATTAAAAATGATCATAGATTAGTCTTTGACGAGTAATGATTCAACACTTGCTGGTCTTTTTGTAGAGTTCAAGAATTGGCGCCAAATTATGAGAAAAAAATTATTAGAAAAACAGAAAAAACTTTATATATTTTTATAGTTCATTGATAATATTGAATCATTTATCGACAGCTGTTGCCTTTCAAAACCATTTGAATTTTTATTTAGTGATTTCATATTTTCACAAAGAGAAAAAATTGATAGTAGTTTAACTACTGTGTTTAAGATATATTATTTGAAATGTTTGAAGTTAAATTGGTATTTTTATAGTATTGTAAGAAAGAAAAGTAAAATTTTGTCATTATTACCGTTGTTAAGATAGCTACAATCAAAGATTTGAAGATGTGATGGAAATTTGCGTATTCTTATAAAAATGAAAAGTGTAACATTAGTATGAATACCATGCATAAGATAAACATTATAAAATATTTGATGATTTATTTCAAGTCTTTTATATTTTTAAAAAAAAAATTTTAATAATAGTACATACGATTTCTGTGTTTGAGATACATGTGTAATAGTGAAAGTTCAATGATTTGTAATCACTGTTTCAAATGTAAAAAATTATATTATCAGCATTATTATCCTAAGTAAATACTTTTCTGAAAAACTGAAAAATAATAAAACTATTTTTTATCGGTCTAACTATGATAATTCCCTTAGATATCAATCATAAATAACTATAAAAATAATAAAACTATTTTCTTTTGGTCTAATCAAATACGACATTTGAAAAATGCGCCAAATGTCTAAAGAAACGGCCTTTTCCGCTCGATAACAGTAAGGATGAAAAAGTTGATTATAACAGTTACGTTAAGTTAAATACATCGGATACTTAAACACATCGGGATTGATTACATCGGCACTTGAGTGGAAATAATCACAGAGAAATTGAATAAATACAAGATCACAGTTGACAGAGATACGCGTAGGTATCGTTATTACTATAATAATCTTTATTGGCATCGGGACTTTCAAGTCCAGGTTATGGCTATACAATGATAACATAAACAAAAACCAAAACAAGCCGATAGTTTTTTTTCGATTAGCATAAAAATACACTCCTACATAAATTTTAATATTACTGAATAAAAACTACACGTAGATCGTTGAATAATGATAAAGAAATATAAAATAGAAATAATAAAACAATTAGACTATTATGGTGGAACAGGTATTCTACCTGTATGAAGAATAGTCTATTAACTAAAAAATCGATATTCTCAAATTCGATTTTTTCTTTTCTCTTCGAATAAATGAATAAAGTTTTAACAAAATTAATGGAATTAATTAAAACAATTATGAATGAAGGTAGATAGTTGTAGACTTGAATATTAATGATAAAAGAGGAAAAAAGTACATAAAATAGTAATTTGTGACCAAAAAAATAATTTCTGCTTGAAATCATAAAAATTTAAGTAAAAAAAAGTCCATTTATAATCAAAATTATCTAAAAAAATTAAAAGGTTGGTTGTATGGTAAAATTACCCACAGAAAAAAAATGTGAATTTGCTTGCAAAAAGTAATTAGATCTGATTAAAAATTATTCTAGATGATGTTTATAGGTTTCATTTGATTTTCCTTTGATGAGTAATGGAAATTGTCTGAAGTTTTAATAATTTTAGGAAGATCTGTTCTCTGTTTTAAATGTCTTAAATGATGTTGTTTCAAAATTTCTAATGGTCGTTTAGAAGTTGTTTATATGAATAGACTCGCTTTTGATAATGATGATTGTCATGTCATGTGGCACTACACACCCATGCGTTTTTAAATTTAAAAAATAAAAAATCAAGAAACAGATTTAAAATTAATTATTTATAATATTTTATTGATTTTTATTGCGTTTAACCATGCTTCCAATGAAATTTAGTATTTTAAAGTAATATAGAACGTTGTGAGAAGCATTTTTTGCAAAAATATTCAATTAAAATTCAAAAGAAATAATTATTGACTATATTTTAACCAATCGAAATTAATTATTCAATTAAAAATGTAAAAGACGGGATGTTGCTACCTGCTAGCAACAACCAAAAATGTCTTTAAGTAACACTTTAGTTTCCACAATCAAAATATTGTGAGGTGTTAAAATGTTTGTAATAAAAATTATTTTGAATAATTAATTGTGATTAATATTTAATTAAAAGGAATACAATTCGGATTTAAAATTATTATTTAGATAAAAAAATCGAAAGTAAGTTTTAATATTATTTTATTTAATATTTTCGAAGAAAGTGCGATTTCGCGTTTTTAATTAATATTTGTATTATTTTAAAATTGTAAACTAATTATTAATCCAATAAAATTCCAATTGGCTTTTTAATCCATTCGTTAATTATATAAATATCCTTATTAATTCTTTCTATACTATTTAATTATTTAAACTTAAAAATGTTCTGATTATTATTTTAGATTATAACGCATCAACCTCTTACTCCATCCCAGCTATTGCACTAGGTGTCGGCTAAAAAAGAGTGATCTTTAAGATGTCTTTTTAATCAATTATGACATCACATTTTTGGGAGCTCGTCCGGGATACGAGAGGCTTTGTAGTTGATAAATTAAAAAATCAGTAAATTCAAAATTCTTTTTGATTGGGACCAAGTAAGGAAAGCTTAATTAAGGCAACTCAAATTTGAAAATTAAGTTAGTTGATTATCTTATTGCTTAACGATTTTAAATTGTTAAATACGTAATTATCAAACGTATTTTTATTAAATTTCCGCGAAAATACATATGCTGAAAAATTTGTTCCTTTGAGGATTTGAAGCTACGATCGCTAGCTCGCTCGCATCAGAAACCAGTGCCTTTACCCGCTCGACTAATCCATTTGAAAATAATTACTATTACATTTACATGAACGAATCCATATGGATAATTTTCTTAAACATTTTAATAAATTATTATTTACTTTGAATTCCAATAATAAATCATTTGTATGGTTTGAATATTTTCATACCGTCAAATTATTTTTTTTTCTAAAACTACAATATTTTTTTAGTCAACATAACTTAGTGAAGATTTATTAAAAACAATAACTATTATTTAATGAAAGAAGGATACATAAAAATATTTACATGTATAAAGTACTTTTTTATTAAAATTGGAAGGGAATACTTAACATAATGTGGACATCTTACTTACGTTAATTGAAGTGTTATCGAAATGCTCATTTCTTTTTCTTTCTAGTCATTTCATGATTAATATTATTATCATTAATTTCTTAGTATATATTTCTTTTCTATTGTATTGTATTTATAAATGTGCTTTATTTGGGTTTAGTTTAAGTAATTCAAAGTTGGCCCTGATGAGGAATTCCTTATCAATGCCTGACTTTGTCATAAAGTTCAATAAATTAATAAGGTTATGATTAGTGGGTTATTAGGCAAAACAAAATGGGGAAAATCTTGGGCTGTCCCTATAAACCTAAATAACAATTTCATTGGGCATAAGTTAGGAGTGCCTCATTTAGGCTGATCTAAATAATTCCCAATAAAGGCCCAATGAAACTTTCGGCATGCCCAAGATAAATTCTACTCGGGATTCATTCTAATCGAATCGTTTAAAATCAGACAAAATATCAAACAGCGTAATGAACTAAAAAATTTTCGTAGCGTCTTATCAGACACGGTGTAATAGTTGTTTATAGAAATAGTCGTGATGTTGTCAAAATTATTTACCAATAAGTTCTTATTAAATCTGACAACATTTGTTCTTACAGAATCGTACACAATTGGACGAGGAATCAAACAGCGTCATTAACTAATAAATGAAATCAGACACCAACTAATAGTTTCTTATAAATTCATTCAGAAATTAAAAATAGTATATTACGACCCGATGCCAGAAAGTTGGATTTTCTGACGTGTGTGATATAAAGCCGAGGCTTTCATATCGTACACATTAAGGTATTTAACTTTCTGGCCATGTGTCGTATACTATTTTTCTTTATCTCCAGCCGTAAGTACGTGAAATAATCTATTTTGAATTGTCAGAAGAACGCTGATAGCTATTAGTTTTGATTTTCGTGGCCACCATCAGCGCACCCTCTCGGCATCTTTGCGAAGCGTTGTGTAGTGTGTTCGGCTTTTGCTACTTTCGACCAGTTGATTGTTGGGGATCGCCTGCCGACCTTTGCAAAACCGCGGCGAAGCCGAGGTTTCTGCTGGTCGGGGCGGGCGTGATAATCGCATGTAAGAGATGTAGAAAATAAAAATAAATAGAAAAACTGAAATTATTTAAATCTCTAACTTTATTTATCTGTTATACGTAGCATGAAAAATAGTAATACTCATCGTACATCTTTGATTCTTTACTTTTTTAACGAACTATTTACTTTATCACATGTACATTGCAACGCAACCGCGATCAGAGCAAGTTGCCTTGATCCCTGATCGTGTAGGTGCCAATTTACCTAATAAAAAAAATTTTTTTTTTTTTTTCACTAACTGTACCTGTGGACGCCACTCGTTTTTTAGTCACAAAACGAGAAACCTGGGAAAAGCTGGCTAGCTCTGAGACCCCTAAAAATCGCGAAAACAATCGCGAGAACACCAATAAATTTCACAAGAAGTGATTCAGTTAAACGAAATAGATTTTTATTAACTTTGAGAATAAATCCTTTTTTAGCATAAAACCAAGAAATCTATCGATTTAATATTAATTCAAAAATGGTCAATATTAATTGAATCAACGCAAAATCGTTTTTTCAATAATTTAAATAATTGATAAACCAATAATATAAAATAAAGTCTAATATCGTCAATAATAAATTGTAGTATGTGAATCAATTGATTACTCGGATATCACTTTTCGAGAACGTTTTCAATGTAGCTAAATAAATCATAACAAAGGAATTCCTCAGCGAGGAACAAGGACAACAAGTCCTAAACCACGCGTACTGGTACCAGATTAAGAATACGCGTAATAACGCTTACCTCACTCTCGCACTCATACCGTTCTCTCAGGAAAGGAAAATCAAGAAGAAATCTCCAGAGATGTCCGTTCGCTCACAGAAGTTCCTCTTCCTCCAGGTATTCCAAACCCTGGTTCAATTGCAATGAGACATCCGCTAAAATTATTGACTGGTTCGCTCCCTGCCTCGCAACGTCGAGGTCTTGTTAATTTTTCTTTTGGTTTGTAAATCACCAATGCTCCCGCAACGTTGAGAGACTTTGTTCAAATTCGATGAAATAATCACTTCACAAATGCTCTCGCAACGTTAAGAGACTTTTTAATAAATTTTGTTATAAATAGTACTCCGCAACGTCGTAGAAAAATTGATTGTAGCTTGGAAGGAGTGGACACCACGTGTTTACTCGTTCAGTCGTAATACTACAACGGTCTCCTTCCGGAAATATTTTCGCCGGATAGCCACGTGGTGATAATAGCGCTGCCAAAAATAAATTAATTGGACCTAATTAAAAAATTAGGGTAACTGATGATCGACAAGTCGATAACGTATCGACTCACTGAAGGGCTGGGTGACACTCGATTCACCCATTTCGTTATAACATGAAATGACTTTAAATTCACAATTAGTGAAAGAACGATTGTCAAATTTGAAATTATCTTCACTCAATTTAAAATTCTTTTTGTTATTATTTTGACTATTTGAAGTTTCATCAATTTTTCTTTTTTCTCCTATCGATGGTTGATTCTCAAATTTCAATTTTATTCCAGGTTTATGATGGAACTGTGTATTGCTGCAAATGACTTCTTTTGGTTTATTTTTATTAATAATTGGTGCAAGTATTAGATTTTTATCGGCTTTGACAAAATCACTTTTTTAATTTTACCTGCAAAAAAACTTGTGATTAGTAACGTGATAGATGAGTATATTTTTATAATGAAAAAGTATTTTTCTTTTTTCTTACTTGTAGTTGAGTTAGGGTCGTTGACGTCAAAATCGTCACAGAAATCTGCCAAGTTTATATTGTAATGAGATTCATCATTATTATTCTCGATATCCACCTTTGTATTAGTTGATGATTTTGAAGGAGTAGTTAGTGCTTTAGTTTTTTGAATAACTCCATCGTATATCATCTGACTATTGTGCATCGAATTTTCGATATATCCTAGTGCTATTATGTCAGAACGCCATCTTCCAAGCTGTTTTACTATTTGCATATTTGCTCCTGAATCAGAAAGTAATGTTACGGAAGTTTTTCGAATGCAATGCCCAGTATATCTTTTAGTATTTCGTAAATTTAGATAAGACGCAATCTTCTATGGTACTTTACCAATTTTATCTTTTCCGATTTGTTAACGATGACAATGACCTTCGTTATATCTGATAAAAAATCGGTCACTGAACTGATCAGACGGTGGCAATGAAATATATATTTTCTGATTTTTTCGTAAAACATTTCCCCAATAAGAAATTGTCAAGAATATTCATTTTTATTTGAAATGATTGAAACAAAATATCTTTTTCCCAAATCTTCTACATCTGTAATCTTTAAGTTAGTAATTTTCTCACAGCGCATGCAACCACAAATTCCGAATATAAGTATAACCTGCAAATAATTAAAAAAAAAAATGCAATACAACAAAGCATAACCAATATATTATTGCACAATTTGTTTCCATCTTAACACCTACGTTCTCTTAGGTTTGTAGCCTTTGGCATTCGTTTTTATTAGACTTTTTAGGTTGATAAAATAAGTGATGTTAATATTATCCTCTACACTCAGAGTTTTACGTAGCATACTCTATATATTCCACAATGTAAGTGGTTTAAATTTCATTTTTAATGTATCAAAAAAGACAATTAAACTGTTTTCTTCTGATTTTGATAATAACTTTTTATTTTCTTCACGCAACTTCTTATACGTATTGTACACAAGCAGGTACCGATCAGAAGACTTTTTTGGTAATGTTTCACTTTAGATAATTACTTTTGCTTCGTTATCAAAATTTTGTAATACTTCCTCTTCATCAATCAAACCCTCTGATAAGGAATGGTTCATTTTGTTGTTGGTTCACAACAACAAATCTACACGAAGATTGCACGAAATTTTATGTCATATGATGCTTAGTTGAACGGTTATGCACATCACAACGATGGCGCTGGGGCTACATGCCGCGAAATTCTTGTAGCCAACCAGAGCATGCGTAAGTTCGAACTGACCACAAAAGCCGTTGTTCCCGGAGGAAAACGTGGCCAGGAAGACCGTACTTTCAGCTAGGGGATAAAGAAAATATTATTTGCTTATTGCTTTTTATAAAGTTCTATTAATTCTATTCTATTAATTTTTTCTTCCAAAACCGTATCGCATTGGATAGAAGAAAGAGTTATTACTTTTACTAATAGATTCTTTTTGCATCTTGTAATATTCGTCTAATACATTCTTATAAAACTTATTCAGAAATAAAAAAATTTTATATACCTATAATTTCCCAGGGAAACTTATCATGTTGCTCTAATTCATTCTACCATATACTTAAAAATCAATCAAAAGTTCGGCGCAATTATTTACCCATAATTCCTTATTTAATCTGACAGTATCCTTTTTTATAGAGTCGTATACAATCGGACGGGAAATCAAACGGCATCATCAACTAATAAATTTTTGTTTGATCTAATGAGAAATGACCTCATAGTTTTTCATAGAAATAGTTGATATGTTGTCGAAATTATTCACCAGTAAGTCTTTATTCAATTTAATGATATTAATTCTGATAGAATTTCATAAAAATTTATGGAAACATGAAGAAATTGGGTCTATTTGAATGTTAAAAGTCTTATTAAAGCATTCTGGTAATGAGGAAACATTTTCGTATATTTCTTTTCAGGCTATCCGTTCCCTATAGAGAATTGAATAAATCAGACCAATTAAAAAATATGAAATTGTATTAGAATATCCAATAGTTGAGAAATATTCTTTTTTTGTATTACACTATTGAATCATACTCTGTCTTATGGTAAACTATAAAAATTAGTTCTATAAAAAACATTAAATTCAATTGAGAAATATGAAAACGAGAAATTATTTTTTTAGTCGCATTTTTCTCTTGAATTTATTTGTTTTCTACAAAAATTATTTTAATGTCCTTTTTTTAGAAAGAATAAAATTTTTTTATGGGACATTGAGGTAATAATGTCATTTCTGAGTTACATTCTACCTGTCATCTCTTTACAAATAATAGTTTTTCTTTTTCTGCTTCAAAATACTTGCTAAGAAGCAAACTTGATTAATGTTCAAATTATTTCAAATGTTCAACTCAAATAGATTAGGTGGAAGCTATATCTGCATGTTTCAGAATAGCGTGGTTGGCAGCGTACTGGACAGTTGACCTAAGGATGCCAGGATCGAATCTCATCGTCTGCTAGAATTCCTTTTTGTTTGAACTGTTTTTTTCGTGGTAAGACGATAAATTCCGATTGAAAACGATACAAAACATACTTATAGATTCTTATACAAAGCGATCAGAATATTCTCAATAATTTCTTATGAATTCCGATGAAAAACGATACAAATGTTTCTTAAAGATACTTACTATGTTATATGGATAAATCCGAAAATTGCATGAGAAATATTATTTATTTTATAAGAATTGATAAGAAAATTCTCATGAGTTTTCTTATAGACTATGATAAAGTTGTCAGAATAAATCCGAAAATTGCATGAGAAACACTTTTTTTAAGAATCTATAAGAAAATACCTAATGGATTATTATAATAAGTGTGATTTTTCTCATGCAGTTTTTGGATTTATCCTTAAAACTGTTTTTTTTTTTATAAGATTCCATCGGATTGTTTAACCAGAGAGGTGTATCCTTCGACTTCCGAAATATAAGTTATATTGCATCGTATTGGAGGGCCGCCCATTATCATACTCGTATTATTTAATTTTGTTACTCTACACTCCTCCCTTTCACAGATTGAACACAATGAATACATAGCTATGAACATCACATGATATATTTGAATTAATATTTATGTATCTATATCTTAATGACACAACACCCCATGCAACACTCATCACTACCAAGCATGTATATATTAATTAATTTTCATTTTGCTGAAACTTTTTAGCTACATTAGCTTGTTCATAACGATTCGCGGCAGTTATTATGTTTAGATATGCAGCACGTCGCATAGCCAGGTGAATCATTATATCTTCCCCTTCCTTAATTATTCCACCCACAGAGCATAATATATATTTTCCTAGGGTGTACATTCAATAATATCGGGTGCTGTTTCCCTGGCTAAGACTGTTGTTTCTACTAAAACTACTATTTCACAGGTTGAGTTTCCACACATTGAGCACACGTGCACCACAGGCATTGCTTTGATCGGCAGATATTCACGGATTTCCATTGACATCTACAACAACAGAATATCTCTAACTAAAAATTTATGCAAGGTTCGCTCTAGCCCAATGCTTAAAATATCGTTCAATAAATTTGCAAATTGCTTTTTTAGTTTGTAACAATACAGGACTTATTCTCTTGTACTATCATAGTATCCTCTATCGCCAGTCTGTGCAACTTACATGGCTACTCATCTGCATCCACACTTGGGAGCGCCACTCCACTGTTTTTCAGTCAAAAAGATCCTCTAGATTGCCGGACATCGATATGTTACCTGCTCGTAATGTACTGCCTGCCTGCTTTACCATCAGCTATCCTGTTACTGTTGTCGCCAAGCTTCTAACACCATCGCGCTGGAGCAGCACGCTGCGGTTGCGCAGATGACCTTGCCGCCAAGCCGCTCAGAGGGCCGGCAAGCAACAGTTGTTCCCCAGACAGCAAGGGAAAAACGTATCTTCGAACGCGAAGCATTTAACACGCGCTCGTGCACAAGTCCGCCAACAAGTTTGTCACTGTTTTAAAACGGTTCCCGTTAAGACGCCGAAGACGAAGACCGCTCGACGGAAAAATCACGTAGAGGAGTGATTCTAACCCCCCTTTGAATCCTGATTACCAAGAGGCCTGTGGACAGCCCAAGATCAGCGAGGAAGACCTGGGAAGAACACTCGGATAGATACTTTCCCTCGAAGAGGAAACGCCGCAGCAGGGTCCAGCATTGAACGTCGACATAATTTTAGTGACCTATCTTCGTCTTACATGGAGAAAACAAAATTGGAGTGACTACGTAAAAATTGCAATTTCTTATTGTAAATAACTAAATTTATAATGTAAATTGTAAAATTTACTATGTAACTTGTAATTATCTCCATTTTTACATGAATTTTTGAAAATCATCCGGAACTTTTCAAATATTACAATTCAATTTGTAACATTAACTAAAATGCCTACTAAACTCTTTTCTTTTAAAATCGTTTCGATATTTAAATAAAGAAATAGTTATTTCTCTTATTTTAATTTGTAAATATTCTTTATTGAGCATGAGATAATATATACAATTTTACAATGTAAATATGCCTAAATGCAGTTTGATTTCTTACGCCTATTATTTGTAAAAGTAAAATACCTCGTTTCTTTAATAATTATATAAATAACAATTTATAATATATTGGCATTATTATAAATAACTTACGATTGCTAAAAAGCATTTAGTTATTTACAATAATATTTTATCAATATAAATCCTATTTATCATTCAATCAATAAAAACTACTTTTAATAATTAATTATTAATTTAAATTATTATAAATAATTTACGGTTCCTAAATATTCATGATTTAATCATTAACAGCGATACTTTGTCGATGTTGACTTTACTCAACAAAAATTTTTAACATTTAAACAGTAGAAACTATTGTCAATGATTTATAACAAATAAGAATTGTTATAAATAATTCACGATGGCTAAAAAACATATCTTGAAAATAAAACAGCATTTTTGAAAATTGCCTTATCTATTTACAATATTTATGATTTAATCACAATAAACTACTTGTAATTGTTTATAGCTACAAGTATCTATACCTGGTCATAGCTTATATACATTCATCTTCGACTTAATGATTCGGTAGCGTAGAGATTAAAGCGTCGGTTTAGTAATGATTGCGCTGTGTGCGAGCGATTTTAGGTTCAAATCTTTTCAGTATACTAGTCAAATACTTTATTTGATTAAAATAGGATTTTTCCGCGATCTTCGACTGAAAAGGAAGATCAAAGAGCCCTCAGGATAAATAATAGTCACAAAAATTAATTTTTCAATTTATTTAAACTATTTTTTCAATAACTTTTGGTATTTTATATTCAAATCGCAATAGAAATGTCCGCTAAACAAACTTTTAATATATACAAAATAAAATCGTACCTCTTGTAATTTACTGATAACTCTTACAAGGTTTACAATTTCAACTTGTTGACGGCCTATTTAAAAATTGTAAAAATTACTAGTTCCGGTCTAATTGTAATTTTTATTATTTTCACTTTCGAAGCGACGGGCTACCCAGTTAAATTGTAAATGTTGCGTTGATATCTGCGTAAATTTTCCTTTTCTGTTTTCTCCGTGTATTACAATTCTGGAAGGGCTCAGGTGATGCCATATTATTAGACTGTAAATCCTGATCACCAAGCTCAGACAGCTTCGTGTCCGCCGAACAATCTTATATCATCTAAAGGCAATCGCTACGCGTACAATTCAATATATCTAGTTTATATCGAGTCTTTAACGTCATCAATTGTAAATAATAAGGTTACCTTTCACAATAAATTAATTCATATTTCTATTGTTAATTGATCGAGTTAATTCAGTGTGCTCGGACACCTCTATCATATCCAGTCGCAGTTTTGCATGTACTTTTTCAGAGGGGAAGACGTCGAAGCACTGCCGGATTCCCAGGACGAGCTCAAGGTGACATTGGGTGCGAAGCACCCCTTCGTGCCCTTGTCCTTATATACGCTAATCCCGCCTCCGGTGAATGACTACCTAAATATTTTCTTCGTCGATAATCAATCACCTAATCGAATTATAAATCATTAATCTTTCATTCATTTAATTGATCTTTTGTTGCTAAAACTCCTCCTCGATTTATCGAGAACGCGCAGTCACCGTCGGACGACGCGGGAAATCACGGAGTATACGTGCAGGTACGCATAGATCACCCTAGGCACTCTAATTATTGTTCAATTATTACTATCATTATCTATCTAATTTCGACACAAAGTATCACCCCTATAGTACCCTGTAAATAAAATAAAAATCGAAAACCTGAAGGAAAAATAACCCTCCATCCCTTCTCCTCTATTTTGTTTTATTCGATAACCCCATTCTATAATACCGTTCCATTTCCTATCTTTCCATATTCTCATTTTTCATGTAGTAATATAAAAAAGAGTTTTCCTCGTTTTGGCAGGACATATCTCTCTCTCTCTCTCTCTCTTTCTCTCTTGCCAGAACATCTCAAGTTTCGATTACAAGCAACCCGTTATCTGTCCCGGACTTGATTTTACACTCAATTCTTAGTTTTCCATGGTGCATTCTTTTCTTACATTCTAAAATAAAGCTCAATGCATTTTCTGTATCATCCACCGTATTTTCTGTGCCGTCTAGATTAACCTTCGTCATAAGCTCTAGCATTTTCTTCGCAGCTCTTCTGGCTGCACAATGTTTTCGTGCATTTATTGCTTGAACAGTTAGACCTTCTATGCTATAAGTCATGCAACTTCAATAGGTTTGGCACAAAATATTTCAGAACATCTCTTATACATTTTACTAACTTCACATTCTGTACTCGTGCAAGTTGAACAAAACAACACATTTTTGGAGCTCTTTTCATCCATTATGTTATATTATATATTATGTGTTCGTACCTTAATCTGTTTTATGTTTCTATTAATCAGCTTATACTGGTACTGCACTATTATTCAATCTACGACTCACGACGTATTCTTTGGAACTGTGAGGGCTTCTTGGCAATGTTTGAGTATATCCAGCTCTTACCTTCTCTTTTGATAACATACGCCTCTTTTCTACTATTTCCTGCACCCTCATTTGGCTTCGGCTTTGTCCTCTGCTATCCTTGTACATATTATTCGGCATAAACATGTCACACAAGTCGTCACTAGAAATCACAAAGCCAAATTTATGAAAATTACTTTAGGAACGTAGGCATAAAACCTTGTTTCAATATCCTGCATTTTTCTTAATTCCCGCCTTGATTTAATAACCATCCTCTCAAATGCCTGTAGGTCAATTACTTGTTTTTCCCTAAGATTCACCGATTATTCGCCTCCTACTTATTCGTTTTCATATGTTTCCTTAATATCAATTGTTGGCACTATATCTTGCGTTATTTTCTTTTCTCCGATGACCCACATACTTCCTTCTATCTTAATTTGGCAATTTTTTTCTGTATAAATTAATCTAGCCCCTTCAATCTCTTCTCGGCTTAGTCCTTTATTCGTGATTGTTTCTATTCTTACATTCCTTGGTGCTGAGTATAACCATCCATTCTCTACTGGTAAACTATCTAAATGAAATTTCTTGTCATCCCTCCTGGTTATAAAACAGTCAGACAATACTTGGTCATTTGATTCCATTATACTTTCGACCTCACACTCCGTGGCTGCCATAGTCCTATATAAAGGATAACTTTGCTCACAAATCTGATAATCTCTATCTCCTTTACAATTATTTAGCTCTCTATCTGACACTAAAGCAAACCAGTCTTGCTCTTCTGATAGGACTAAATATTCTTTTCTTGGTTGGACAGTAATTACCTTGGTTCCTCGTACTGGCAAGGGATATCCATGCAGTCTATATATAAAATATTTATTAACATGTAGTCATGGGAGATCGAAGGTCAGAGTCGTTCTAGTCCCTTCCGCCGTAACGTTGAGTATAAATTTATTTCTACTTTATTTAAAATCCCGCTTATGTAATGTCTATTCAATCTCCCTACTTCTTGTTCTAGCTTTTTTAGCTTCCCAAAACTCTACGATTTCAGTAAAATCCGCAAAATCTGTTGGTGAGATTCCATCCATAGCTTGTTTTACTATCTTTGCCACCAATCTCAACATTTCCAAACCTGCAATACAGTATTTTATTACCTTATTAATCCAGTCATCATATCTTACTGCTAAATCAACTTTCCCTACTTTGTCACTCGACAGTGCCTCCATCAGGCTTTGGTTAGCATAACTTTGGGGTTCAAAATAATGTCTTTGTATTCCTTTTAACATATTAGTTAGCTTACCCCGTATGAGATAGACACCCTCTTCCTCTCGTGTAATTTCTTTCTCAGTCTAACGCTACATTTTTCAAATATCTTGCGCACGTGATATTAATCCATAATTTGTAGGTTCTTAATCAACTGCTATTTCTCCTATGGCTCCCCGTTGCCTCTTTACTTGGTCATCTAATAGATTTAAGGTATCCATTCTTATTATAACTATGTTGATTAATGGGTAGCTTCTTTCGTATACATCCTACAACAAATGCAAACAATTATCCATAGCATATTTACTAATCATAAGTTCTTTTGAAAACATACACATGCATTTATTCTTTACATGCTCTACACATGCGACACATTACGTAATTCTCTAAAACATGAGAGATAAGAAAATTGATTCTCCATCACACTAATCACTTCAGTCTCACGTGGTCTAGGTTCGGGTCGTTCATCCCTACTTCTAGTTTCTTCAGGTGCATCTACTCCCTTCTCAACATCACTTGTTGCTTCTTTCTCTCCCTTCGGTCGTTTTCGTGGATGAATCAATAGGTTGGTCACTGAATCCCATACAGCTCCGACCAAATGTTTTGACCATCCATGAATTGTATGTAATGTATATCCGTGGATAACGGTATCGACTAATAATTTAATTAGTCTTAATATCATCACAAAGCCTAGTATACCTGTACTCGCTGTTTCAAAGGATAGAAATAAACTCCATAAATAATTCCATGTACTATCTGCTATTTTTTTTAACGATTTTTCATCTAACATTCCTGCCATACTTAAACCCCTAATTCGAGCATCCTGTCCGACTAACATCCGTGCTACCGAGTTCAACACTGCTGGTCTCTCTGCTGGAAACATGTGTTCTCTAAATTTTTTCGAATTTTTACTGCTGTAAATTCCATTAGCTACTAAGCGTCGTAAACTTCTATATTCTCATGTTTGATTTAAAAATGGTTTTAGCTTTACTGGTGCAGCTGATTCCACTGCTGTTCCCATAACTTTAAACCATGACCCTAAGATAATATACATTGGAGGTATTACTTGATCACAATCTACTTGAGTTCCCTGCTGCAGTATCATATGCGTTGTCGGTATAAGAAAAAGCTCTTTATCTGTCTCTGTTTCTCTGACTTTTCTCACTGGAAGCTGTTGATCACAATTACTCACTCTTCTATATTGTACCTCAACTCCAACACACTGTATTATATGCACTACTTCTCCTGCGATAACAAACATATATCTTGGTTCTTTCATTAACAAATAAGCAAATTGATCGGATGCCGTAATGGCTAAAGTTAATTGATTTCTTAATACTTTCATTTCTAATTCACATTTTTGTTTTAGAAGATTGTAATATAAATTAGTCATCTGCTTACCTATGTGCCTTTCTGCATACACAAATTTTGAGTTCATATCATAATAAATATCCATATTTGTAGGTAACAATGGTTTTTGTACAAATGGCATTCTATCTACTTCTTCAATATTAAATTATTTTGGATGTTCTGTTCGTATTGAATTTTAACAACAAATCGTGTGTCGTCCTTTCTGTAACAAAGCAAATGCATATTCATTGGTTGTCACAATGTATATAACCTCATGAATTCTATTATCGATCCCTTCAGCTTTTTCCACTAATCCTTGGTACAAAGTATTATATCGTGCCCCGTGACATTTCTCCTGCGGTATAACATTCCAAAAGGTCAGTCCTCCTTCTTTATCTATACAACTCGTATCTGTAAACTTACATGTTGTCCCCGACCTCAGCTTGATTTGATTCGTTTCTAAGTTCACATCTGCGTAATAGTCACTTAATTCTATCATCACCCATCCAATTACTACTACTCCACTCCAGGCTCCATGTCGATCTGCGTAATGGGTACCAGTACATTCCCCATCACTATCTATTTTTCCGGCTAACGTGACACTGCTACTTTAGGTGTCATTGATTGGTATCTCCACTATTACAACTGTATGGCTGAGATGCACGCTTCTTCCTATGTGCATTCGATGGCATCCTTTATGTCCTACTTCTTGAATGTATTGTATTTTTACCAAACTAGCTACTCTAAATTCTTTCAAGGGTTTCATTTCCATATACTCAGTTTCTTCAAACACATCTTCTCGCACGCCTTCATTCGTTTGAATTCTTCTGGCAATGGCAATCGCTGTATCTAATGCACATTTTCTACTGAGCGGTGTCTGCGTGTGATGTGCACACCTAAGTCCGGACTTAATCTCACTTATATAAGGTAAAATCCTTGCAGTATTCTTTCTTGTATAATATTTAATAATTGATGCCACTTCTTCATTCTTTACATAAACTACTGCAGCCTCTCGTAATATTATATTCAATTTTTCATAAGTCACTGGACCTGACAATCCGGGATGATTCCATCTCAGTCCTATTAGTGGTTTTTTTAATAAACACATGTCCATCTCATCTGGTTCTAACGCATAATAATCATAAGGTGGTGCCACTATCCAATGTTCAATTATTGTTTCATCTACTGATGCTACTGTTATTTCTTTCCTTATTGGTTCCCCCTCCTTCCCGTAGATGGCGGTGATATGAAGCACAACCTCGCCATGCGATTTCATTCAATAACAAAGAGAGAAAATAATTTAATTGTACATATTACATATACTTATTTATTTTTATCACTACTTATCGTTGCATGTATCAGTCTATTTGGACGAACTACATTGAATTTACCATGCTGTGAAATTTTAATATTGCTATCAGGTATTACTTCAATTACTTTATATGGTCCTTCATATGGTGTCTCCAACTTTCCTGTCTTTTTTCCTTTCTCTAATAAAACATATTCATTCACATTAAATTGTATTTGATTTACTCTTTTATCATAATATCTTTTCGATTTCTCTTTAGCTTTGTTTCAGTTTTCTCGTGCTTGTACTGCTAAGTTGTTTATCACTGTTTTCAAATTAATTGAATATCCTGTGTATGATTCTTCATCGGGTGTGTTTGGCTGAAAAAAGCGCTCGTGAGCGCTAAGTACACGAATGTACAATACACGTGCTTGTTAACATGTATTCTGTGTTTATGTGTTTAGCGCTTTCGAGCGCTTTTTTCTGCCAAACGCACCCATTACCTTCCTCCTCATCTTCACACGACGGTAATCTCGCTGGTGTTCCAAAAACTAATTCAAATGGTTGGTGTTGAGTCCCTCTATGTGTTTGAGTATTACATGGGAATATAGCTAATTCTAACCAATTATTTCAGTCATCTTTTTCTCTGTTAACAAATTTTTTGAGATATTCTACTAGTGTAAGGTGTGACCTCTCTATTGATCCATTTGATTATGGATGAAACGCTGTCGTCCTACACCTAGTAATTCGAAACATTTTAGCTTATTTTTTTATTACTTGACCTGTTAAATTTGCACCTTGGTCAGTCAATATATACTTTGGTGCTCCATATACGCATATGACTCGCTTCATCAATGCAGCGACAACATCTTCCGATGTCGTCTTCCTCAATGGTACTGCAACTAAAAGTTTACTTGACTAGTCTTGCATTGCTAATATATGTGTATTTTGCTTGACCTTGGTAATGGCCCGACCACGTTCATAGCCACCTTGTGAAATACTGCTTGTGGTGTATCTGTAATTTTCATTGGTTGCATAGATTTTTTTCTCTTTGACTTACTTATTTGACAGGATAAACAATTGTTAATAAAATTTTGTATATCATTTTTTATCTTTTCCCAATAATATCTCAGTCTGATACGCTGGTAAGTTTTCGTCAGTCCTTTGTGCCCTTCAATCGATAAAGGATGTGCTTCTTTCATTCCTTGGCACATATCTCACTCTTCCGAGACATATGCTCAATTTTCATTTTGTATCAGCAATGCTTCCTTCAACCTGTTTGCATACCTTCCGCCAAGTATAAGTATTGATTTTTTTAGTCTTTGCTACTGCGACGACACTCAATTTTAGTCTTTGCAGCGCATCCCTTAACGCATCTCGTATCCACTTTATTGATCCACCACCTGTTGTTAACACTACCGCCACGTAGACTCTCTTACCTATCTTCTTGACTATAACTTTTTCAGGTCTACATTTCTCGCAAATTTGGAAATAATTGTCTTTCTTTCAATCTTTTTGATCCATCATCACATGGCTCACCGTTTTCATCTATGAAATATAAATAATTTTCTTCACACATGTAAATTTGATCTCTGGTTTCAATCATCTCTCGTTCTTTCCCAGAGCGTACCTTTTTAAAATCAAGCTTTCCTTGGCTTTCTACATCTTGATCTCTCTCCTCAAGAATTTCTTCAACGTCCGTATCTTCATTTTGTTATACAGCTTGATGAGAATCATTACTTGATTCAGCAACTACCTCTTCTTTTGGTACGTCGCTATCACTAGAATCACTGGATTCAAGTTGTTCAACAGGTTTTCCTCTACTTTTGGAAAACGCTTACTTACGCCTCTGTACCTTACGCACCCCGAACACTGGTGCTGTACACACTGCTTCTTTCAAAGCTTCAAATGCTGTCTCTAGCTCTTTACCCAACTTAAATTTGACTCCATTTTCCGTTAAGTTAACTAGAAGTTTTGATACTCGTAAAAATCTATAAATAAATCTCCTATAATATCCCGCTAATCAAAGAAATTGCCGTATATTTTTTAAGATTTTAGGAGTTAAAAAAATATTGAACTGCCTCTATTTTTTGTGAGTTTGGTCTCACCCCTTCTTTACTTAATATGTGCCCTAGATAACGTGCTTCTCTTTTTAAAAATTCACATTCTTCTGGTTGCAACTTTAAATTTGTTTCTCTAAGCCTTGACATTACTCTATTTAATTTTATTTGATGTTCCTTTAAATCCTCAGCAAAAACGATTATATCATCTACGTATACGATCGCTACTGTACAAAGTAATCCTGTTAGTACTCGATTCATTAATCTCTGAAATGTTGCTGGAGCTGTACATAAACTCAATGGCATTTGCAAAAATTCATTGTGACCTAAAGCTGTTGAAAAAGCAGTTTTATGGCGATCTTCTTCATGGAACTTAATTTGGTAAAACCCAGAGGCTAAATCAAATGTTGAAAAATATTGCGCATGCCCTATCTGATCAAATATGTTACTTATCTGTGGTAATATAAATACATCACCAATTGTTTTTTCATTGAGGGCTCTAAAATCCAATACCATACGCCAACGCTTATTTCCATTAGCATCTAGTTTCTTTGGAACAATCCATAAGAGTGTATTGTAGGGTGAATGTGAAGGATGTATAAACTCATTATCTATTAAATCTTGAACCTGTCTATTGATTTCATCTTTTAATTCTGGAGGATATTTATATTGCTTTGTATTTATAGGCACATCATCAGTTGTGTGTATCCTATGCTCTAGGACATCAGTGTACCCTAACTTGTCTCCCGGCAGATGATATCGATCTGCGTTCTCCCTTACATGACACTTGACGCTTTCCAATTCTTCTGCATTTAATTCATCTAGCACACCATACCTTTATTCTCTTTCTGATGAATTCTCACTAATTCTCCATGCAACATATATCAATTTTGGGCAGGCGTATAAATATCACTAAGATACTTACACAGGGAGTCTACTGTTTAAATTTTTAAATCTTCTTATGCTTTTCTCGCATCACCTCGCACTCGACCTCGTACTACTTGCACAAAATATTCTTCTAAGTTTGCAGGAATCATTTTCTTCGCAGCTTTGCAACCATTAATAAAATCTCTTATTGGAATATTATGCCCATCGAATATCGGTATTAATTCCATAGCATATGTAAACGACATATGAGGGGCTGCTGGTTGAATTATGTTACTATCTTCTTTTTGCGGTGCACTGGGAGGTCCAGCGACCATCGCCCCAACACTGCTCGCTAATATTCATTATTGATTTTTTAGGTGATCTTACGACTTTTAGATAATTTTTATTTTTTGATGCTTCTTCACCTCCTGACTCGTCGTCAGTATAAAAGTCCCTCAATTGTGCCTGTAATTCTTCATTCTTCTTTTTCTAATCTTCAAACATTTTAAATAAGGATCTATAAATTAATTTATTCCCGGTCTCGTCTGTTCTTCTTTGTTCATGCAATTGTTCAATGGTTTGCTTATGCTGTTCTCTTTCTTGTTCCAAAACGGTGATTTCAAGCCTAGCTTTACTGGTGAAATCTTCTAGCAATTTTATTTTTTCGACAAGCTCAAGTATTACCTTGTCCAATAAATCGACTTCTTGTGTTTTCAATTTTGCAAGTTTCTTATAATCTTTGAGCTTATTATCTAATTATTTCCGCTCTTTTTGGAGTAACTCTTCTAGTCCTTGACATTGTTCTTGTCTGTGCTGTTCTGTCAACCCGTCTTGTTCTTTCGCCTTTTTAGCTGTTGAACTACGGGTGTCTGGCATTACTTTCTCTATTCTACTTTCACCACTCGAGCTACTCGATCTTTCATGATTTTTTCGGAAATTAAATCCCACTTCTCACACCAAAATTTATGTTACGTCCCGTAACTGGCTAGCATTCTCATAGTTTAAGTTAAGAGAAAGAACTTCTCCAACTTGCTTGGAAGCGGAGACCTCGCTTTTATTTAGTGATGATTTCGAGATAGATTAGAGTATGATACAAGTATATCTACGAGATATGGCAGCATATCGATTTTTCTAGCTACTCAAATTATATTATCACACCAGGCAACAGATAGGTCTAAAGAACAAGCAGTTAGGTTAAATAATAAATGATTACTCACGTTGAATTTGCTGCTGACACCCAATAATTAATTATTTATTTAGATAAATACGTTGAAAAATTAATTACAAACGACAAGACCTTTCAATAATACAATAGTTACTGTTTTACTCAGTTCACTCGACATTCAGAATTACAATTAGATTTTTGAGCAAGAAAGTCGAGAGAGTTTGAGCAAGATGTTAACCAGCAAGGGTTGGTTGTTGAAATCAGACTACTATTTTGCTTGGTTTTCGCACGCCTTTCATACTAGTTTCTTTGCTTTTCCTCTTGTCCATCTTGGGTTTTTCTCCTTCGACTCCTATCTTCTCCTTCGACCCCGTTGTGACTGCCCACGCATTTTCTCCTTTTCCACTGCCCACGCATTACTCTCCTAGTTTCCTTTCTCGCTTGACCAAGATTCCCCTTTGTAGTTGCGCACGCATTTCCTTGTTGCTCATGCGCTACACTAGACAAACGCTCCCCACTCGCACGTTGCTCTTCAACGGTTCGCCTTCTGATCATCTTTCACCCTCTTATGACTTTCTCTTATTATTGATTTTATTATTCCAATTTAATCTTTTACATAGATATAATTTGAACATTCAGATAATAACAAGGCGCTCATCTTCGAGTAATGGTTTGTATTTTTTATCGTCACTATTTTTAATTACATCGACACCTTTGGAATATTTACGTTATCACCGTTAGAGCACTAGATCGACTACTTTCTGGTAATCCTCATCTCCGCAATATACCTTATATTGTATTATATGACAGAGTTCCAAATTTTTAAAACTCCTCGGGGCTGCTTAATCACGTGATCGTTACGTATTTATTCTTTTATTGAATCCCTTTAATTTACTGTACATTTTTATCTTATTCATACTCTCTATTGTTTCTTATTTCTATTTGATATCAATATCGATTTATCTTCCATTATTTTTTTACTTTTCTAATTATCTTATTACCGATAAATTCATTTTACAATTCCTTTGATAATTTCTTTGCTAATAGATAGCTGAACACGTTCATTCAGACTGTAGGGTTCTTTCTAAAGGAAGTTTTCATACACCCAAAATTCTAAGAACTAAACGTAACGGTTGAATTTTTATAGAACCGAAGTGTGACGTATTTTCTGGAAAAAAACATCAGTTAACAAAGAAAACTGCGTCGTCAGAAAATGTGTTTCGAAAATTCACTGATAGAATATAGATTACATTGAACAGACGAGACATTTTGAAGTCAGTTCTGCTACAGAAATTATCGAATCCACACATACTTGTGCACTATTGAGATAAAACAAAGTAATAAAAATAGGTCTGAGCACGCTTTATCGGTGCTTACATGACGAATTTCCCATTATCAATTGTTTACAACAAACTCACATGGTTATTAATAATTCATAATTGTTAAGGTGAAGAGTTGTATCTCGTCATAAATAACATTATTTTGTTGAAAGCATGCAAATTCATGTGATGTACGCATAAGCTACTCGATAAATACAATTTTCGATTGTTTATAATAAATTCATATTGTTATAAACAATGTGTAATTGTTAAAACTCATCTCTCGTCATAAATCATATTATTTTGGTCGGAACATTCAAATTCATGTGATACATGCATTAGTTATTCGATAAAAACAATTTTCAATTTTTTATAACAAATTCATATTGCTATAAACAATGTGTAATTTTTGAAAGTCATATTTAGTTGTAAACAATAATCTTTAGTCAATATCGAGTTAATTTTCGAATGAAATCGTTATTATTTGCATAAAAGTATTTTAAATAGTCAATTTTGTCATTTAATCATTATTAGTTTTTTGTTTATAAAAAAAAACGGCTCGACCAAATCTTCTAAACTTTCAGATCTGTTTTACGACAATATCTTTCGAATGAATTTTGGTTGAAGTCGATATCTCAATCCGTTTTTGAGATATCGAAAACGAAAAAATGTTGACATAGGTACGTACACACGCACATCATCTTAAAAGTTTGTCAGTATGCTTGCAAATGTCTTGAAACGTGGAGATATGATAAAAATTCACATTTCACTAATCAACCCAATTCCGATAACTTCTTAATGGGAAGTTAATAATTTCGTCATCAAGTTCAATACATTGGTAAGCGAAATAAAATACATGAATGAATTACATCAACAGTATTGCGAATAATATTCAAAATCCAAAGAAAAGTATTACAAAATTAGAAACTAAAAGATAATTTCAAGTGACCAGATTAAAAAAAAGTGAAAGCAAGACATGGTAACGCAGTGGTTGCAACACTGGATGATGATTTTTTATTCTCTTTGCCAGAGAGATTGATAACTGAAGCATTCAAAGACGACATTGAATGCAACACCTCAAACGACTCTGTAAAGAAAAATAACTTATTACCCCAATACATTGATGGAAATTGGGATAATTTTTAATCTATTGAAACAACTAAAGACAATACTTCTCAAGATTCTGTCACTTACGACACAGAATGGGCAGGAAGTGCATCTTTTGAAGAAATAATATAAAAATTCATCTAATTATATGCTTTTTCTTTCATTATAAAAGAAAATTCGTTGAATCGTAATTAAAAATCGATTTTTTGCAACTTAACCTTTTCACTAAAGTAAGGTTTATGCATTACATAAATTCACTTGTGCAGAATATATTATCAAGAATAATTCATCAGTAGAATGATAGTATCTAATTTTTGTGAATAATATGTTATTTTTCTAGTACTTGCTGATTTCCTAATTTGAAAAAAAATACTTTTAACTTATAAAACATGATAAGTTCGTATATTTTAGTAGTTCGATTAAACAAATTATTTTAAATACGACCTATATGCGTAAAGAATGTATGATTAGAAACTTTATTCTAAAAAAAAATCTATCTCAGTTCGTAATTGCCCTTATGGTATAGGGAAGGTATTGATGAACAGGAGTGTATTTTAAAAATATTTAAATCAAACATAAGCATCATAAAAATTCAAATTTTTTCCAAATTCACATTGTGTGCTCCATGTCAACAGCACAACCTGGTATAAAAGAGCGGTAAAACTCACTGATACTAGATTGGTAACAATTACCGATAAAGTTTTTTATAATTCAAATTTGGAATTTTGAAAACTCGAATAATTCATCGGCCGCAACAAGAGCGATACATTGTGAGAAAGATCAGTAACAGTCACTGACAATAAATTGGTAATAATTACCGCCAGAAAAAAATGCAATTTTAAATTCTTATCTATCTCAACAGCAGTGCTACCTAAATCAGCAACAATTATCGGCTGCAGATCAGTGGAGCGTCATCTAGCAGAAAAGTTAGCAACTACGGTCGGTAATTTACCTTAGCGTGGAACAAAACTGCACGGTTGGTAAAACAGAAATCGTTAAGGTCTCCTTTGGTTAAGTACTAGTTGATTTACTTATACCAAGAGCAGTGTACTTTCTGCAGTCAGATCAAATAAGCCTCAAATTGAATCCTTTTTCAGGAATTTTCATGAATATCCAAATGGCCGCAAGTCCGTATCATGATCAAATGCTAATTTTTGTGCCGCGTGTAGACAATAATTTGCTGATCGACAAACATGACACTCATTTTTTGAGAACGAAGCAACCTGAGACAGATAATATTTGACAACTTCAACAGCTCTATTTTAATGATTTTTTACGATTCACGATTAAAACGTGGCTGATGAATTATTGACTTCAGTTCTCACGTTTTATGCAATTTTCATGCTATGGTTTTTTTTCTTTCGTACCTTCCCCCCCCCCTCTCCTCCCGCCAAAACTTCAATACATAAATGACATGTGGTTTAAATAATTTGAACATTTATTTCAAATCTATTATCCAATAAATTTACAAAGAATCCTTTTTTACAGTCTAGCTATTTTTTTTTAACAAATTCGGAAAACTGGAAAAAAATGGTAAGATAGCTAAATCTTGTCATTCTCTACACCAGGAAGTTAGTTGTGTGGACCTTTTAGGTCGCACCTCGACCACTGATATTTGTATATAGTATTATTCAACAACATCGAATAATATTTATTGGGCATCTGTTGACATTACTAAAAAATAAGTAAAGTTCATCTTCTATCGATAGATGTTGTTTTTTTCTGGAACAAATTATAATCAGTAAACTGAGTTACCTCACAAAATAGCATCAATCTTTCCATTGAGATATCTTCTGCAGAGCAGATGGTTTTGAGTTGTATTTTCATGATTTTTGCAAATGAATATTTGATCCATACTAAGATACACGCTGAGTAATGTCTGAACTAGATATAGCGAAATTCCTAAGCTTCAACTGTATAGTAGTCATGCTTGTCATGCTTGAATCCACACATTTGGAGTTTCAAATTTGAAAAATCTGGCACTCTACCGCCATCTAGTCCCGCCCTGCACCCTCTATTCTTCATATTGTTTTGTGAGTATCTCAATTGTCATGATCTGATTTTGAAGATGATTGTGGGCTTAACCCGTTACATAAGTTGCCTATTCCTAAGTTAGAAATTAACTCGAAATTATGTTGATTTGCCTAATTTTTTCCTTTTCCTTATGGGACAAATACAAAATGGGGAAAACTATCATCTTTGAACGAGACATTTCATGTTATCATGATCAAACAAGCTCGTTGATCGGACAATTACATTGCATGTGTCGTTCTTTACATACAATCTACTCATCTCAATCTTGTACATGTAGGATATTAACAGATTCTACGATCGACAAAAATGTCAATGTTACGTCCCGTAACTAGCTATTAGTCTCGTAATCTAAGTTAAGGGAGAGAACTTCTCTAACTTAATTAGGAGTGGAGACCTCGTTTTCATTTGGTGGTAATTTTGAGATAAATAAAATATAATACAAATTTCATGAGATATGTCAGGATATCCATTTTTCTAGCTACTCAAGACCCATTATCACATCAGGCAATAGATAGGACTAATAAACAAGGCGATAGGTAGAATGATAAATGATTACTCACGTTTTCTGCTAACACCCAATAGTTACTTATTTATTCAGATAAATACGTTCGAGACTTGGTCACAAATGGTAACTTCTGAATTATAATGAATACTAAGTTCACTTGACTTTCAAAAATACAATCTAACTTCTAAGCAAGAAAGTCGAGAGAGTCTGAGCAGGATCTTGACCAGCAAGGGTTAGTTGTTGATTTCAGACTACACTTTTCCTTGATTTTCGTACCCTTTTCATACAGGTTTCTTCACTTCTCCCATCGTCCTATTTTTGGCATTCACTTTCAATCCCTTTGCTACTGACCACGCATTTCTCCGTATTTTCTGACCCAAGATACACCTTTGTTGTTGCGCACGCACTCTTTTCCTTCGTGAAAGCATTTCTTTGTGGTTGTGAACGCATTGTGCGTGACTTACTGAATGCTTTTTATTCGCAAGTGGCAGAGGTCACCTTTTTTCTCTACCAATTGGACCATCGTACGATACCTCATACTACTTGTCAAGATGTCGAAATTTAGTACCTTGCTCTGATTTACTCTCATCTTTTCTTCTCTTGACATTCCTTAAGAGGATTAGCTACCCTTATTTACGACTTTCTCTGATTGATTTTTGTTATTTCAATACAATTTATTAGTTAGTTCAATCTAGGTATGCAAATCATAACAGTCCTGTTATCAGTAATTTTTGTCAGATGTTTGAAAAAGATTCAAGGGGTAAAACAGCTACAGCAGAGCATTTATTTGGTTGCAAAAAAAAAATAATTTGATAATAGTATTGTGTCTTCAAAAATGATTTAAAGGTTACGTCTGCCAGATAGAATACTATAATGGGATCGTACAACTCTTTTTCTATCCGTTCCAAAGAATCCTGTATTGGTATTTATATCTTCAAGTGCATCGGCCATTTATTGTTTTTATGTGCCAATAAAGTATGTAAGGTTTTTTATGTGCATGCCATTTTTTCGAAAGAAGTTCTAAACGTCAACAAGAATTTCTGGAGTTCAGCTTTTTTTCGATTTTTATGTATCCACGAAACGCTTTACCTTGCACAAACTCGATGGCTGCCATCGAATATTGTAGTACTTTGCGTAATAGAATAATGCAAAGCACTAGAGTTGTCTTCAACTGCATAATTAATATCATGACGATTAGATTTCATAGTTCAGACTGCACGTGCAACAAACGATCCTCTTATGGAATTACTCTATTTGTTCATGGAGAAGGTTCTACTCAAATTTACTGATCTTAAATAATCATTCTAATCATGGAAACTTACAACTGCTACTTTCAATGAGTCAATCACTGGAAGGAAATTTTGTAAACTGAACTAGTATTAAAGATTTAGATTTATGAGAGGGAGATCAATATTTCTCCCAAATTCGAACATTTTTAACGGTAAAGAGAGCAAGTTATAAAAAGAAAACAATAGTAATTAGATTAACGATACATAAAAAAATTGTTTCACTAATTGTATTCAATTTATCGATACGAGTTGCTCTGAAATTAAGAAAAGGTTTGACTTTGATGATAACATTCTTCGGAAAATGTCTGCAATCAAACCATCGTGTGATACGTTCAAGAAACAAGGAGAACAATTTCAACCCTACTTATGTTGATTGATGCACTCCTTCGTTTAGTTTTACCCGATGAAAAATATCCTCCTGATAATGAGTGGCAAAAATTACCCGAATTCAAATGACCTGTGAATGAAAGTATTTATAATCACATAGATATCTTTTAGCTAAACTTATTGAATTCTGGAGAAGGTAATCAACAATTCATTCAAGAGTTTGTTGAAAAATTCCCCTACTCTACTCGGGTGCAACGTGTAGACGCATTTATAGTGCGATGAACTTGATAAAAATAAAAACTAGAAACGAAACAATTACATTCACTATGATTGGCATTCTACTATCAAAACAACGAATTTGTCATGATTGCACGTCTTTCGAGCCAATAAAAGAGGGTTATCGGAAAATGACAAAAACCATTGACTATACCAAAAATCGTAGAAAATCCAAAAATTGTAATGTGCAATCCGAAGCTGTTGATGTTAATACCAATACTGTCGCCGGTCAGTTAGCAGTTATTTGAAATCAAAGTTAATTAGCATTTCACTGTAGGTGGTAAAAAAATCAATCCACGTTACTTGACGTAAATAATAAATTGATTAATTGATGTTCACTGAACCTAGAAAAACTGAAAAGTAAACTGAGATTTTATAAAAACTTCAAACTAATTATTTCAACCAACTTCATTGTGAAGAAGATTTCCGTCAAATAGCAGCTGACACGTCATAAGTACAAATTTTCTGTAATTAAATTCGGAACTTTGAGATAATTACTTTCGTTATAGCCCAGCCAATACACTTAGTTAATTCACTGAACCCCGACATTCTTAGAATCAAAAAATTAGATAGCCAGCGCATGGTATTCCAGAGTGCTATATAAGTGCTTTATCGTTTCATAAAACCAAGAACACGTAACGTTAGCAGTAAATTAAACTCAATCACAGAATTGTTATTAATTATGAGATTTTAAGCTAGTCAGTTTTACTGATAAATTGTTTAAATTTATCGCACTCAGCGATAAATCTAATTCAAGTAGTCTTTAGGGACAGTTCTTATGTATAATATATTATTTGAGGACATCTGTATATTTTGGAGACAGTCCCGAAAAAAATCATGTATCCAACGTATTATTTAAGCCACGGGTCTCTATATAAAGTATTAATTGAGGACACGAAATTACCGCGTTGTGATGAGTTTCTTTTGTTTTTAACAAGTTACAGTAGTTATTTACTTTATTATTTTCATATCTGGTTTCCGAATTATTTGTAAACTTCATTCAGATTCTATCATTATGATGCTTACAATCAGTAAGATTTACATTCTCACATCAATACTAATCATATATTACCAATCCTTATTGATGATCTGCAGAATACTTCCACAGTACTGATTGATAACGGATTTAATTCAAAAATACGGAACTGAAAATATAGAAATCAGGCACTTTATACTTTATAATCGTCTCTGTCATTATTTTGTATAACAAAATATTCATGTATTTAGAAAAACTGATTGTCAAATTATTGAACTGATACGAAAAAATAAAACGTTTACTTCTGTGACTACAAAGCTCGAGTCTTTATGGCTAACTGAATATAGCAAATACGTTATTAACAGGAATATTAATACTACTCCAAGTAAATTTTATCATTCTTACGTTTATAAGACTATGAATGAAGTGTGAAAAAAATCAACAATTGGAGTTTTCAATTTAATTGATCTTTTTTGTAGTTGTCATCTTATGAACACAAGAAAATAAGTCTGAATATTGTAAACCTTGAGTTCGGGCTGTTATCATTTGTTGCTTATCGATTCTGATAAATGCCCGATTTTTTTTCTAAAGATTCATTCATGCTTTAATTATATTTTACACATTCACTACTTCTTACCTTCCCACGTAAATGAGTTGAGTTTCCACAATGAACTTTAAATACCCATAATGTGATGTTTTTCTGATACCTTTGCCACTGAAAAGTTTGATGATAATGGAGATGATTCATAAAAATTTTTACCCATAATGTTGCTCTTTTGATTTTTAAAGGTTCTAAGGTCGGTTCACTACTTGTCATTGGAAATTCCAGAAGCGGTTGATTGTTCAGTGATTTTCCTGAAATGAAAAGAAATAAGAAACAGAATTAAAATAATTACCTCTGTAAAATATACTAAATAATCTAGTGAGTGCAATGTGTTCCTATTTTATGCTAGACTAACCTAATAAATCCTACCCTAAAAAAAAATTGGGTGTATCTCATTCACGATTTTTTTTGAGTACACATCCATACATATGTGTTGAGCACTTGTTTAAATTTCTGATAGAAATTTAGTAAGGTGTTAAAAAATTGAATGTACTAGTCAATAATAACTTTCGTTGGCAATTGTATTAATTTTCTTAAATAATTAATCATTTTTGACCATACTATACTCTCAATTTTATTCATGACATCATTTATGTCAAAGAGTGTTTCGGTCACGGAGACGGTGAATAAGTGTCGGTGCCACTTATACCAACACAATTTGAAAAATGTTAGCGTGCTTTAAAGTGTATTGGAATCGAAAATGCACAGTTGCTAGTAACACAAATGTAATGATCGGAGTGACACTAAAAATCCTTGCTCGAGTGCAGGAACATTTGAGTTATTGCATGAATTCATTGTTTCTGGGTGTTCACAATGGTCCGAAAACTGATCTTGAGCGGTTGTAAACTATTATTTGTCGTAAGTATGGTCAAATTTTGAGAATTAACAGTGTCATAAAAAAAACTGAAGGTCTGCACATATGTCCTTAAGTCTAGGAAATAAAGTCATGACGGAAGTTCCATTTCATGAATCGAAACTCTGTCTCTGGTATTCTTTGTTTTAGACCACTGCACCATTCCCGCTGATAATGCAGAAAATCAACGATTAGGTTTCCAAAAATATGAAAAATATTGAATCAATGCAATGAAGCTTTATTGACATACAACAAACTATCACCACAAATCGCATTGTTTTATTTCAATGCACGAAGAGTGGATTTAAATAGAGTCATCCTAATGATTAACATTGTCAAAGCTTTTTAATCACTTCTAAGTGCATTAAAAGTTACGACGATGTGAATCGGATAGGTAACGTAATTAAAAATCACTTCAAGAGCATAAAAAGGAAGCGCTACAATATGCAGTGATATTAAAAGTAGTTAAAGGTTCCTTAAGTCTTAAGAATGATCGAAAATCCGCTTTACATAATTTAACTGCTCCATATTAGTTAACTGGAATAAAATTTTAACTAACAGCGATGCCTGACAGCATCAAGTTTACCATATGTTCGGGAAATTGAAAATAAATTTCACAAGAAAACCTCGTAAGGTGTCGTTTACCGATTCAGTCGCAGCTTTACTATACTGATCTAGATGAGAAATAATAAAATACGTATTTTTTCTTTTTGCTAACAAAAGTTTAAAAGCGTCTAAAATACGAGATACGTGTCTTCGCAATTTTCCAAATAACATTTATATGGAAGTGTAAGAAATGATTTACGTTTTCCTTGATTACTATGGAAATGATAATGATAAGTTATTTATTCCTCGGACGTATTATATACATGAAAATCAGTACAAGAGTGTTATAAACACAAAGACTTTATATACCATGTGCAACACATAACTGCTATATTATGAGTTCTTAAAATGGTACAATACGAGTTACATTTATCTCTAAACACAAAATCTACAGGATTTTCAAATTTATCGGGTTAAATAGGAGTAGATAAGCTAGTAGGGTGCTGAATTGTTTTGAGTCCGTGCTAAATTGCCGACTGCTGACTGCTCTGTTTTACCGATCGAGTTACCGCCAAATAACTAACCGTCGGTATTTCTGTTTTACATGCAGTCGATAATTGTAGGATTTTTGTACTTTTTTGTAGGATGTCTTTTTTTGTATAATCTCTCCCCATTTTACCGACCGATTGATACTCAACTGTTTCGTTACTGCGCAATGACGTCATATGCAAGTATACATTGCTTACAAACAATTCTACGGAATTTTGTTATGCGTAGAAGATGACGTCATAGACTGCGTAATGATGCCACGAACCGGTTTTATTGCATCATCTTTCCTTAGTGACGTCATAGACAAGTTTAGACTGCGTAATGATGACACAATCCGGTTTTATTGCATCATCTTCTGTCACAAATGACGTCATGAACAAGTTTTAACTTGTTTTGCGCATGCTTTTAGAGTGAGGATTTACGATATAAAAGTCGGGACCTAAAATAATTTCCATTAGTCCTGAAAATACATCTGTTCCCAGTAAGCTAGTGAAGACCCTGTTACAAAGGTGAGTCTTTGAGTGGATAATTTTGTGTGTAACATAACTAAAATTTCTTTTGAATATAGAAAAAATGGATCTATCACAAGTAAACTGATCTGCTACTCTGGAAGATTTCATACCTGCTATCAAAATGAAGGATCTCTCACTCTCAATACAACTACAGAGTCAATGAATTGAGACTCGTCAAAAACAAAAAATATGGATATGCTGTTCTTGGACTATTGGAAATAACGGATGGAAAAAATGTAAACGTTTGTCTGTCCTCTTGCATCACTAGAGTGTATCAACGAGACAATTTTGGAGATCACCTAAATGAATTAGCCACCAAAGGCCAGCTATTGCTTATATATCTCGGTGGCGAATATAATAAATTTGAATTTACTACAATTGATCAATAGTACTGAATGTATGGAAAAAAATTATGTAAAATTAATCACTGTTCGATCATTTTTCCTGCTCTGCGTCACAAACGTGTCCAATCTTCATGGGGATAATCTTCAAAAAATCACACATCCTAGGAATTATCGATGTTGGGAAAAGATATATCACACATTTGATGTGAAATGTTTTACATTTAATGTCTTATATTTAATATGAAATATTTCACATTTAATATGACATTTTTTTGTGCAATCGTATGACGTCATAAGCAAATTTAGACTTGTAACTGCGTAGTTTGATGACGTCATAAACAAGTTTAGACTCGTAACTGCGTAGTTTGATGACGTCATAAACAAGTTTTAACTTTTTAGCGCATGCTCTTGGAGTGGGGATTTATGATATAAATGTTGAGACCAGAAATAATTTTCTTCAGTCCTAAATGTTCTTTAGTCATTTTTATTTGTGCTATTCTAAAGTGTACAAAATAGAAGTGTTTGTAGATGTTGAAGGATTCTATACGCATGATAAGCAGTTTATAGCTGAAGAAATTGCAATTCTATCACTGAGTGATCCAACATTTGATTATTTACTTACATTTAAACCCCCTCTCGACAGTTATAATGAAGTGATTCTATTTTCAAGTAAGGATTTTGGGGGCAAAGCCGTTCTATACCTTGGGATTTTGGCAACAATGAGTGAAAGAGTGGTTCAAGTCTCATCGGAGTCCATCAGAAGAGAAATCATTACAGCTGTTTCATCAACTGCAGAGTTTACGGAAAATGTCACCAATTGACATTGCTTATCTCGATGAAAATTTTATAATACAATCTGCAAATTCTGAAATTTGCGAAATTTGGTCAAAATTACTAACACGACTACGAAAAGATAGAAGATTTATTAATTATTTAAGATGCGAAGAATATTATACGTCAGATGATGTCATAGAAAGTCCATTTCCTTATAAAAAACAATGTATAAGGTGTCAAGAAGAAAATACATAAAAATTCATATAAAAAACGTTTATTTTTTTTTTGATTACATTAATTAATTTAGAATTAAGTTTTTTAAATTTCTCCAGCAGCTTCTTCCTCTATATGTTAAACTTACATAGATTTTCGTACTTGTCCACTCAATGGCTTATATTCTATGATGCGGTCGTGAATAATTAGACAATAAGCTGATGTATCAGCGGGAAATTGTTTTGTTTATTTAAATTTTAGTCGAACATCAACAGATCCAGATTTCAAAGATCCGTTTTGCTTTGAGCAATCAATTACGATTAAAGATGATGTATCCAAAAATTGCTTCTTCGAAAGTAATGGCTCAGCTTCTTTGCCATAGTATGATACTTGAAAATCTTTGTACATGTCGTATAACAATGCACATTGATTGTGAGTTATGTCGAGATTCATGTTGCCGTATAGATAAGACTGTGAATTGAAGAACAATTTGACATCTCTTAAATTACAGTGATCAAATTTACTCGCATATATTGTAGCCTCATTTTTACGTGCAGTTTGAAATGCAAGTATAACATATCTAGGTTTTTCAAGTTGTGTTGATGTCTGTACAGCCCACACATGTTTTGTTGTCCTTTGAAGCAATGGATATTCATACAATTCCCATGATCTGAAATTCAGTGTTATTGCCGGATCTTTTGTAATGAAATTCAATAAATTCACTTTTCTTATATCTGAGGCCGTGATGTAAGGAATTGTCCATTCAATTTTTATGAGGGAAATTTTTTCATTTGCATCAGCTGGATTTTGTTTTATGGCATTTAGATCTGTATTTGCACGTGTCAATACTAATTCATGTTTTGCATTGACAAGAATTCGCTGATAATCTTCAGCAAATCTCAATAACATCTTCAATTGATTAAAAATGTCAAAATTTCCTTTATCATTGTACAATTGTTGTCGATCATCTAACCAGCCGGCATTATACAAAGAATTTTTTTGTCTAGGCTGGAAAGATAAGTTGCCTTTTATGAGACTTGTGAGGCCAACATTTTTGTTGCGATCAATTTTCACGCCATTGAGTTCATATCGAATTTCTTCAAATAAATAGCGTATAGCTATATTTCCGAGTTTTGATGAAGCTGCGACTACTTGACCATTGAGCTTGGTAAATTTTCCAGTGATGTGTAGAGAACTTTTACTCGGAAGTAAACACAAATCTTGATGTTGGACTGAAATGCGTATTTTATCATTGTTGTTGAATGTTGCAGAAGCGTATGGCTGATGAGCATGCAGTTCATAATGTGAAATTGACTTATCAAATATCACGCCTCTATTGATAGCTAAGATTTCTTCTTCCGCAGCCATGGCAGTCAACATGCAAAACAGCACACTTTTACTTGATTTGTATGTGTGGTTTCAGGCCTAAGCTTTTCATAAATAAATAGTTCTGATGACTTAGTCGTTTGGGTGTTTTTGTCGTTGACTGACGATATTTCGGCGTGGTAACTCAGTTTTATAGCTTTGTCCAATGATTTGCTTGTTAACAATGCTCATTATTTCACGGATTTCCCATGTAATTGTATTGTTATTGTTTCTCCTCGGACGTTAACTGATTCTCCGTCTTGATCAACAATTCTTAATTGGATACGATGTATTGCTTGCACGGCGATTGGCAGATAAATGACGTTGGATGGCACTTCAATGATTTTATATTCTGGAGGAACTGAAGGTAAGAATTCATGAATTGTATGCACTAATTTATTATTCATGTACGCTCCTGTTGTAATGTTACACTTACCTCTCAGTGCATTTATTTTCAAGATGGACACTAGAGAATCAGATGTTTGATTTGACTTGGGAGAAACAAATCATGAACTGAACCCCAACAAACGACCAATCGAATCGTTTAGTACAAAATTTATGAGTGCGTTTTCACTGTAAATTTCACTGTGTAACTCATTGTGGCTAGGTTTAATAGTAATGGATAATTCGGGATCAGCATTCTTCAAATCATTTCCAATGTCTTCAATTTCGTAGCTCCCCGTAGGTATTTCGATAGTTCTCTCATTATTTTTCACTGCATAATGAAATCTATTATTCCCTTAATCAATTGGGATAGAATTGAATATTAATAATTCAACAAGTCCCAATACATAATTTTTGGACTTTGTTAATTCAATCGACGGGAAATAATAAGCCTCCAACATGGAGGACTGTCCAGACAGTGTTATTGTGGAAGAATCATCCATAACTAAAGTATTTTTATCATTTTACTCTCCTTTTATACTTTTCAGAAACTTCAAACATCAATGTTCACAATTTGTTGTCGAATAATCTTGATACTTTGTATGAATGTAAAGTATGCTAACACCATTTAGATATTTTTCCAAGTTCTAGCGAGGGTTTTAAATTTCCAAAACTATTAAAGTATATGACTTTTTTCCCGCGTTTTTTATGCGCCACCCAGTGAGTTCCAGGTCCATCTTTGTTATCAAGATTAATTATAGCTGATTCATTTTTCCTGGGTTTCGATTTCGTTAAATATTTTTCATAAAAACATCACGATAATATGGAATTTTTATGATTTTTGCATACTTCAAAATATTGACGTTACTTAATGCTCGATGTGGTATCTCTATGCGTTTTTGCCGGTTCCAAGTACAATCCGCATCCTCGTTTCCGGCATTTGAAGCGTAGACCTCGTCCTAAAGCTATTGCTTCTATTTCCTCATTATGACGTTTTGCTCCATCTAATTGGCGTTGAGCAGCTCTATCATTATTGAATGTTTTCGCTATACCTGAAGCTCTCCCAGCTAGAGCACCAATCGCAATCAATCCAGCGAATATCGGTATATGTGGTAATACACCACCAACATTTGTGCGTACAGATAATACTCGTGGAATTTTAACATTTTTTTTCGACCAATCGTTTTTCCAGCTTTTCGTGCAGCTATCAATGCTGATTTTATCGGATCGGCACCCGAATTGATCATCAACTTGGCCGAATCCACAATCTGTCTTGAAGGTTTTTTCTTTGAACCTTTTCTAACTTTTTTCTTATCCACTCTTTTCTTCAAGCCCATTTCGAATTTTGATTTAATTTTTATGATATTTGTGACTCCTAATGGAGCAGCTTATTTACCGAAATTTGCGTCTTTAGCGAACACTCTTTGCCAAGATTTTCCAGCAAGCATTTTATCAGCAGCGTTTCTTGCTTCTACGATTTCTCGATTTTTCAAGTATGCAATATCGTGCTCTTTACAAGCTGCGTCCAACGGATTAACACCAGAATCTCCACGTGCTAATCTCTGTTGTGATTTCGTACCAGGTCCGCAGTACTGATAACCTGGAACATGCAACTCGAATGGCAGTTTATTGATGATTGAATTCACTAAGCTAGCTCCACGTCTGCACTCTATCATATCGTCTCTAATACTGAAAGTCCATCCATAAAAGTCGCGCATTTATACTCTAGCTCGTCAGTTGATATCGAGATGAATTTCGAACAACAGAGAATGCAATTACCGGTGACAAACTTTGACAATGTTGTGCCACAATCTATAAAAATTCAACGTCACAGTAATTCATTGCCAAGTAGTATTCGCGGTGTAATATGTGGTCCTTCGAATTGTGGGAAAACGAATGCACTCTCGGCCCTTATCACTTATCCGAATGGTTTACGATTTGAGAATTTCTATTTGTATTCCAAATCTATACATCAACCAAAGTATAAATTTTTAAAAAAATCCCATAAACCCGTTAAAGGAATGGGTTATTTTCATTTCAATGAACATGAGGAGGTTGTGAAACTTGATCAAGCAAAACCCAATTCAATTATGATTTTTGACACTGTGGCATGCGAAAAGCAAGATAATATGCGTGCATATTTTTGTATGGGACGACACAGGGATGTAGATTGTTTTTATCACTATCAAATATTCCTAAACATTTATCGCGAGATAATACAAATTTTCTCGTGCTTTTCCGACAAGACGATATGAATCTAAAACATATTTATGATGATCATGTGAATACAGACATGTAATTTACAAAATTTCGAGATCTCCGCTCGAAATTTTGAAAGGATAAGTACGGATTTGTAGTTATCGACAAAGATAGTGAAATAAATTGTAAACGGTATAGGAAGTGATTTGATTGCTTCGTTAACATATAAATTAATCGACGAAAAGGAAATCAAGAACATTCAAGTAGATGTCATCAAAGTGACAATATGAAGTCAATAAAAGTGCAGAAAAAAGCCGATATGTTGCATCAAATTGCTAGAGCTAGTTTTGCAATACGGCGGAAACATGAAGTGATGAAACATGGACGAGAAAATACCCAACGAGCTATGGATGTAATGTTTAAACCCGTTATAGCTCCTCTGTGACAATTAGTTGCAAAAACACTAATTGAAGAAGAGTTTGATGCAAGTATTAAAAAAAAAAAGCCAATTAAAGAAGATCCGATGAAAGAAGAACCCATGAGTTTTCAAGCAAATTACCATGCTGTTAATTAGGAAAGTGGTAATAGGAAAGTGGGTGAAAGTGCGAAAAATCGCTCTGTATTATTCAAGGGAAAAAAAGGTAGTAAAAGTGAATAATTAAAGCAAATAAGTGTAGGAACTAAAGTTAAAGGTCACCTGAGCCGAACAGAGGTTACAAGGAGACAGATAAAAGTGAGACAAGGTCAAAAAAAGGGAAATTTTAGAAGTGCGCGGGAACACGAGAGGAAAGTAGGCAAGATGGCGGACAGTCAGCGAGCTCAGACTGAGCCACATAATGATGGCCAGGCAACAGAAACAGCATTTGCAGGTACAGAGCGAGGAGAAAGTGATGAAGCAGGAGCAGTGCCCAATGCAGAAATCACAATAAGCGAAACGCCAAAAACCTCAAAAGAGGATAAACCAAAGAGAGGGAGGCCGAAGGTGTCCAGTAGCAGAAAATGCAGCGTCCAGATGAAAAAGGCGGGAGACAAAAACGAGCAAGTACGCATAGAGAGTTTCCTCAAATAATGTACAAGTATAGGAGAAGAGGCAGAGGAAGCAGATAACCGAGTATGCGGCGAGGAGATTATAGCATGAAGAAACCCAAGAGAGGGGCACAAAAGCAAAACAGGTGATCAAGGAAACAAAGAGAAAGGGGCGAGTAGTAAGAGTGCGTGTGATAAAGTAAAAGACAAGGACAGTAAAGAAGCTAGAGAAGCGCGGTGCTTCGAGCATAAGACAAAAGGCAGAGAGAAAAGAAGTGGAGAGAGTGGCGCAGTCGTTAACTCGAGCGAGGAAGCGAGAGAAAACTTGAGGGAAGACTCAAGAAGCACGAGCACGCAACACAGCGGTGTTAGCAGCGAGAAGTCAGCTCAAGGCTGAAGCCGGCTGAAGAAAGAGGGCGTCTAAGAATTGCGGAGCATTCAAAGAGCAATGAAGTTAGGCCCACGCATCGAAACAATGGAGAACCCCCAACAAAAGTGAATGAAGAGGGACAAGCAAAAGCAAGTGAAAGAGACGACAGATTCGAGCCGATAAGGGAAGAAACAGATGAATGGTATGAGAAAAGAAACACAAGAAGAAAAGAGACAGGGAATAGTAGCAGAACAAGGTACAGTGAGCGCAGAGCGCAAAGTTCAAAAAAAATAATGTGGAAAGTAAAACTACTGACACTGCTAGTGGGGGAGGAGCTCCGAAAGGAATTAATGGAGAGGATAAAGAGAAAATGGAACATCTGCATACGATACAGGTCGAGTGAGAGTTTAAATAGCCAACTAAAGGTATCAAGTGTGATCGAGGACAGGCTCGAAGCCAAAATTAATATAAACAATGTGAGATTTGGGGCTGGGAATCTAATAGTAGTGTATTGTGATTCCATGAGAGAGAAACGAAATTTGATGATGATCAAGGGGAGATTGAAAAACTCGAACATTTGGTTAGACGAGGACAGCACATCAAGAGAGGTGTAAGTGCAAAAATGACTGAGAGAGGAAGCACAATATGCGAGAGAAGAAGGAAAACAGGTGAAAGTGAGCTATCAGAATATAATAATGGATGGGGTGACGTGTTTGTGGAGAGAAGAACTGGGAGCGATGCGAAGAGAAGAAGAACGTTCAAGGAGTAGCTAGCTTGATCAGAAAGGCACAGTGATGCAAAATCAGCTAGAGGAAGTAGACCTTGATAGGGCAGCAAGTGACGGGGAGATAAATAACAGGGTAGTGCTGTGGAACATTGCAGGGGTGAGAGGAATTGTAGGTGCTGCAGAATGGTTGAAATTACAGGATATAGTGATGTTGTCAGAGACTTTTATCACAGAAGCAAAGCAAAGTGAGTGTATCGGGTACATTAAGAGGTTCATAGAAGGATTCGAATGGTGGGCTAAGCCTGCAATTCGAGGAGACAACAAGAGGGGCAGAGCAAGTGGAGGTCATTTAGTAGGCATAAAAAGCAGTGTAACAAACAATTTGATGGTGAGTGAATGGGAGTTTGGCATCATAATGGCAGAAAAAGCAAATACAGCACGGCAAGGTTCGTTAATAATAAGCGTATACAATAATGTCGGCTTCAAAAATGTTAAAAGTAAACTACGAGACTGTATAATGGAGGCGACCGAGAAGTGTGAGAGAGTATTTATAATGGGAGACTTAAACGCTAGAATTAGAGAAAAGCAGGGAATGCAAGTCGTACGATAAAATTTGTAACGCAGGGGGGGGGGACTATTGTCATTTTGCGATGAGCTTGGTCTGAAGGTTATGAATGGAAGGACGAATGGGGATCACGAGGGAAAGATTACGTTTGTGGGAGGTGCGGAGGAATGTTGTGGCTCAGTTCTTGATCTGGTCCTGGTTGTTGACAGGGGCATAGGCAATGAAATAGAGTAGTTAAAGGTAGTAAATGCATTAGAGTCGGATCATCTGCCACTGTCCATTACAATTAAAACTAAGACCCAAAATGACAATGAAGAGCACACTAATCCGTCAAGATTTCGGAGGACAAGGACGGAGGAAAATGCGAACTTGGATACGGACGGAAACGACAAAAACGCGGACGGACTATACAGGATCGAACAGAGGGGGCTTAAATAGGCTGAAGACAAAGCGGAAGAGTACGTGAAGGCGAGTGCGGCTCACTTAGCAGGACACCAGGAAGAGATCACTAATAGGGGGTGGGGAGGATGTAAAGAGCACGTGAGAACAGCGGCAGCGAATGCAGGCATGTCAGAACTAAATGGAAATAGGAGGGTGTCGAAGAGCACTAGAAACCACAGGGCGTACTAGCCATGGTTTAATGAAAGGTGCAAAGAAGCGAGAAGGGAAGTATGGGGATGCCTGAAAGCGTACGTGAAAGATAGTCAGAATAGGAAGCGAAAAAGCGAGTTAGTCAGTGGAGGAAAAAGTTAAGATTAGTATGCAAGCGAGAAAAAAATATGTGGATCAAAAACAAGTGAGAGAAAGTGAACAAAGCAAAGGATATGTCACAGTGGTGGGAAGCGATAAACAAATATAGAAAAAAAAGGAGAGTGGGAGTTTCGGATAAAATTAAGGGGAAGCAATGGCAAAATATTATGCAAGGTTACTTCAGGTGGAGAGGGAGAGGGCAAGCGAAATCGAAATAAAACTAGGGAATGTCGAGACAGGGGGGGGGGGGGGCAGTGAACCTAAAAAGCTCAATGGGCATACATCTTTTAATGAGGTGGTGAGCACAATAAGAAAGCTAGGAAATAACAAAGCACCGAGGGAGGATGGAATTAAAGCGGAATTCTCCAAGGCCCTGCCCAAAGAAAACCAGGTAGTGCGGGCAGAGGTCATGGGGGAGATTTGGAAAGAGGGAAAACTTCCTGTAGGATGGGAAAAAGCGAGGATAGCGCCGATTTACAAAAGGGGGGGGGGGAAGATGGTAAACCTGAAAATTACAGAGGCATATCATTGCTTAGCACGGGATATAAAGTATTAACAATGATAATAGCGGAGAGGATAAGCAAGTGGGTGGAAAACAACGGAATTAAGGGGGAGAGACAAGCGGGATTCAGAAAGGAAAGGGGAACGAGGGACCACATCTTCGTGCTAAACGCTTTAGTCAATAACAAGCTAAAAACAAGGGGGCAAAAGTTTTACGTTGCGTTCATACGACGCACAAGCGGAAATAAGGATAAACAAAAGAGTAACGGAAAAATTTATAGCTAATCGGGGGGTGAGACAGGGCTGTGCGTTAAGTGCGATTCTGTTCGATTTGTTCATTATTGACTTCGAGGAGGGCTTAGAGAGGGGGAAGATCGGGGGAACGGTAATGGGAGGAGTGACATTCTACGCACTGAAGTACGCTGATGACATAGCCATGGTCGCAAATGACGGGGGGGGGGGGGCTAAGAGAAATGCTAAAGAACACAGAAAGATATGTAGAGAAGAATGAACTGGAAGTCATCGTTAAAAAAACTAAAATAATGATTTTAAAAAACGGGAGAAGGAAGAAAATAGAGATGCAGTGGAAGTTCAAAGGAGAGACAATCGAGGTAGTAGATAACTTTAAGTATCTTGGGTACTGGTTCTCAACAAAAGTGGAAGGGTCAAAGCAGAGGAACGAGATGGGCGCAAAATATCAGAAAGAAATAAACACGACATGGGGGTTGTATAAAAGAGCGGGTAGGCATAGGATACGGGACAGATTGTACCTTATGAATACATTAGTAAGATGGGGCGAAGTGAGCAAAATTTCCAAAATGCAAGATCGAATGTGCAAGATGTCCATGGGATTAACGGGAAATACACCTAGATATATTTGGCAGCGGGAACTTGGGGTATACACATTTGAGCAAGTAATCAGAGAAAGAGCAGCGAGATGCTTGGTTGAGATTACAAGAATGAAGGAGGAAAGATGGCTGAAAGTCTGCTTGAGGGAGGAGATGACAGGGATATTGGACAACAAGCCGTCAGCATGGGGAAGGGAGTTGGAAGAGATACTCAATAAAATGGGAAAAAAGAAAATTGTAAAGCAAATATACAATAGCAGTAGATAGACAGAATTAGTGAAAAATTATATGAAGGACTGGACAAACTATGGGCGGACGAGTTAGAAGGTGAGAAGAGAAAAATCAGTAACTCCACTTTCAACACGTTATATGGGAGAATCATGTCGAATGGTGAAGAATTCCCTTATTATTGGAACTCGTGGGAGCACACACCGAGGGGGGGGGGGGGGGAAGAGTGGGCGAGTCTAAGGTGCGGTAATGTAGGGAGAGCATTTAAGAAAGGATATGTAAATTGGAAGTGTAGATTCTGCAATGACAAGCTAGAAACGGTAGCGCATCTTATATGCTGTGAGAGGGCAAGGGAGCATGTAGGAAAAGACAACAGGATTTACGCAAATGAGTGGAAGACAGTGGGAGTTGAAAAAGAGGTTGAAAAAAAAATAATCGAAAAGCTAAAAAACAACCAAATGGATAAAAAGATGTACATATATTTTAGAAAAATAGAAAGGGCAATCAGGGCCAGCTCGGGGCAGGAAGGGGGAAAGAGGGAGAGAGTACAATAAAGTGGCACTGAGGTGGAGAAAAAGTATGTATGAAGAGTGTACAGAGCGAAACGAGAAATAAGATATAGAATTAGGTAAAAATTGTAAGAGGAAGTATTGTAAAGAACCCTGCGGAGCAGGGTGTACAATTAAAAATAAATTATATATATTATTATTATACGAACAATAAAGATAAAAAGCTACACTGTGTGGGACATGCTTTTGCGTCTCATCTTCTTGCGGCTCTAAAGTACACTCAAGATCGACATATATTGCAAATGCTACAGGATCTTTACATTTAAAATTCCTAAAACTAATAATCAGATCTTCTTTTCTCTGAAGAAACACCATTCGAACTTTGTTCATTTTAAAACAATCAAGTTTGTGATTTTCATATGACTTTTGCAATTTTAAGCGATTCAAACATCGATTGCACAGTAATGATTTGTAGTTAGTTCGTTTTGTCCAGCATCCCACGAGGCGTGAAAGAATTCTGATTAAAGCATAGTGGAAAATAGGATGGAAATTTTCATCATCCATCTCAGCGTCAATAACCAGAAGATAAATAGTTGGTATGTTTGATTCAAAGTTATTGCTCAAATATACAGGTATTATTACACTTTTTTCGGATTCTTCATTGATAACATTAGACTCAATACCGTACACGTTGATGGCTAAGTTGTTCATAACTTCGAAACGTGGGATGCTTATTAATGCAATGGGAAATTGTGTACCTTGATACTTTAATTCTTTGTTAATACACTTGTATGAAGTTGTACTTTCGGAATGAGCTACTTCAAAGGGATATATAGCTGCAGTAATTAACCACAAAAAAAGAAGTGTTGATTAAGAAATTTTGAAATGTTCTCTCTCAATGTTTTTATAACTTCAGCTTGATAACGATTTGCTTTTTTCAATGCACGCAATCGATCAGATTCATGGAGTTTAATTGTTTTATTTAATTCTTCTCTTAAAATTATTCGATATTCTTGGAAAGATTCTATATGTTGTTCAACTTGTACATCAAGAGTCTTGAATATCTCAGTATTTCTTTCAATTGATGTCTTCGAATTCGAAACCGTTTCTTTCAAAAGACGTAATTCGATTTCAATAAATTTTTTCAAAACGTCAATTTTTTTTTCAACAACCTCCAATGATACAGCATCATTCGGATCTACTGGCTGGGCAAGGTTGCATAATCTTTTATCATTTATATCATACTGATCGTCAATTAAAAATTGATATCCAATGCCAGATGGACCTTGGATAGCACTTTTTTGTGCATCGTTTTTATGAAAAATATTTAACGAAATCGAAACCCAGGAAAAATGAATCAGCTATAATTAATCTTGATAACAAAGATGGACCTGGAACTCACTGGGTGGCGCATAAAAAACGCGGGAAAAAAGTCATATACTTTAATAGTTTTGGAAATTTAAAACCCTCGCTAGAACTTGGAAAAATATCTAAATGGTGTTAGCATACTTTACATTCATACAAAGTATCAAGATTATTCGACAACAAATTGTGAACATTGATGTTTGAAGTTTCTGAAAAGTATAAAAGGAGAGTAAAATGATAAAAATACTTTAGTTATGGATGATTCTTCCACAATAACACTGTCTGGACAGTCCTCCATGTTGGAGGCTTATTATTTCCCGTCGATTGAATTAACAAAGTCCAAAAATTATGTATTGGGACTTGTTGAATTATTAATATTCAATTCTATCCCAATTGATTAAGGGAATAATAGATTTCATTATGCAGTGAAAAATAATGAGAGAACTATCGAAATACCTACGGGGAGCTACGAAATTGAAGACATTGGAAATGATTTGAAGAATGCTGATCCCGAATTATCCATTACTATTAAACCTAGCCACAATGAGTTACACAGTGAAATTTACAGTGAAAACGCACTCATAAATTTTGTACTAAACGATTCGATTGGTCGTTTGTTGGGGTTCAGTTCATGATTTGTTTCTCCCAAGTCAAATCAAACATCTGATTCTCTAGTGTCCATCTTGAAAATAAATGCACTGAGAGGTAAGTGTAACATTACAACAGGAGCGTACATGAATAATAAATTAGTGCATACAATTCATGAATTCTTACCTTCAGTTCCTCCAGAATATAAAATCATTGAAGTGCCATCCAACGTCATTTATCTGCCAATCGCCGTGCAAGCAATACATCGTATCCAATTAAGAATTGTTGATCAAGACGGAGAATCAGTTAACGTCCGAGGAGAAACAATAACAATACAATTACATGGGAAATCCGTGAAATAATGAGCATTGTTAACAAGCAAATCATTGGACAAAGCTATAAAACTGAGTTACCACGCCGAAATATCGTCAGTCAACGACAAAAACACCCAAACGACTAAGTCATCAGAACTATTTATTTATGAAAAGCTTAGGCCTGAAACCACACATACAAATCAAGTAAAAGTGTGCTGTTTTGCATGTTGACTGCCATGGCTGCGGAAGAAGAAATCTTAGCTATCAATAGAGGCGTGATATTTGATAAGTCAATTTCACATTATGAACTGCATGCTCATCAGCCATACGCTTCTGCAACATTCAACAACAATGATAAAATACGCATTTCAGTCCAACATCAAGATTTGTGTTTACTTCCGAGTAAAAGTTCTCTACACATCACTGGAAAATTTACCAAGCTCAATGGTCAAGTAGTCGCAGCTTCATCAAAACTCGGAAATATAGCTATACGCTATTTATTTGAAGAAATTCGATATGAACTCAATGGCGTGAAAATTGATCGCAACAAAAATGTTGGCCTCACAAGTCTCATAAAAGGCAACTTATCTTTCCAGCCTAGACAAAAAAATTCTTTGTATAATGCCGGCTGGTTAGATGATCGACAACAATTGTACAATGATAAAGGAAATTTTGACATTTTTAATCAATTGAAGATGTTATTGAGATTTGCTGAAGATTATCAGCGAATTCTTGTCAATGCAAAACATGAATTAGTATTGACACGTGCAAATACAGATCTAAATGCCATAAAACAAAATCCAGCTGATGCAAATGAAAAAATTTCCCTCATAAAAATTGAATGGACAATTCCTTACATCACGGCCTCAGATATAAGAAAAGTGAATTTATTGAATTTCATTACAAAAGATCCGGCAATAACACTGAATTTCAGATCATGGGAATTGTATGAATATCCATTGCTTCAAAGGACAACAAAACATGTGTGGGCTGTACAGACATCAACACAACTTGAAAAACCTAGATATGTTATACTTGCATTTCAAACTGCACGTAAAAATGAGGCTACAATATATGCGAGTAAATTTGATCACTGTAATTTAAGAGATGTCAAATTGTTCTTCAATTCACAGTCTTATCTATACGGCAACATGAATCTCGACATAACTCACAATCAATGTGCATTGTTATACGACATGTACAAAGATTTTCAAGTATCATACTATGGCAAAGAAGCTGAGCCATTACTTTCGAAGAAGCAATTTTTGGATACATCATCTTTAATCGTAATTGATTGCTCAAAGCAAAACGGATCTTTGAAATCTGGATCTGTTGATGTTCGACTAAAATTTAAATTAACAAAACAATTTCCCGCTGATACATCAGCTTATTGTCTAATTATTCACGACCGCATCATAGAATATAAGCCATTGAGTGGACAAGTACGAAAATCTATGTAAGTTTAACATATAGAGGAAGAAGCTGCTGGAGAAATTTAAAAAACTTAATTCTAAATTAATTAATGTAATCAAAAAAAAAATAAACGTTTTTTATATGAATTTTTATGTATTTTCTTCTTGACACCTTATACATTGTTTTTTATAAGGAAATGGACTTTCTATGACATCATCTGACGTATAATATTCTTCGCATCTTAAATAATTAATAAATCTTCTATCTTTTCGTAGTCGTGTTAGTAATTTTGACCAAATTTCGCAAATTTCAGAATTTGCAGATTGTATTATAAAATTTTCATCGAGATAAGCAATGTCAATTGGTGACATTTTCCGTAAACTCTGCAGTTGATGAAACAGCTGTAATGATTTCTCTTCTGATGGACTCCGATGAGACTTGAACCACTCTTTCACTCATTGTTGCCAAAATCCCAAGGTATAGAACGGCTTTGCCCCCAAAATCCTTACTTGAAAATAGAATCACTTCATTATAACTGTCGAGAGGGGGTTTAAATGTAAGTAAATAATCAAATGTTGGATCACTCAGTGATAGAATTGCAATTTCTTCAGCTATAAACTGCTTATCATGCGTATAGAATCCTTCAACATCTACAAACACTTCTATTTTGTACACTTTAGAATAGCACAAATAAAAATGACTAAAGAACATTTAGGACTGAAGAAAATTATTTCTGGTCTCAACATTTATATCATAAATCCCCACTCCAAGAGCATGCGCTAAAAAGTTAAAACTTGTTTATGACGTCATCAAACTACGCAGTTACGAGTCTAAACTTGTTTATGACGTCATCAAACTACGCAGTTACAAGTCTAAATTTGCTTATGACGTCATACGATTGCACAAAAAAATGTCATATTAAATGTGAAATATTTCATATTAAATATAAGACATTAAATGTAAAACATTTCACATCAAATGTGTGATATATCTTTTCCCAACATCGATAATTCCTAGGATGTGTGATTTTTTGAAGATTATCCCCATGAAGATTGGACACGTTTGTGACGCAGAGCAGGAAAAATGATCGAACAGTGATTAATTTTACATAATTTTTTTCCATACATTCAGTACTATTGATCAATTGTAGTAAATTCAAATTTATTATATTCGCCACCGAGATATATAAGCAATAGCTGGCCTTTGGTGGCTAATTCATTTAGGTGATCTCCAAAATTGTCTCGTTGATACACTCTAGTGATGCAAGAGGACAGACAAACGTTTACATTTTTTCCATCCGTTATTTCCAATAGTCCAAGAACAGCATATCCATATTTTTTGTTTTTGACGAGTCTCAATTCATTGACTCTGTAGTTGTATTGAGAGTGAGAGATCCTTCATTTTGATAGCAGGTATGAAATCTTCCAGAGTAGCAGATCAGTTTACTTGTGATAGATCCATTTTTTCTATATTCAAAAGAAATTTTAGTTATGTTACACACAAAATTATCCACTCAAAGACTCACCTTTGTAACAGGGTCTTCACTAGCTTACTGGGAACAGATGTATTTTCAGGACTAATGGAAATTATTTTAGGTCCCGACTTTTATATCGTAAATCCTCACTCTAAAAGCATGCGCAAAACAAGTTAAAACTTGTTCATGACGTCATTTGTGACAGAAGATGATGCAATAAAACCGGATTGTGTCATCATTACGCAGTCTAAACTTGTCTATGACGTCACTAAGGAAAGATGATGCAATAAAACCGGTTCGTGGCATCATTACGCAGTCTATGACGTCATCTTCTACGCATAACAAAATTCCGTAGAATTGTTTGTAAGCAATGTATACTTGCATATGACGTCATTGCGCAGTAACGAAACAGTTGAGTATCAATCGGTCGGTAAAATGGGGAGAGATTATACAAAAAAAGACATCCTACAAAAAAGTACAAAAATCCTACAATTATCGACTGCATGTAAAACAGAAATACCGACGGTTAGTTATTTGGCGGTAACTCGATCGGTAAAACAGAGCAGTCAGCAGTCGGCAATTTAGCACGGACACGAACCTTGATCTGTTTTTTCGGATGGGGGGGGGCTACTAGCTTATCTACTGATAGGGGTATAACCACTTTTAACTAATGGATATCAGAAAAGATCAATATCTCGTGGAGGTAACAGTTGATTGTAGATAAATCATTGTAATTCAATGGTATTATTTTTCAAGTGTAAATTTAGATTATCTCCTTGTAGTCTATATTCTTATCTATCTATAGTCTGAAATGTTTCTCTTGACTGAATAATAAAACAACTCAAGGTAACTTCTGCCAACTCATCTTAGCTAAGTCGACTACTCTAGTTAATTCCTAGGTATAGATTTCCCTTCTCAAAGGACCTAGAAGGTTCGAGAACACAAAGCTTCGGGTATATTAGTTAGTATTCTTCTGTATTCTTCAGTTATTGCGCTCATCTGTAGACGCTGGTCATTGTTGGTTACTGGCTAGTATTTGTACGTGTTAGTACTCGGACGACTCATTGGCATCATCGAATGATGCTAACCGAGACAACTCGGTATAACAGTCAAATCAGACCTTCAATTTTTACTGCTAACTGTCCTCCTGTGATCTCATTTCATCTTTTTCCACCAGCTCACTGAAGTCAGGGCAGACACGAAAAGATGACAATTTCTAGTAGACACTATTATATTTATTAGGGTGTACAAAAAAAAACATCAACATTTTTTTTCTTTACTCTTCACTCGAAATATCGTAGGATATATGTAAACAAACATCTTGACTGAAGCGGAGATCAGAATTTCAATTTTAAAAAATCCTTCATCAAACCTAATGTTCTACTATCAAAATTATACAGAAAATAAGATTTTTTATGTTGTTTACTGCTGCAAGCTATGAATAAATTTGTTTTCTGTAAAATTAATCGAACAACCTTACTAAGTATTATTTTTTTAACAAAAAATTTCATTGAGTCAAATTTCTATAATTAATATTCCACTTTCCACAGAGCCATAAAATCAGAATTTGTTGAAATTATAAGTATTATACATTTTCAAGCTAAATAATTGAAGATAGAATAAAAATTTAAACAGTCATTTTCTAAGCTAACTGACGCTTTACAAAAAAGTTCCTGACTAATTTCTCGTCTTTCAAATTCAAATTTAAAAAACAAAAAATAGTTCCTAAGTTACAGACCCTTAAAGACTGATTTTACTCATTTCTTCTTTTCACCAAGTGATCTACTGATAAGAGCATTCAAAAATTAGTTAAAAATTTTTCAGTATATAAAATTCTAAAGAGTCATTTAAGACGTGTATATGGCGCGACATTTTACTGACATCCGAAGATAGCAGTTTTAGTAGAATTTAATTTAAGGTATTTTTTAATGTTCTTATCAATAGATCACTCGATAAAAGTAAAATATTGGTGTGGGACTATTCGCTGTGAATATACACATGGTATTTCATGATTTTCTGCATTTCATGACACTTATTGTGGGTATCTTAAAAACAGAAATATTTTCTTGGAAACTGTAGACGTGCACAACGTAAAAAAAACATTTTCTACGAAAAAGTACTAATCTAATTTGTCTTAAAATAAACGTAATTAGATATTTCTCTAAAAAAACCCCGCTTTTGAAACAATTTAAAAATATTTGTAGAACAGTTGATCAAACAAAGTAAATGTAAAGAAAAAAATTGTAGAATAAAAAATTTCCTATAAAAAACTACTCAAACTTTTTTTGAATAAATTTGAAAGAACGGTTGATTTTTCGTACAAAATGTAAGAAAGTTAAATATTAGAGATTAAAAATACTACAAAAACATCTCGACAATTTGTCAGTTTTGAATTTTAATTTTGTTTTTTGCCAAGAATCGAAAAAACATTCGACAAACAACATTAAAATTGCTCTTAGCTCTTCTTCTCTGGATTCTCTATCGAATAGGTTTGGTGTGAAGTCGATATCTCAATTAGTTTTTGAGAAACCGCGGATGAACTAGAGGCCTGGGTATGATTGGTTTGCCCAAGCTGCTAACTTCTCATTTGGTGCTTTCAATAAGTAAAAACTATTTTACAATCTGTATGACAATTTGAATTCAGTTATTCATTCAGACTCATTATATAAATAATTTTAAATGAAGTTAATTCAAAGTTAACATTTTTATTTTTTATTCTTGAAATAACCGTAACAAAAAATATTGACATCTTTTTATTAGTTATAAAAAAGAACTGTCAATTTAATCTGAATAAAAATTGTATAAATGTATTTTGCTGTTGTTATCTGTCGAATAGAATAAGTATGAAGTTAATATCTTGCTCAGTTCTCAAGATATTGACAAAAAAATTTGATTTGCATTATTTTTATTAATACTTTTTTTGTTACACCAAAAAAACCCGTTGTTTAATTTTAATGAAAATTTTATCAGTGTATCTTTTGATTGTAATTTTTCGGATAGAATTGGTTAAGAATCAATATCTCGCTCGGTTCTTGAGTTATTGTTGGAGAAAAATGTTTCACTAATGCACAAACGAACAAACGTACAGACGCACACATAGACATTATCTTAAAAATTATGAATTCGAACTCTGCTGACCATAAAATGTGAAGATTCGTCGAAATTTTAACTTGATTACTTTGACCCATCACAATAACTTCCAAATGAGAAGTTAAAAATATCTGAACACCCGTTTGTACGAAACTGTATACATACATGCGTCTTTCTAAAAAACATTTCTATGAATTCTTCACGTGTCGAAACGTTGAGATCTGTTAGAATCTCGAAGTCACCGAATGGAATCAGTACAATAACTTCTTTATGGGAAGTTAAAAATGAGTAAAATCAGTCTTTAAGGGTTTGTAACTTAGGAACTATTTGAAATACGAGAAATTAGTCAGGAACTTTTTTGTAAAGCGTCAGTTAGCTTAGAAAATGACTGTTTAAATTTTTATTCTATCTTCAATTATTTAGCTTGAAAATGTATAATACTTATAATTTCAACAAATTCTGATTTTATGGCTCTGTGGAAAGTGGAATAGTAATTATAGAAATTTGACTCAATGAAATTTTTTGTTAAAAAAATAATACTTAGTAAGGTTGTTCGATTAATTTTACAGAAAACAAATTTATTCATAGCTTGCAGCAGTAAACAACATAAAAAATCTTATTTTCTGTATAATTTTGATAGTAAAACATTAGGTTTAATGAAGGATTTTTTAAAATTGAAATTACTTACAGCTCCGATAACCCTCAAAAAATTCAGTATGTTGTACAGTTTTCTATGCTGTTAAAAACAAAATCAGTATTTCGTTATGCACATCACAGCGTACTCACGATAATTGAGGATTATTATATAGCAGATAGTGAATAATCGATGATGCCGAATCATTCGCTTTGGTGCCAATTGATGAATTCTTCAGTAAATATTTTCCATTTGGTAAACTCAACAATAATTTCCGTAATCTCTGTGAAATTTGTTTTTTAATTTATAACTTCAAAATATTATGATTAAATCTATTCCATTTGTTAGTTATAAATAAAACTGTATACACTTCGACTTTGATATGAACTCAAAGACTATGTTGGAAGTTTTTTCTTGAAAAATATAATTTCACGATGATGCCATGTAAAAAAATTATTCAAAAAATTTATTTTGTAATTTATTGACGGGTGGGAAGGAAGGCACCTTCAATATTGAATAATAGAATACCGTATTATTTCCTTCAATAAATATACATAAATTTCCAAGTATTTTTGAAATTCAGTTGTCTATGACGGTGATATATAACTAATATGATCATGAAATATTTGTTTACATGCGATGATCGTATTCGTTAACACCTTTAAAAAATAAATCGAAGATAATGACTTATCGGTTTAATTAATAATTTCACGTTATCGTGTCTAAATCTTATGGATAAATACCACAGAAATTGTCATACTCAAAATTTTATATTCTTTCTAGATAATACCTAGGACTTTTAAATGAATATCTCATGTTTTCTTTAGCAACAGGTGCAATAGATTTAAAATTAGAATACTAAATTTAGTAAAAAAAATAATTGTATGTATCGATCGATGCTTAACTGAACTAGCGATATTTTTGTGTATTCCTTTTTTATTAATGAAAATATGCAATCAATAATCGCGTGACGTACAATCTCACTAAAATCAATGTTCACGCTAACTCTACCAACCTCTTTATAAGTTAAACTACTTACGTGTTAGTTTCTAATTCGTATATTTGTATAATTCTGTATGAATATAGTCTGCAGTTTCTTGCTTTCCCGTAGTGAACTTCTATAGTAACGTCTCATTGGTACATGTATCCTATCATGACTTGTGTTCTGATACTGTGTACTCACATGAATCCGTGCGTTTCGCCTTTTCCGTGAGTTAATCAATCTTTATTCAACAGTAAACCATATATTAGTCAATTTTTAAAAAATTCATTTGAAAGAAACCTTGTTCTTTTATAGATATTAATTTTCTTCTTATTTTTGGGTACAAGTCTCGCTACAGTAATGAAGGCGCTATCCATCTCGCTATGTGCGCGAGAGAGAAACAACATGGCGATGAAGCGTATGGTGTTGCCGGCTCAGTACCGTAGCGGGACTTGTACCCGAAAAAATTTATATCCATAAAACAACAAGGTTTCTTTTAAATAAATTTTTTAGAAATTGACTAATATATGGTTTACTATTGAATAAAGATTGATTAACTCACGAAAAAGGCGAAACTGAAATAATTATTATAATGTCTCCCTCTAACGCACACCGCGGCCTATAGCGCTGTCTCGCTTAGATACACGGGGACAGAAAATCGCGAGAAAAACATCGAAAAGTGGCAATTTCTTTTATGGTAACTTTTTTCTACATATCATCACACACCTCTTAACGCAAAAAAAAAATTGCCTTTTTTTGCAAAAAGTTTGAGCAAACGGAGCAATTTTTGCCTCGTTGACTGGACTATTATTGTTGAATGTATAAACACCAGATGACGTTATTAGTATTTTATTGAGACGGACCGCATGTATTAAGGTATTATTACCTTTAATTTTTTCTGCCACAAAATGAATTTTTTTGAGTTTTTTATTTATTTTAATTGTTAAAAATTGATTTGAAAAAAAAAGGAGCGTGTATAATTCTAGAAAAACGTGTCACCTTTTGATTGAGACCTAAATTGTTAAAAACTACTTATTTTTCAAAAAGTAATTCAAGGCGAAAAATGGTTCTTTTTTTTTTAGTCAAAATTCGGTTACAGCCTAGCCGTAATGGATTACATGAAGTATATTCATTATTCCTTTCTTACAATTTACATACTACAAATTTTGACTCATAATAGTGCGCGAAGCGCGCTGGTGATTTCTAGTTTATTATGAATAATGACAAAAGTGTTCTGTGTGTATTGCACATCAATTTCTACGGATTTTCCTGAACATTATTAATAAAATAAAGTTGTTGATCATCAGATATAAGAACAATTAATTGTTTACTAATTGCAACAAAATAAATTTGTTACAAATGAAGAAAAATATGTCCTGTGTATTAGAAATCATTTTTAACTTCCCATTAGAAAATTGTTGTAACTGGGTTGATGGGTGAAATTTGAATTTTCATCATATCTCCACGTTTCAAAATATTTGCCAGCATACTGACCAATTTTAAGAATGATGTGTGTGAGTTCGTACGTACGTATGTAGGGATTTTTTTTCGTTTTTGATATCTCAAGAACAGATTGAGATATCGACTTCAACCAACATTTCTCCCAATTATATTGAAATAAAAAAGATCTCAAAGAAATTTGGTCGAATCGTTTTTTTTTTAGCAAAACAGTAAATAAACGGAAAGATGAACTATTTACGAAAGTTTTAATCCAAACAATAATACTTTCATTCAGAAATAAATCAAGTCGATATTGACTAAACATGATTGTTCATAACCGAATATGACTTTCAACTTTTACGTACTGTTTATAAGAATGTGAATTTGTTATAAACAATTAAGAATCGTGTTTATCGATAAAATAATGTGTATATCGTACCGATTTGGATTCTTTCGGCCGAACAAGATTAACGATGAGATAGAACTCTTGAAAATTATGCATTGCTTATAACAATTCAGATTTGTTATAAACAATTAATAATGAGAAGTTCGTCGTGTTAGCACAGACCTATTTTTTATGGATTTATCTAGGCATTAGGAATGGAAAAAAGTTTTTGATGAACAAATAGACGAACTACTGGTTGTTCGAACAATTAATAATTGGTGATTACTGTTTATAACACAATAAATTTGTTATAAATAATTAGAAATATGTCCTGTGAATTAAACTTCATTCTTTGCCGACTTTTTCCAGCATTATAGATAGAATAAAATTTTTGATGATCAAATGAGAAAATTATTGACTCTCCATTCGTTAGAAGGAATTAAATTTGCCATAAATTTTTGTTACGTGTAGATGGATGAAATAAGTGATAGTCTTCATTAAGATTTGACTAAAAAATTCAGCCAAGCCGTAGGAATTTTTCGGAAATAAGTAAATAATCTCAATTATTGGAGGGTGACTAATAAGAAACAACTAAACTTTTACTAATTATTAACGAATTAGACGATAAAAGAATTTCTACATTTTGCCTGCATTCGATATACAGTTATAAGATAATGGTGCTCTTTTTTTCAATTTTCATTATGAATAGGAAAATATTGGTTTTTTTTGTAGAAAAAAAGAATTATTGAAAAGTTTTTAAAATTCAATTGAAATAATTCAGTCATATCATTGACACTCCATAAATTTTCAATATCAATGAAAAAAGCTCGGTGCAAGGTAATGTGGGCTCGGCGCCGATTTTCACAATTATACGAAGATATCTGTTTTGTGCGGATGGTCCGGTAATGCGACGAATTTTTATGAGTTATCACAGTATGCTATATTATCTACTAGAAATATTAATGTTTACAGAATCTTTCAAGAGATTGTACAATTGGTAAAAGACAATATATTAGGACTGACAGTACAGAATACAGTGATAATGATGATATTAACGCTGTTATATTACCAGAATTTTTAAATACTCTCGATCGACCAAATTTTTTTTCTCATAAACTTTGATTGTGATGAAATACTATGGTCATGTTAATTAAAAGTCTTGACATATTAAACTTACGGAAGATGTATTTTCTTACAATCAACTTTATATTGCATTTCAGGAGTTTGTTCATAGGACAATATATTCATGATAATTACTGACATGAACGAAAGAGCACGCGAAGCGTGCACATGACATGCTAGTTGTGACAAATTAAAGAAGAAGATAAAATTCACAACAGATCAGTACCATAAAAAAATTTATACTAAATTAAATTTTAGGTTATGGCAGCGAAATAGTAAATATACGATTATTTACGATCGGTATTGGTCTTATCTTTACTCTCACATAACATTGTTACTCTATTTGCAATGCAGACCCTTAATTCAATAATATTGACAATATTAGACTATAAGTACTTTTTTCAAAGGATTCCTTTCCATTTTCTAGGTAGATTGTCTCTGTTACGGTCATCCTCACCTACTCTTTGAAATAGCGCATTACATGGTTACCAAATACTTCTTACCAAAATGTAAACCTTTAACAGAGGACTAAAAACTTCATATCTTGTGTTACTGTAGTGCAAGCTAGTTGTTAATCATGGCAGCAAATTCTATTGAAATAATCGAATCTCTTCGACGTAGTGTTAGTGCTAGACCTAAAAGTGGTATTCACCAGTTTTTTGCTCATGACTCAACAACAGATATATTATCTTGCAGGATCCGCGAATGCAAATATAATGCCGTAAGTATGCTATGTCCATTGTATTATATGAATAGTCTCGATTTTGTTCTGTTGAATTACAGATTAATTCAACCCTTCTGTAAATAATGAAATTTTCAATTATTTTGAATAAACATTATCATGAGGATACTTGTTCCATTATTGCAGAAAACTCACGCGAAAAATCAAAAACGTCGTTTAAGGACAGTTCATCCTAAACAATATTTCCAATATAATCTAGAAGAATCATCGGAGGATACTTTAACCATTTCAGCTGACAGTGATCGGAACAAAGAGACTCTGATATTCTAACCACGTATCTCTTATTGGAGCGAAATTAAGAAATGCTTTATTAGGATTGTCGACAGTTAATAGCTGGCCTTTTTCGATTCTTGCTGATTCTGTAATGATAATTATTTTAAATTCTCCCGTAGATCATTTACCAACGTCAAGAGCGTTTTGACATCACGCTGAAAGAATTCAAAAGTGATGTTCATAAAGAGCATTATCGAATTGCTAGAAAAGTCGCGTGTAAAGTCGCGCGAAAAAAAATTAATAAGTGTAAAAGTGAACGTGGTCTCACGTCATGGTCGATCATTTGTAGGAGTGAACATTCAGTTTATTCAACAGGTCAAAATTATAGTAAGGACATTAGGAGTATTGAAATAAGAGAATCACGTACAAGTAAAAATCTGGAAAAAAATGATAGACAATATCTTAAATAGTTATAGTACTAATATGAACAACGTCTGCTCGTTGTCTTCGGATAATGCATCAAATATGGTGAAATTGCTTGATAGTAACGTTATCAATGACAATAAAAATGAAGTCGAACATGAATATAATTATGATAGTGGAAATGATAACAAGCAGAGCGGAAACTGATGAAAATAATAAAGGACTTCTATCACACTCATCAAGGTAAACGTGTAATAAATGTACGGTGTGCAACTCATACTTTACAACTGACTGTAGACGATGCTGTAAAATCCAGTGGAATAGAAGATGCCTCGAATAGAGCTAGAAAAACAGTAAAATATTTTCAAAAAGAGTCTGTCCTCTATAACGTTAGGAAGTCAGTTCCTAACATGGAAAAACCAGCGTTAGATGTGCCAACAAGATATGACTCAGCTTATGATATGCTGTATACTTTGCTAGAATTTGAAGATTTTTGTAAGTGGACAACGTATCTTCAAGAAGAAGATTGATATAACATTCATTCGTATGCAGGGAGTTTAAAACCAGCACAAATCGCTACACTACATTTCAGTCAGAGAAAATGATAACAGCTGAATTTTCTTCGATCTGGTTAATGTGTAACGAGCAATCTATGAGTATCGACGCAGAGCTTAGCAAAAACATTGTAGACAATACGGAAAAAAGAGATCAAAAGATACTGCAGAATAAAGCCTTATTAGCAAAGATTTTTTTAGATCTATTATTGAATTGTGTACTCGAAGGAGAGTAGAAAAAACAAACGATACAGCATCTTATAGACGAGATTAAATCAAATGTCAACCAAGTCGTCCGAAGTAGATGATATTACCGTTGATAAATATGCTCATAAGACCAATAATGATAAAACAAAAGACAAACGAACCACAAAAATGCCATCAAAAATTCTGAAGGCACCTCATAAAAAAAAAGCTAGGCTAGAATCAGATAATACGACCACCAAAAACAGTCCTCTCCTCTAGGCTGTACAAAAATGTGCGCCAAACATGAATAATGACAATGATAAAATTACAAAAAGTCCTAAACTCATTAAATGCTTAGTTTTCAAATCTAAAAATTAACAATAATTGAAATGAAATTTTTTTTTGAGTGGTCTTTTCGTGAAAAAAAATTTAGTACGTTTTATGATAGTAAACATAACAACCAGAACCTTGGCATGACTGCTACTTATCAAGTGACTTAAATTTTTCCAAAATAATCGAAATTTCATGCTTTTATATAATCTTAACAGTCACACCGAGCATTGGGTTGTTATGTTTACTGTCATAAAGCGTACTAAATTTTTTTTCACGAAAAAACCACTCAAAAAAAAATTTCATTCCAATTATTGTTAATTTTTAGATTCGAAAACTTGGCGTTTAACGATTTTAGGACTTTTTGTAATTTTATTAGTGTCGTTATTTATGTTTGGCGTACATTTTTGTACAGTCCAGAATCAGGGGGCTATTTTTGGTGGGATTATACGATTTTTTGTACATATCAACTGAGAAAGAATATCAAACCAAAAATATCTGTTTAGAAAATACTTTACCTATTTGTATGTTCGCGCTCGAGCAAGATTAACTTAATACTAACTTTATGATCCGTTAGCAAGGAAACTTCATGGCAATCAAAATCTCTGATCACCAACTTGATAAAAAAAAACGTATCATTGCTCCATGAAGAAACTCTCATTTAACTCAATTATTGCACAACGAAATTTTTTAATTTCGTACATTATCAATGAAATAATGATGATATTCATAGTATGCTTAATCGAAAGCCAACAATTACTTTCCGTGCAAATTCTTAATTTCAGGCCATGTTTATGTCATAATAAGGAAAATATTTTAATTTTAAAAATGATAACCTGCAAAAATCATCCTATAGCTTGTATAGAGACACGGCAGAACCTCGTCATGACGTAAGGGCAAGATGGCGGCGATTTATGCTTGGCACACGAGACACTACCGTATCTCTTGATTGACATAACTCACCTGCTATAGCAATTCTTTAAGAAAGAATTAAAAAATGAGAATTAAAAATTCATTTCTCATTAGTAGAAAAAAAAATTTAATATGCCAGAATTGCATCAGCTTGCAATGATCATTTTAGCAACCCCAGTGACCCAAGTAAGTGTTGAAAGGCTCTTTTCAAGTATGAAATTTATCTTCAATGACCTTTGAAAAAATTTGAAGGAAGAAATACTTAACGCTATTATGATTATCCGGGCTAATTTACGAGGATTTGTACAACATCAGTAACGACCCATTTATTCGGAAAAAAACTAACAAAAAAGTAGCGCAATCAAATATTAGTGTTAATGTTAGTGATGATGAAAGGAGTAAAAATAATTGATTATGCACCTATTATGTGAATTAAAATATGTTTGTTATAAGTTTAAATTTTATAATAAATACGTAATAGGACAGTATTTGCTACGGTTTCGATAAGCTGTCAGTAAAAGATAATATGAGATTACAAGTGGACGGTGATCGAAAAAAAATGTGGACTGTATATTTTAGGATAATTAGATACTAGAACAGTCGGAACTATGAAACGGATGTAAGTGAGTTGGCTGACACTTTTTAACAGTAACGATAAACAATTTATTGATCACTAAATAAAAATCTGAAAAGCCTCTAAATGTCATTGAAAGGTATCTGTAAGATATCCATAAGATGTCTTATGCACCGTTTTCCGAGAGCTATAAGATATCTTTTTACGGATGAAAGAAAGACAGTGTTGCCAGACCCGGCCTGCTTAAAAATAGTAGCGTCACCTAAATAAAGCGGTAGATTAGGAAATGAAAGCGGTAGATTCAAAACATAAATTGAGTAACTGAATGAATATTCTTATTCAATATAAATAATTAAGAACACATTAAATATATTAAACATATTAAATTTCCTATAGAAGTTTTTTAAACATAAAATAATATTTGTTGTTTCGACATTAACTTATTTTGCACATTAACTTACACATTCATTTGTGTGTCACGGATGTGGAAGTTTGGAACATTTCATTCGAGACTGTCCAAAAAAACCTGCAAATACAAATTTTCCGTCGCGCCGGCAACCAGCTGTGCCCAATCCCATCAAATATACCGAATGTCAAGAAACTCAAGAAACCCAGGAGCAGCCTTCATGCTCAGAGTCAACAGTAAACTCGGACAGCGATATCATTCGCTCCTTGCATATACTGGAGCAGCCGTCAACGTCATCAACAATACACCGGTAAACTGTATAAAAGAATGTACAATTACTGTAGATACCATCGAGCACATTTTCCCAGTAGTTCCAGACGATTTCCCCCTAGAAGAAGATGGTATTGCAGGACGTCTATTTCTCGAGAAAGAGGATGCAATTATTTCAGCAAAACAACGGACAATAATTTTTAATAGAAGAAGGCCAGAATCAAAAATATTGAAAATAGAAAAAGAAAAAACAAGTAACTATTCCACAGCTAGAAGCAAATTATTGTGGGAAAAAACAAGTCTCAATTACATTTTAGATAAAAAGGTTAGGGATGAGATATGGGAAATAATAGATCCTTTCCAAGACGTATACAGGCTACCAGAAGATCCTTTACCATGTTCCGATCTGGGTGACCGCCCACTTGAAACTACGGACGAGATACCAGTATATGTTAAACAATATCGTAATCCACCTGGACAGATCGAAGAAATTTTGAGACAGGTTCAAGAAATGCGAGAGCAAGGATTAATTGAAGATTCCGACTCTCCGTACAATTCACCTCTATGGATTGTTCCAAAAAAAAGTGATGCTTCAGGAAAACAAAAATGGCGAGTTGTGGTAGACTACAGGAAATTAAACGAAAAAACTCGTGCAGACGCCTATCCTATATCAAACAGACGAAATTTTGGATCAGCTTGGTAACGCTCGTTATTTCTCAGCTTTCGATTTAGCAAGCGGATTTCACCAAATCCCAATGAGGAAGGAACATCGACACAAAGCAGCATTTAGTACCCCTCAAGGTCACTATCAATTTGTCAGAATGCCCTTTGGCTTGAAAAATAGTCCCTCAACGTTTCAAAGAATAATGGATAAGGCGTTGAGAGGTCTAATTGGAAAAGTATGTTTTGTCTATCTAGATGATGTCATTATATACGGATCAACATTGGAAGAGCATAATAATAAACTATGTGTCTTCCTGCAAAGAATGAGAAACGTCAATCTCAAATTACAGCCTGATAAGTGCGAATATTTAAAACCAGAACTACAATACCTTGGTCACATCATCACGAAAGATGGCGTGAAACCTAATCCAGATAAATATAGAAGTGTTCGAGAATTTCCTCGACCGAAAAATGTGAAGAACGTCAAACAGTTTCTGGGACTTTCAGGCTACTACAGAAAATTTATCAGAGACTACAGTAAGAAAGCAAAGCCACTGACACAGTTGCTGAAGAAGAATGTACCCTGGGAATGGGGAGTTGAGCAAGAAAAAGCATTTACTGTACTCAAAGAAGAATTATGCAAGGAACCAATCCTGGCATTTCCCGATTTTTCGAAAAAGTTTTCATTAGCAACCGATGCTTCTGGTATCGCGATTGGAGGAATATTATCTCAAGAAAGAAACGGAAAAAAACACCCAGTAGCTTACACAAGTCGGGTACTTAATGCAGCTGAACAACGTTACTCAACGATGGAAAAAGAACTATTAGCAGTAGTATGGTGTGTAAAACATTTTCGTCCATATTTATATGTTCGTAAATTTAGAATAATTACCGATCATAGACCATTGGTTTGGTTAATGAATCTAAAAGATCCTCATTCACGCCTAGCTCGATGGAGGATCACGTTAGACGACTACAATTATGGAATCGTTTATAAAAAAGGTGTTTTGAATACTAACGCAGATGCTTTATCACGGAATCCTGTATTCGCATATCGAAGAAAGAAAAATGTGAGTCCAGGAAGTAAGAAAAGAAAAGAAATAGAAAGAGAGGAATCAGAAAACCAAACTCGCAAACGAAAGAAATTGAGTAAAATTCAAACAGAAAATGAATCAGAGAAACAGAATAACAAAGAAGTAGAACTTCCTGATAAGAAACGAAAAAGGAAAGAAGTAAACGTGAAACAAAACGAAGGAAAAAGAGAAGAAGAAAAAAATACAGACGATGTAAGAACACCAGAATTAGCTTCGCGAGCGAAGCTAGGAAAACGAGTGACGCTCACGAATGACCCAATACCTGAGGGTAGTGTGGACGTATCATTTATTCGAGGAGATGATTCACAACCAATAGAAGTCTACTCTGAGGAAGACAATCAAGAATTGTATACTATTATTAGAATTGACCTAGAAGAAAGTATTAAAGAATTAGAAGGAAAAATTAGAGAAATCAAACCGGTAGCAGCTAATGAAGAACTGGAAGAACTTCACATTGATCATGATGGGTGTGTCCAACTAAGCGGTTTTTCTAGTAAAACAGTAGAGAAAATTTGGATAAAAGAATTTCGATACAGTAGAACTACAATGTACCTGCATGATAAACGCAGAACAATTCCAACAGAAGAAGAAATACCAAAAATACTAGAAGAAAATCATGATAGCCTCACTGGAGGACATAGAAGAATCAAGAAAACCTACCACAGAATTGCGGAAAATTATTTTTGGGAATCATTGAGAAAAGACGTCGAGAACTACGTAAGAAATTGCATAACCTGTCAAAAGAACAAGATCAACAGACATCCGACAAAAATACCAATGGTAATTACTGATACGCCAAACAAATTCAACGCTAAACTTGCGTTGGACATTTGTGGGTCTTTGCCCCTGACAACAAGAGAAAATAAATATGTGCTGACATTGCAGGATCAACTTACAAAATATTTCATTGCAGTACCTTCAAAAAATTTTACCGCCATTACAGTTATTAACGAATTTCTGAAGAATTGGGTCAGTTATTTTGGAGTACCACAAAATATTTTAACCGATAAAGGTACAAATTTTACGAGTGAGCTAATGAAGAATTCCGAAAAATTATTGGAAATAAAACAAATTACTACAACTAGTGTTCACCCTCACAGCAATGGAAGACTTGAACGCAGTCACCAAGTGCTGAAGGACTTCTTAGGTCACTTCTGTAATGAAAACGCTAGCAATTGGGATGAAGTAATCCACTTTGCTACTTTATATTACAATACATCAAAACATGAAGGAACAAAATTCACACCTTGTGAATTAGTATTCGGACAAACGCAGCGGATGTATTATCAGTCAAGAAACGTCACAATATACCATACATCGAGTATCTCAACGAATTAAAGAGCAAGATATGAAAGAACCTTGACGAATGCAGGAAAATGATATCTGAGAGTAAACAACGAGCCAAAGACAGATACGACAGAATGAGTAATCCGCAGACATTCAAACCCGGTGATCTGATTTGGTTACGGAAGGAAAGTGTAGCTAATAATAAAACTCATGCGCTCAACTTACCATGGGAAGGACCGTATCAAGTATCCGATAAGACGTCCGACGTCAATTATGAAATAAAAAAAAATAATAAGAAAATCAAAGTTCATGCTAATAGATTAAAATACGCTAATATAAATTTGTTTCAGAATTGTCCTGACTGAATTTTCTGAAGGTAGAAAAGAAATTTACAGAGAAACGGACATTCCGGTATTACTAAACATCTTTATGGAATACTTGGGCGATGTGAGATTCTTCCACGAGACCTACAACGTGGTATCATACATCAACCTAGACGAACTATCTTTTCAAGAATCCGAAATCCAGAAAGGGCTCAACATGATCGATACATTTTGTAATAATAACTGTACTGAGATAAATTTGATAAAAAAAATACGTAATCAATTCGAATCGCTTAAACAAGATAAGTATAAATTGTTCTCCGCTATAGGCGTGCCAAGTTTAGTAAGGGAAAAAAAAGGTTTATTTAATTTTGTGGGACAAATTTCTAAAATTTTATTTGGAACTATGAGTTCAGATGATGCAACTTATTACAATAATGAAATAGATCCCATTCATAAAGATAATAAAAGAATAAGTGAATTATTTCAAAATCAAACCTACATCTTGCAATTAACTATTCACAAAACTGAAAGTCTCTTCAGAGAGTATAGTAAGAAGTTTGATCAAATTAATTTAAATTTTCAAAATATCGATAGAACCATTCAAACGATATTAGAGAAAGAAACTACAATTCAGAAAGACACTATAATAACCGATACTTGTTCAGAAATCGAATTGGCTCTGATAGAATTCAATAAAAATGTTAATATGATAGTTTAATCTATTAGTTTTGCAAAAATTGGTCAAATAAATTCTTAATTGCTGACACCAGACTCACTTATGAGCGCAATAAAATTAATACGAGACGAAAGAGGAGCAAACGAAATGCCAATCGCTATTCACGATGGTAACTTTTTGAATGTTTAGAGATAAGCGATGTATCAATAAGCATAGTAGGATATAGATTTGTTTATATAATCAAAATACCAATTTTAGAAGTAGGAAACTATAAGGCATACAGGGCGATTCCTGCTCTGAAATTGCTAAAAAAATAACTTGTTGTCATACATATCTAACCCACATGATTACATAATCACAAATAACGAAAGACTATTGTACACTCCTAGCGACAAATATTTTTTAGAAACATGTAAAGCACACAAATCACTTTATTTTTGTGAAACAATATATCCAAAATACTATATTCAAAAACAAGATACATGTATGAGTAAAATAGTTAACGAACCGATAAATTTAAAGAAAGATTATTGTGATATTAAAATGATTCATGTGAAAAATCCTATTTGGATACAATTTTAAAGTAATGACCGATGGTTATATTCGACTCCAAAACCTGAAACTATCAAAATTATTCGCGATAACACAGTAGTAGATAAAATAATTAAGGGAACAAAAATCTTATGGATCGCACCAGGATGTAGTGTTGTTTCAAATAGCGTCATATTAAATTCTTATAGAAGTATAACCTATGATAATAACAAAACCTTTATACCATTGATCAGCGACAGCTTTGATGAACACTTCCAAATGTTAAATAACTCATTCATGAATGACATAGTCAAAATTCACTCGATAGAGACACCTGACGTAAAAATAGAAGATTTGACCAAATATGGAACTAAACTCAGCGAAATAAGCAAAGAAGCAATTGAGATAGGTAATCATGAACGCACAAAAACACTTTACAAAAAAATAATGTTTTGGCTAACTTATGCTATGTATGCTTCAGGAGTATTAGTTATTCTTTATCTAGCTTACAAACTAAGAATCTTCCAGTTGACTAAATGGATCATAAGTAATTTATTTTCACTATATAATAGTTTAATAGATAATTGTTCTTCGTCTTCCACAACTCAAAACAATAATGAAAATCATTCGAACGAAATTCCAATGAGAACTATATGTTACGCGAACTCCGTTTCATCAGAATTAGATAGTATTCCAGACACTAATAAACAAAATAAACATCTCAATAAGAAAAGTAAAATAAACAAATCAAAATTACGCATATCTGAGTTCGAAGATTTGGCTTAACACCTATGGACAAATCTCTTTTCTTGAGATTTCCCAATCTAAGGGTGGGGGTGTTACGCCGTAACTACCCTACATCGTTTGGGTATCAAAATTATGCTGACATTAATATTCTTACGCTTTTGTCTCAAGACTTAGAACTACTATCTTACTTATTTTCCTCAAGTGTAGTAATATTTTTGCGAAGAACTACTTTTGTACTTTAATAATTTTTAGTTAGTCGATAAAAAGCCTTTTACAGAAGTAGAACCAGAATTTTAGAGTTTTCTCGATTCATAAGAATTATAATATTGTTAAGAAGTTACGAGTATTCGATCACAAATAGAAGTGATTAAACTAATACATTTTTGTGAACTATAATAATCTTTAGTGTTGAACATTTTAGTGTGATGAACTTTTGAGAGTGACAATAAACTTGTGACTGTTCAAATAAATTTGTGTGTGAAAATTGACTGAAATCCCTAATCCTATCTACGGCATAACAGTCTATACGATTATGGTTGAATTTTATATCACTTCATATTCCTAAAGAAAATATTTACAGTTGATATTCTGAATTTCCGAATTAGAGGCTTTTTTTTATGGGCGTAACGAAAAAAGAATAAACCGATCGAACTAAGTGTTACGGAATGGAATTTGCGACTTTGATGGAATGTCCGCAATGTAGTAATGAAATTGTTGTAACAAAATAAAATAATCAATGTCATTGTGAACAAGTATAAAACACAAAAGAGTAAGAAAGCCGCCAGGTAGAAAAGGTAAAATATATCAATGAATCTCCTTCGAGGATGTCATTGATCTTCAATGACTAGGGAACAAACGCAAAATGGCTCAATACGGGGAGAAGGGAAATTTGCAGATAGTTACCATAGAGACTGGGTCCTATCAAAGCTCGCGCAAAATCGTGCAGAGCGTGGTCTTCAAGTGTCATCTATTACCTGCGATACTCGTTGAAAGTCTGCTACCTGGAAGCTTTCTTAGTCAGAATACCTATTTTATACTGAATATTGCCACCTTTTATATCATCAAGGTAATTTTGGAGAATTGTACTCAATATTTATTGTCCAATAAACGAGTCTTTAATTGGTGTCAGCAAATTGAAACCAATGTGAGTAGTTTATTAGACATTATGTTGTTGTATAATTTGGCCTGCTCGATATTTTGTGTAGAACTATAAGTAGTTAAATATCATATTGACTTTAGTAATATTATTCAAACCTGAATTTACCTAAATCTCCTTAATCATTACTAAATTAAGCGAGGTCCCGGCACCCATAGAAGTAAGTAAAGTTCTTTTACTGCACTTAAACTAAGAGACCGATATCCAGGTACGGGACGTAACATAAATTTTGGTGACAGAAGTAGCAACAAAAAAAAAAATCAAGTAAATCATGAATTATGGTAAGAAAGAAGCCCTGGAGATGAGAGGAGAGTAAAATGCCAGACACACGATGTTCGACAGCCAATAAGGCAAAAGAACAAGAAAAATTAACAGAGCAGCAAATACAAGAGATTCAACAACGTAAAGAGCAAGAAGAATTGGCTAAGAGAGATATGAGGGTAATTCTCTCACAAGAATGTATTTGAGTATTAAATGAAACGCGCAAGACTGATTGAACTATTAGCTATAGACGCTGTGCATGGTATCTAATCCACGCTCACGCCACTAGGTGGCTACCGTTAAACCGTTTTGCGCACGGTACTTGAAGGAAATAAATGAATAAGTTTGAAACTGTGAAAATTTTTACTGTTTTTGCCAAACCAAGGGTGAAAGAATTTCTCGTCTTGGTTAAGTCTTGTAGTGTGAGAGAATTTCTCGACTTCAAGTTCGTAAGGCATCTCGTGAGAAGAGGAGTGAGAGAATTTCTCGTCCTATTCTCATCTCGGACTAAAAAATTGTAAGTCTCTCTTATTTTATTCGCTCGCGCAAATTTAATTGTTTAAAAAAAAAAAAAAACTATTGTTCATTACCGTACTTTAAAATCGCGCAATTAATAAGCTGCGTACTTGACCTAGAAATCATTATTTATTAGCTACGTACCCTTGTAAAGTCAAATAGAATGTTTTTGGAGTAAAATTCAGTACACTATAGTTTTCAATTCCGCTATTTTTGGCACCGCAGTAAATTTAAAATCCACTTTTGTAAAATTTATCTCTTTTTTTTTCAAGCTCGATAATGAAGTTCACATGTTTATCGAGAGTAATTACCGATACCGTTTAAACAGCAGTACCAGTAACTTCAAAATTTATTTTACCGACATTATTATATTCAAATTAAAGCAAGAATATTGGAACTCCGTAAAAACCTGTAAATACGTTATTTGTTTAATCTCGTTATCTTTTATCAATAAAAATTGTGTGAATTTGTTATAAAATAAACTTGGTCACATTTATTTGTAAAATAAAAATCCCAAATTATTGTCGAGGGCCGGAATATTAATGAATGGTAAGTAATTAGCTTCTCTAATCACTCAATCCACTGTAGCTTGGGGGAAGTGTTCATTCCTGGTGGAACCTTGGACAGGCTGAGCATAAGCATAATCTATCACTTCTTTCCATACGTGGTTAATTTCTTATCAATAATTATCAGGAATAATTAGTAGTAAAATTAAACTTCACTTGCAATAATAATAAAATTTAATTACTAGTTCAATTTTTTATTCTGCTTGACATTTTCACTAAAAACAGAAATAAACCGTTGCAGAGAACAAGCTGGACTGGAGAAATAAATCAAAGAACTAGAGAACTATAAAAAATTAAGTGAAATATCAAATCAGGTTATAAAAGAACAGCAAGAAAAAATTGAATTTTTGAAGACTACGTTGAAGAAAAATAAGTTGCTAAGCCAAGGGGAAACGGAACAAATTAGAAAACGTTTAGAAAAAACAGAAACACTAAGTTAGGTACTGTGTAAAGAACAAGAACGAAATTTAGAATTAATACTACGAATACATGAAGCCAGAAAATCTGATGGGGCTAAAAATGAAGAAGCAAGGGAAATTAATAAAGCAAATCGAAGAATTAGATGACAGAAATAAAAAATTACAGGAGCAACTCGAAAGTTTCTTAACTGACGACGAGTCCGAAGAGAAAGAAAGTCCTAAAGGTAAAAAACGCTTGAGAACTATCAGTTTGCCTGGAGATAAAATGAATACGAGTGGGGAAAGGGGTGACACATCTAGCGCAATACAGGGGGGCAATGTGCCTTAAGTGACGGCTCCTTATACGTCTTTCAAATATGCTATGGAATTGATACCAAAGTTTGATGGGCATAATATTCCAATCAGAGATTTCATAAGTGGGTGTAAAAGTGCAAAGAAGATATTACCACCAAATTCAGAAGAATATTTCGAGCAAATAGTGCGTGGAAGAGCGCAAGGTGAAGCACGACAAGCACTGGAAGGGTTCGAAATTCGGAGCATAGATTCTTTATGCAAATACCTTGGTACCTTTATATGCTAGCACAAAATCGATATATGTTGCATAGAGAATTAGTCAGAATACATCAAACAGAAAATGAAGGCATGGTGTCATACACAAATCGAGTCAAAGAGCTGAGTGAAAGAATCATTGAAGCAACTGATACTAATCAGATGACAGTAGAAGCTCACCTATCAACAATGAAAGAAATAGAAGCAGAGGCGATCAAGCGTTTAATCAGTAAATTAAAGCCTGAATATAAATTGCAAGCACCTAAAAATAAAGATTCAGTTAATACAATTCAAGATTCAATTTAATGAGAGAAAAAAATTAAGTTGAAGAAAGAGTTGCAAAGTGAACAAACAAGTACGTGAAAAAGTGGTCATAAGGAAAGGCAAAGTTCAGTGCATGTCGTAACAAGTGAACTAGTAAAATGTGAATATTGTGAGAAAATAGGGCATGCAGCAGATAAATGTTACAAGAAAGTTAATCAAGAGCGAAGAGAAAAATACATGAGAACTGTGAAATGTTATTTTTGTAATAAAATAGGTCACTTTGCAAGAGATTATTTCAAGAGAAAAAAATGAGGAAGCTGAAAAGGCACAGGAATCTAAGCAGGGAAACGAGCAATCCTTCTCGCAGACCGGCGTTTCGCGAGAGCTAGGGGAGACAACGCGCCCAGTGTATCCTGTACAGATGGTAATGAAGACTACCAATCAACAACAACTCAACGAGGAAACTTCTGTGGAGACAGAATACACTTTGTGGAAGCAGTGCAAATACGTCATCATGGAATATCCCCAGCAATTAAAATAGAAGTTCCAGAGTTTTTAAAACCAGTAAAACTGATAAATTAAATTTGATTAAAGCAAATAATATCAAGAGGAGTACGTGAGTCAATCGTAAAAGAATCTTGCGGCTCGAGGGGATTAGCTCACAATGTATAACGTCATCAGGGAAAATGCAATTAAAATTCAGAGGATTCCTTATTAAATTTCATATTGTACCAGATGACTTTTCCATAATGAGAGATGGAATTTTATGAGCAAATTTTCTTAAAGAGAATCGCATAGATATATTGTATTCAGCTGCGTTTTTACAGTGAAATAGAGGAAGTACGCCATTTTTTAGGCCAGAGACAATCTATATATCAGCAAGAACGTAGCTGGGATTCTATGTGAGAGTAATAAATGTGAAAGTAAAATTTGTTCATATACGACGGGTAGAATTACGCCCAGAAGTATATTTAGGAGAAGCCTTAGTGGCAGTACGCGACGGAAGAGCGTTTATGTATATTTTTAGTGTTCTAGAGGAGAACTTAGACGTGGTGGTTCCAATTGTAAGAGTTATAGAAGTTGAAATCTATGACCTTTCAAGACATATTGATTATGTAAATGTAGCAGCCATTAAAGAGGACGATTCTGACAGAGTTGAAAAAGTTTTAAGCATTATGAAACTAGAAGGGTTGAATACAGAGGAATTAGAGAGCGTCAAGCAGCATATGAGGGAAAGTGCTGATGGATATTACCTCCCAGGGGATAAGCTAGAATATACACAATTATTGGAGCATAGGATTCATACGACAGATGATGTGCCAATAAACACCAAGCAGTATAGGTACCTACCTGAACTGAAGGATGAAATAAATAGGGAAGTACAAGACATAATAGATAATAAAATAATATATCCTTCTCACTCACCTCATAACACACCTTTACGAATTGTACCTAAAAAACCAGATATTAGTGGATATAAGCGTTGAATAGTAGCCGGAGAAAATATTATAAGGTCAAAGGAAAGATCGAAAAGATGTTATGATCAAAATGCAAATAAAATACAATTCAAAGTAAAAAAAATAGGGAAATTAGATTTACGTTATGAAGGTCCATACAAAATTGTGGAAATCAAACCAGATGGTGATGTAAAGATTATACAGCACGGCAAACTTAAGATAGTGCATCCAAATAGATTAATTCATGCATCAGTAAGCAGTGATGAAGATTAGAAAGGAAATTTTTCATTTTTTCCCTTCTTTTGTTATAGAATAATAACGTATACTGATATGTCGGTACATATTACAATCTTCTATGGGAAGAAGGGAAGACTGATAATAAAAGAGGTAGCGATTGTGTCAATGGATGAGACGATGATAGAGTATTGGATCGCTGCACCACCATATGATTTTTACGAGCTAGAAGCAGAGGAAATGGATATGTACTTATTAAAGAAAACATTAATGGGTTTACAATGGAATACTTCAGCTTTGGATTGTAGTATCGCACGAAAAGTTAAATCGAATATTAAGAGATGCAGAGAAGATTTATGTGAAGAATGAGGAAGTAGCAAAGTGCATAAAGTATTATACAAGGAAAAATACAACAATTTTGCTTTATGCAATTGGAATTGAATCGAGGTCCAAATGTGCACATCATGCTATGGTACCTTTTTCAAGGGAATGTGCCCGTGATGTAGTCTTGAGATTAATCAGAAGAGAACAGATGTCGAAAACTGAGAAGATGAAAAAAGTTAATGAGGTAGAGTATGTAGAGATAAGACCATCTTAAATACCCAACTCAGTCAAATTAACGAATGTTACTACTCTATCATTATTGAAGACAGAAGAGTGTAATACAGCCATACCAGACATGAAAATGTCGCAAGTAAAAATTAGTTCATTGCAACTTAGCGATTTTAAAAAAATAGAAGTAATACAATGCAAAATTGTAATTGATGGACATGTAAGACATTGTGGAATGCACTGGCATAATTTAATAGTAAGAAATAGAGACTTTCAATATGTTAAAGCGATAAGAAGTGGAGAATGTTAGAGAATTCATTTGACAAGGAGTTTACATATCAGTCATTCTGTAGTATTGGTAGGAATACCCATAGATGAAATTTATTCCAGCAGTGTTACATTTGCAGGAAAAATAGATGTTGGTAGACATTGTTCAGGGACGTATTATGCAGATCGATTTGGATCATGGACAGAAGTAGTAGTGTCAGGATGGGTGATGATTGAACTAAATGATTATGATGCTGATGTTAATCTAGAAACAAATACTGTAAAGTTGAGATCTGGATTAAATTGTAAACTCACTGATACTACGTGTATAGACAAGGAGGGAGGACTTACGTTTTAGAGTGCAGTTCCAGAAGGGAATTGTCATGAAAATAGATACGACACCCTATATCGGGGAATAGCGGAGAAAGCGGAGGGAATGAATAATAGAATTTATGAAACCGTTTATACAGTCACAACAGATGAGTATGCGTTTGTACTATTAAAAAAGGGACAGCATGTCATATGTGGATATGAATTAACTAGAATAGAACATGCAAAATTATTTATTGTAGAAAAAATGGAAGAAATGCCATTTGTACAAAAACCTTTATTACCAACTAATATGGACATCTATTATTACATGAATTTCAAATTTATTTATGTTATAAGGCATCTAGGAAAGCAGATGACAAACTTGTATCATAATCTCTTAAAACACAAATGTGAACTGGAATTAAAAGTGCTAAGAAATCAATTGACATTGGCTACCAGCGCGCCCGATCAGTTTGCATATTTACTAATGAAACAACCAGGATATATGGCGATTGTTGCACGGGAAGTCGTTCATATTGTTCAATGTGTAGAAGTGGAGGTATAGTATAAAAGAGCAAAGAATTGTCATCAACAATTACTAATTAAAAGAGTTCGAGAAATAGAAACAGATAAAGAATTGTTTCTCACACCAAGAATACGGATGATAGTGCAACAAGCAACCCAGATAGATTGTTATCAGTTGATACCACCAATGTACAATATACTTGGAGCATGATATAAAGTTATAGGAACTGCAACTGAAGCTGTAGTTCCCGCTAAGCTAAAACCAGCAATTTATCAATCATGGGAATATAAGAGCACGAAAGGTCTCGTAATTAATGGAATATATAGCAATGAAGACTTAATCAAATTCAGAGAGCATATAATGTTCCCAGCAAAAAGACAAGCGTATTAAATTTAATCGCCGGAATGATGATTGGACAAGATGCACATATTTAATGATTGAGCTTATCAGGAATGTTAGATGAAAAATCATTGAAGAAAATAGCAGACAGCATCTGGAATTATGTATAGGGATCATTTTTGTTTTTTGGGACAGCTAGTGCAGGAGTATTAGGATTTATACTGATACTAAGACGAGTGAAATTGATGATTGATGCGGTCATACATGGATATGCTTTGCTCACAATATATGGATAGTCAATACAAATGCTTGGAGCAGTTTGGGATTCAGTGACAAATTTACTGGTTCATTTAAAAAAAAGGCCTCAGAAAGAGGACGTATCTAGTAATAATGTCGAAGAAGGTGAGGAAATTAAAGAGAGAGTAGAAGAAAAGCCGATACATGTGCAAAAACGTGAGACTGAAGCATTCAATGTAACCGAAACCCCATTACCTTACCTTTCTTGCTTTAAGGAATTACGTAATGTATCGCATGTATAAGCAAAGATAATAAACATAGAGCTGCATGTGTGCGTTGTCGCTGATGTGAATGTAAATATATCAACTAAAAATTTAAAAATTTGTTATAAGATGTACAGACAGAGCCTACATCTGCTAATTGGCATAATAGTAATAGTAAAAGCCCTCAGAATACAAGAATTGAAGGTACCAGCAGGGATCTACTACGAAGCAGTAAAGCAAATAGCATTTACTGGAAAAAAATGGAAAGCTATTGGAACCATAGAATTGTCTGAAATAAGGTGTACGCAACCATACTCAACGAATAAGAAAGAACAGATGACGAAAGAATCGAGAAGCAATGATAGCAACAACTTTGAAAATGGATGCCGCAAGCTATGATTTGGAACAGTACACACAAGAAATTCGAGAATCGCAGTTGTATAGTGGAGCAATAGCCGAGTTTAGGCATGATAATTTGTATTTAATACGAGGAGCACTGAGTGACGTATTGAAAAAATTAAGAGAAAAATATTATGATGCTTAGAACTATGCTAATTTAGCCTTGCAAAAAATGAAATTAGATGGAAATGTAAAAGCTACCGAATTGTTTGATAAATATAAAGACTGGATACGCAAAATTATAGAATACAGGCTACAAAATATGCCAATTTCAGATCGTGTACAACTGATGCTTGATGAGATTAAAGGACCTACCTATGAAATTCACAGATTTTGTTAAAGTAGTAAAGATATGGGAAGAAGATAAAATAATTAGAGATCCGGAGAGATGAAATGAATACCCGATAGCAGGGATGTTGAGTCAAGTCAATATGGAAATGCACTTGGATGCTACGGCACAAGATACAAGAATTATTATAACATTCAAATTTTCAAGAGTACGACCTTATACGTTTTTTGTTAACAGGCAACATGGTTATCCAATACAGATAGGAAAAGAGGATATAATTATCATACATCCAAGAAAAGAATATTTGATACTGTCACAATATCAAAATTGATTTGCTCTAGTATCAGAAGGAGATTTAACAAGCTGTAAAAGAGATAAAAATCATCGAATTTGTAAACTAACGTATCTATTATTAAACACGGCACAAGCACCAGAATGTAAAATTAAGATATTGTTGGACGAAAAAACAGATGTAATAGCTGATTGCTTCATGACTAAAGAGGATTCAGGGAAATCATATATAAAAAAATTACCCACGGAAAATGCATGGCTATTTTTTATTCCAAACGAGGAGGAGGTCAAATCAATCATAAATGGAACTGCCGGAAAAAGAAAAATATCTGGCACAGGGATTATTGATGCAGAAGAAAACTCACAAATCTTTCTAAAAAAACAGAAACTAATAGAAGAGAAACCAGGAATACAAAAAACTTAACCTAAAATCGAGTTACAAAAAACATATATAAAAGACTCTGAAAAGGACATCGAAGTCATAAGGCTGAGAGGAGATCAAATTATAGATATAAAGACATTTGAAGAGTTAGTTTTCCAAAGAAGAAAGGGACCGTGGGAGATGAAGGAGATACAGAGACGATATTACGCATATGGAACTGTCATAACAATGATGAATTTCCGTATCTGTATGATAGTACTATTTTAGTTTCCGTTTTGCAGCGTATACGTGAGAAGGAAAGATATACCAAAGAATAAGATAAAAGTCCAAGCTACACAGGTTGAAATAAGAGAAGTGATGCAAGAAGAGACGATCCCACGACGTACAGTAAGATATGCGCAGACTCTGCCATGGAATAGGAATTAATGATCAGGCTCGTAGATCATGGGTAGTGAAACAGAAGTAGACTCAGTAGCAGTTTAAAATAAAGAGGAATTTTCTTTTAAGAACAACTAAAGGTAAAGTTTAATTTATAATGAATAAAAAAGAATCAAAATGTTAGAATTAATAGAACAAGGGACAGTAGGTGTAAGCACGGGTAAAAGAGAGGCAGGAGCCCGAACTTCAAAGGGTATAATAGATGAGGGAATCAACTGGTCAGAATTCACATATAAATGTAGTAAGATAAAGCATGGAAACAAAGAAAAAATACGATGTGCGGTTTAGGCAAATGCTGAAATTAAGATATTTATTTGTGATTAAATAAAGAAGCTGAAAAATTAATGAAGAAATGTCATAGGAATTAGAGTAAAACCATGTGTTGTTTTTAAATTGAGATAAAATAGCATGATTAATTGTTGTAGATGGCAGCCGCTTATCAACCAATCAAGGCAATACCAATAGTACATATATGTATGTTTTATGAGCCACTGATTTTAAGTTAATTATCTTAGTTTAACTGAGCTAGAGTTATGATAGCAAGTGAGCTACGCCTTAGTATTTGGTCAGGGAGGATAATTCACGCACGAAAAAGACACGTCTTGTTGATCTTGGTTTTATTATAAAAAGAAAGGATTCAGATCGTTAAAAATTATACAATAATATTTATTGAGCTTAGCAGCACTCATTTAAACTCATTTGAACTTGAGTTAGAGCTTAGAACACTTAGAAATTAAGAATTTAAGCGGAGCGTTGAAAGAGCACGTGTACGTGAGCGCGGTACATGAGCGTTAATGGCTGCAAACACGTTGTGGCCGGCGTCGGTAGACGTAGTATGATAGTAGGCCCAACATCATTGGCTAGGTTGGAGAAGAAGAGCTTGGATTCGCTGAGCGCTGTAAAAAGAGCTAGGATAGGGCGAGCGGATCGTGTGAGCTCGACGGAGCACGAGCTAGACCGAATGTTGACAGGTTGTGGTTAAGTTTGCGCAACAATGTGGCTTATGTGATGAAACAAATTGTGAAATATCATTGGTAATGCAGTGGTGTATGTCTGAAGGAGAACCAATACCTAAGTTTTTCTGGAGATATGACAAAGAAGAGTACCACATAATTTGTTTAATGGAAGCAGTAGATACAGAAAGCGCCGATAGAGTCATACATAAGGCGATGCATCGCGCAGCGAAAATACAGCTAATATTAGCCAAAGAAAGATATACTTTTAAATATATTCAAGAAAAAGCTGCCCAAGAAAAAGCCCTCTAGGAAACCAAAAAGAAATAAATAGTCATGATATAACGTGAATGCGTATAAGTAGTGAAATATGTTAGATGTTGCATGAAAACGTAGTCAGCAAATATACTAATAATATTATAAAATGTTTACATCTATGTACCCCATTTGTGACTTATGTGAGAAGAAGGACTGCGAAATCATCAAGTTAAACGTTATGGACGTTACAAGAGGAATATCTGAGTTATGCTATGAAATAAAATATACACTATCTATACGGCAGTATCAATCTAACTGCATGATTAGCAAATTTTAAGTAACCGCAATTGGTTCGAATCTACATGAAGTAATGACGACATGTGCGCAAGTTGCAAGAGGAGAGTGGGAGAAAGATGAAAAGGCCGTGTCTGAAAGGAAAAATGAACCAAGCACAAGCTCAAGAAGAGAATGTGTAATAAAGTATAAAAATAAAAAGGAACCACATAAACAAGCAATAGCAATGCAGCAATTGTATGAGAAGAAATACAGATCAAAAGAGGAAGAGCCAGAAGAAGAGATAGTGGCAATGATGGAGACATGGGAGGTAGAAACACAACAATTTATTGATGAACTATTCCATGAATACTCGAAACAGTAAAAAGAAAATAAAGCGCAGCCAAAACACGCATCAGGGGAGGGAGCAGATGAGCATCATTGTAGCATCAGAAGACCACCCCAATCACATAAGTAGTAAAAAATTAGTGAGAGCATTCCAAGCACGAGTGGAGTGCAGGACAGTGCAGCACCAGAACCAAAACCTACCAAAACTTTAAGTAAAATTCAAGAGCAAGTAATACAGCTGAAACAGTGTCAAAGTTGTATGAATTGTGAAATTACCCAGCTATATAATAAAAGAAAGGACAGTGAACCAATTTATCAAGCAACAATGAGGGAAGGTGAACTGTGGCTAGGTTGTCGCATACAAAACTTTAAAGCTACAAGGAAAGTTGGACAAGTATCAGTGCATAACACACACTTTGTCGTTTAGCTGTTGATGTATTAAAGTATCGGGAAGAGTCAGAAGAAGATCAAAATGTGATAAAGTTCGAACAAGATTTGCAGGAGAAAAAAAAGGCGTTGATACAACAGATAATTGAATTAAACAAAATTGTCAAAAAAACACAATTGAAAATTGAGACGATACAGTAACAAATAAAAATAATCAGAGAATTACAAATACTTCTAGACACATATATTAATCATTATTATTAATATTACGTCAACTAATTAGATAGAAAGTAGTGCACTGGTTTGGAGATGAACAAAATAAATTGCAGAGTCAATTGGATCTCAACAAATCTCTTCGAAACTTCACGAATACAAATGTGTGGGAATGTAAAGCCCTGTTATATGACAGAAAATGTGAAAGGCTTACGAAGATAGAAAGATAAAAGAGGCTGAGAAGTTTGATGTGTGACAAATATCATTTTGTACGAAATTATCCATTTTGTTCGAATTAGGGAGAATCTGGAAATGAAAACCTGGACTGCCAAGTAGCAGCGATAGAATGTGAATTGAATATGCGGAAAGAATATAAGAGGATCTTCAACTACCCACCCGATCCCGGACATGAAATGTGAAAAGGTGTGTTTAGAAATGAGTGGCGGAACTTAACGATAAAAAAAATTAGATATAAGATAGTATGGGATAGATTTTATCATTCCGAAAAAGAGAAGAAGCATGTAATGAAAAGATTGCATTTAATACCAATTGATATGCAAAAATCTAGAAGAGAAGTCAGGCTGAATAAAAGTCATGCAAGACCTGAAAGTCTTAACAAACGAAAAATTTTAAAATACTGTTTCGAACATGAATTGAGCTTTCACCGAACGCCGCGAGAAAAGAAGCAAATGATTAAAAGACTTGATTTAGCAGTTTACCTGAAATATTAGTGACTTTAATATAAAAAATTTATATGTGTAAAGTTTATACTATAATTGATGTGATGTACAACAAGTTGTGAAATGTAGTAAGTAGAACGAAAAAAAAAAAAATTGTAATGAAAATAAAGAAATAAAAAAATAATAAAAAAAAATGCAAGTGTGAGAGCAGGAAGTATCATAGCATGATACATATAAAAAAAAAATATAGATGAATGTCAGAATATTACACGATTTTGTGTGGAAGACAAAACTGTACCTGAGATTTCGATGCGAGTAAAGGAAAGGTTGTGAAAATTGGACTAAATAGAGGCATTAAGAGCAATCACAGTGATACAAAAAGAGCGCTGATAATATTATTGTTGAAAACTCTATAATTTCCGCGCCGTCCGCTAAGAGGGCAGCATCTCTCGGGCTGCCAGACACTCAACGCCACCTGAACCTCATGAAGCCGAAGCTCAGGCGCCATAACGCCATTCCCTACAATCACGCACATGTGACCGGTCGCGCCTTTTTTCACTCGTCAAGTAAAATTAAGACAAAATGCAATTACACTCAGTTTTTTAGTAAACAAACACCTCAGAGTTACTATACGTGGTAGTGAACACTCATTGTACCAGTAAACCACGAAAACCTCACTCAAAGTCACTCGAGCCGGTGATGCGTGTGACCACGTGCGTCAGGCATTGAAGTCGGTGTTGGTGGACACCGTTTTGAATGAAAATAAATATTATTCTCACTCATCATCGATCTTCATCTCTCTCTTTGCATTGTGAGGATCTTACAACTCCTCACACACTCAATTAAGACACCTCAAGTGCCTTAAAACCTTCGTTCAACAGCAGCATTGTGTGCAATCCAAAGCACATACACTCACACAACACTCACCTACAAGCAACCTTTTGTCACACTCAAACATTACAACCAGTGACTTACAATCATTATTCTGTGATCTTAGAACGCTTCTAATGTACATTTTAGCATAAATAAGGACAGAAACATTAATATTAATCTACTTGTTGTTATTTCCGGCACCTCAAATATTATTGTGAATCAACAAATTTACAATAATAATAATATAACAATATTTTTTATATACACTGTAAACAAGCAATATTTTCTGAATATATTTATTATCTTTCAACTCGCGTAGTGACCATTGAGGCCCATATGCTTCGTTTTGAGTGGGGAGATATGTTACGGAATGGAATTTGCGACTTTGATGGAATATCTGCAATGTAGTGATGGAATAGTTGTAACAAAATAAAGTATTCAATGTCATTGAGAACAAGTATGAAACACAAAAAGGTAAGAAAGCCGCCAGGTAGAAAAGGTGAAATATATTAAGGCAATAAATAGAGAGAGGATCAGGAGAAGAATTGTAACGAATCTCCTTCGAGGATGTTATTGATCCTCAATGACTAAAGAACGAACGCAAAATGGCTCAATACGGGGAGAAGGGAAATTTGCAGATAGTTACCATTGAGACTGGGTCCTATCAAAGCTCGCGCAAAATCGTGCAGAGAGTAGTCTTCAAGTGTCATCTATTACCTGCGATACTCGTTGAAAGTCTGCTACCTGAAAGCTTTCTTAGTCAGAATACCTATTTTATACTGAATATTGCCACCTTTTATATCATCAAGGTAATTTTGGAGAATTGTACTCAATATTTATTGTCCAATAAACGAGTCTTTAATTGGTGTCAGGAATTGAAACCAATGTGAGTAGTTTATAAGACATTATGTTGTTGTATAATTTGGCCTGCTCGATATTTTGTGTAGAACTATAAGTAGTTAAATATCATATTGACTTTAGTAATATTATTCAAACCTGAATTTACCTAAATCTCCTTAATCATTACTAAATTAAGCGAGGTCCCGGCACCCATAGAAGTAAGTAAAGTTCTTTTAATGTACTTAAACTAAGAGACCGCTATCCAGTCACGGGATGTAACATGAGTAAAGGCTATATCGAAGATAAATGCATAAATATGTCTTTAGCTGAAATGCTGTGCTTTTCTAGGAATATTACACTTCTAATTAGCGATCTTATATCAGAAGATGATCTGTATTGGGATCGAGTAATAAAATTGAAGGAAACAATTGGATATTTGCACATCTAAAATGGTTCCTAAAAGTATAGTGGCCTATTTGAGAGTTTTGATTCGAGAATATCTCTTCTCACTTCTTCTGTTGTTTCCTGATAGCTTAAAATTCAAGCACTATATTTTATTACATCATGCTGATGTTTTAGCTGTTTTTAGACCTCTCTGGAATATTTGCAGCATGAATTTTAAATGAAAACATTTTGAAGCTGAATAGCTACTCATGTTTTGATTAACACAAAGAATATTACTCATACTTCTGGCATCAAAAATCAGTTGAAACGTAATTTTTTATTGCGTGAAGAGGAAAAAATACATTCCAAAACGATGAGTATGAAATTTGAGGAGTACATTTTTTGTTCTGTTTTATTTCTCTGTTGAAAATATCATTGTAATAAAGTTCATAAATTTCAAAGTACGTTGGATGAAATCTGTAAATCTGATGAAATTGATTTGAATCTTTAAAGGTGTACTAACAAAGATACCTCACGAGAGGTCCCTCACCGATTTAGTTGCTGCTTTACTATAATAATCCACATAAAAAATGATAAGACACGTATTTTTTTTTGCTAACAAACGTTCAGAAGGGATAAAAATTACCCTCAAAGTTCGTACCCCAAAATAACGGTTTGCAGTTTTCAAATCTTTCTAATAAGAGTTTTCCAAAAAGGCTTTAACCATTAAGAAAAGCATAAAAAATCATGAAAAATGCCTTTATCCACATATTTATAAGACTTGTGGATATACATTTTTTTTATTAAAAATGACAAAACATTCATAACTCAAAAGCTATTTATTTTTACGAATGAGACCAATTTTAAATGAAAGAGCATAAAAAATTGCGAGGTACGTGTCTTTGCAATTTTCAAAATAACATTTACACAGATGATTAAAACCACCTTTTTAAAATTATCAATGACAATGGTTACTGTTAGTACCTAGAAAATTATATTCGTATTCTATCTTATACATGAAATTTATCATATATAACGGATAAAATATACACGAAATTTGTTTTGGGATGGTTATTCATAGTCACAATAGTAGTAGAATGAAATGTTTCTTGATTGAAGACTCAATCATCAATTCAAATATTATCTTATTTTTGTCTCTGGGCAAAAATAGATACACTATTGGTCATAGTCACCGGTTGTTTATCTTTCAGACCTGATACATCTGGAAGCATAACATAAAGTTCGTTTGGTTCGAGCGTTGTCACAGAAAGTAACATATTTTTATGATCTATAAATGTGTTATAATATTCTTTAAAATTTATCAAAATACTTCCAGAACTTTAATTTTTACTGCTTTTACTTACTCTAACGTCAAGTCAATATTAATTGTTTTGAATGTGTATGATTCAATTGTAGCGCTTGAAATAAGCACACAAACTTTTTATGTAAATAATTGCGTTCCACTCTATAGATCAAAATAAAAGTAAATCTCTTCAATGGTATTTAATTACTTTTAACAACATTTCAAACAATGCAAATTCCGGAAACACCTATAAATGGAGCTTAAATACAATTAAAGAATCGTTTTAAACAAATATTAAGAAATGCAATGGATTAGTATAATGGTGGGAAAATGACGGAGGACGATTCGTTATATTTTTAAGAACCATATGAGGATTGGGAACCGGAGATTGTAGAAGATGAAGAATATGCATCCGCAATTAACAAACCAAAAATGTCTGAAGATGCATGTAATGCTGATGAAAAGGACTTGAGTTAACACTATAAGTTGCGAACAGTTGAGTTGTGGCGAAGTGGGATAAAAAAAAATTTAAGTATAGATACTGCCAAGAACAGATTCAGAAAAGTACAATCTGTTCGACAGTTACGGCGCTGGGCACATCAATTAAATCAAGGTAGAACATATAAAGAAAAAATAGCTCAAATCTGCAAGTATACTTTGGAAAATTTTGAATCTGCCGTCGATGCTATTATGATAATCTATGATTCTGATTTGAGGGAATGGGCGCTGTTAGCTAAAAAAAATTTAGGATTCGATGATTTTCGTTTTGAAGCATCTCCAACGTAGTTACTATCGTTTGAAAGAGCTCATTGTATTGTTTTTCGTGAAATCAATAAATTCGTATCATCGAAAACAATTGAAGATCGTAAAGTTCTAAAACAAATATCAGAAGAATTTGTTAATAATGTAAAGTTAAAGATTCAAACATATAGTCTAGACAATATATACAATTCTGATCAAAGCGGCTCTACATTAGAAGGGCATTCTGAGAGATCTTTGGCTCCAGAAGGAAAGGAAAAGTAGAGTGTACCGTTCAATCAGTTTCTTCAATAACTCATAGTTATACTACACAACCAACTATATCAACTGATGGAAAACTTCTGACTCCCTTTTTTTTCGTGTTAAAAAAACTATCTGGAAAACTAGGTTCACGGGTTGAGGCATCACTTTTGAGATCAGACATCGTATACACAGAAGTTTCAAAATCTGGGAAACTTACGTCAGGTAAAAAATTCAATATGGATATTATATTTTATAATATTTATATAGGAATTTGATACAATGATTATTCTTAGCCCAATTTGAAATTTGGTTAAAAAATGCTTTTTTCCGAATGTTGGCAAAAAAGTTTACTTTTAATTGATTCCTGGACTGATCATTGTCCTAAAGCTGTCACGTCTGCAAAACCATAAGAAAAAAAATTGAGATAATGATTATCCCTAAAGGGACCAATGGACAAATTCAACCTTTAGATGATTATGAGTTCAGAATATGGGAGAATTTTATAAGACATTTTTCGGACAGTGTCTTATTACAAGGAGATAATTTAAATTTACACTTGAGGAACAACATATTTAAATTACAATCACTAATCCATAATTAACTCGTATCTCCACGAAATATCAATCTTTTCCGATATTCATGATTCAAAAGTGGTTATACTTCTATTAAACCAGATGAATTCAAAAATCCAGTAGATATTGAGTTTGGAGATAAATGTAACTCTCACAGTAATATTTCCGGATGTCGAAATAGAGCAATTATCCGTTGTGCATGACTAAAAAAATCATTATGTCTCGATCATTTTTACAATGATTATTATTTATGTAATACGTATAATAAATGAATAATTACAAAAACACGTACCTCGCAATTTTTTATGCTCTTTCATTTAAAATTGGTCTCATTCGTAAAAATAAATAGCTTTTGAGTTATGAATGTTTTGTCATTTTTAATAAAAAAAATGTATATCCACAAGTCTTATAAATATGTGGATAAAGGCATTTTTCATGATTTTTTATGCTTTTCTTAATGGTTAAAGCCTTTTTGGAAAACTCTTATTAGAAAGATTTGAAAACTGCAAACCGTTATTTTGGGGTACGAACTTTGAGGGTAATTTTTATCCCTTCTGAACGTTTGTTAGCAAAAAAAAATACGTGTCTTATCATTTTTTATGTGGATTATTATAGTAAAGCAGCAACTAAATCGGTGAGGGACCTCTCGTGAGATTTCCTTTTAAGTAATTTTTTTTGGAATTTTTTATTTTTATTTTAGAAAAATTTTTATGTATAGAAATACTCTCTTATTAATTTATGAAAAATAACAAATTTATGGAAATGTGATCTAATATATCCCAATTGGTATTACTGTGTTTAAGCGAACGATGCTCTAAATTTAATAGTAATGAGTACAATGATAACATGGATGTACGTCCTATGGATTTTTATGGGCATAGTAATCTGTACTTTTCGAAAATGATTCGAATTTCAACGTAAGTGTGGATTTTTGCTCCTTGACGACAGGACTCATAACGTAGGTTTTCCTCCATGTCGCTTATAACTTAATTCGTATTTCTTAACATTTTTCAAAAAAAACAAATTATTTATAACTCAAAAAATATCTATTATTTTTTAATAGGACCAATTTCAAATGACAGAGCATAAAAAATTTCGAGATACGTGTCTCTGAAATTTTTAAAATAATATTCATATGGGGGATATAATATACTTCTTTCTTGATCACCATAAAAATGATAATACTGAGTCATTTATCCAATGTGCGTATTACATATATAGAAATCAGTGAAAAACTGTTAAAGACAAAATCACTTTTTACACCATGCATCATGGATAATTGCTATATTTCGACATCCTGAAATGTCACAGCAAGAGTTATATTTATCTCCAAATGCAAAATTCACTGGATTTTCGAATTTATCTGGTTTGATAGAAGTCCCAGTGAACACTGTTCTGTAAATTTTATGTCATCGTGACAGAACTGAAACTCACTTGTTATATAAAATGTGAGTCACATATAAATTATAATTTTCCACTTATAAACATAGCAATGTAACGTAACATTGTTATGTTCTCGTTACATTTCAGAAAAATATAACTTTGATGTTACTTATCTCGAGTCGAAAAATTTGACCTGTTTTACTTCTATAAAAGTAAATCTGAATTTTTCCTTAATATCTCCTGTTTTACACCTGATGCTATATAATATTTCGACCTGATTTTGTCCGCGGTTTTAATAATCAGCAGAAAAGAAGACTTCTTGTTGATCTGGTTCTGTTCTTTAAGTGGAATGAATCAGGTTAACTCTATTTATTCTTAATCTTACTAGTATTATTATTATGATTATTATAATAATGATGATGATTGTGAATATTAACATTAGGTGTTGTAATTTTGAAACGAATTCAAATGTTATTTTTTTTTATTAATTTACTGTTGACATGTCATGTATAAATATAACACGAGACACTACCGTATCTTTTGATACATGTCAAATGTCAACAATGAATTAATTGATAAAAAATGATTTGAATTTATTTTAAAAGTAAAACACCTAATGTTAATATTAACAATAATCATCACTATTAATATCATTATAAAGGTTATCCCTCTTGTTATTATTATGGTAACTTTAGTTTATTAATAATAGTATTGTTATGTCCGAATTAATTATTAACAACTAAATAATAATAAAATGAAATTTGGTATGGTAGCGGCCAAAAGAGTTTCGGAGACTCGGACTAACAGAGGGTTTTTGTAGATATTAGAACTAGTCCTAATATCAACGAATATGATTGTGGGATCGTTTCCTAAATACTTTGTCTCGTCTGTTGGTTCTCTGTCCAGCTCGAGGTTCTTCACCTGAATTAAAGAAAGAGAAAGAATAGGTGTCAAGTATGCAAGTTATACTTACGGTTGACAGCTAGTTGTAATGTGAATTTCGATGCCAAACGAGAGAGAGAAAGACATCAATTTAGAGGCTCGAAAACGTGGATGAAAGAGAAGGATAAGCGTTGAATTAAAGAGTAAAAATTAATAACTTTAATTTCACTTTTATTTAAATGTAAAGCACTGTATAACAACACATTCTTGTAATTATAATTTACCGAACTCAGTCGGATTTGTAAAATGAGATTTATATGATTTATTAAGGGTAAAACCCCAGAAAGTAAATAGTTGAATAATAACTATAATTATTATCGGTTTCAAGCCGATACACACTGAGTCTTTACGCGAACTCAATCGCGATTTGATTTCGAAGACATTTCAACAGATCCCGAAAGACTTAAGTTAATGAACTCTTCTTCAGGATAACTGAAGAAATGCTCGAAGACTATCACTTATAACGCGACGGGTTAACGTGCGCGGGCAATCAACCTACGTTCTACCGTTTGCTTGAGTTGATTAAGCCTCGAGTAATGTTTTGAGGAGGCTTTTATACTGTTCAACGTTAGGCGTTGGCCCTGGCTATTTTAGGGGTAAATTGAGGACAAGAATGGAAAACTACCAAGTTTCCACATCAATGTCGCAACGAGATTTTAGGACATTGGAAATGAGGAAACTGTGGAGTCAGGAAATTTTCTCTTATGTAGAACAGAGCGTTGAACCGAGGAGGGTTCATATTTCGCTGCTGTTTAAATAAGGTTAAAATTAATATGTTGATGAACTGAGACGCGAAAATGTCGGACATAACAGTTCCCCCCAAGGCGATGAGATCATCCTGATCACATCGTCTTCAAAAGCGTTCGGCATCTTCGTCTCAATGAGGCAGAAAAAGTTGGACATCCGTCCCCCCAAGACAGTGAGATCATCCTGATCACACTGTTTTGAAGAAAATGTCACCCTTTTTCGACTCTATAACAGAATGAATGGGATAAAAGGGGTGAAAGGAGGTCAGGTTTTAGGGTGAAGGAGGTTGAAAGGAGGGTTACGCCGGCGCGCTACTGATGACTGACTGAATTTTTGAATTACTTACTGAGTTTTTATCCCTTGATACTTAGTAATTAAGTTTTAAATAATGCTTAAGCTCAAATTTATAATGTATAAGTGGTCACATAAAATTAAAGTCAATTTTTCTTGCTGACATAAAGTAATTGACCTCGTAAGAACTTATATAAACTAAACCGACACCTAAGTAAGTAGGTCACTAGTGTGTTATGATATTTGATATAGCGTAAGGTTACAATTTTCGCATAGTTTGAATAATATTTTTCCCTAAACCATAATAAGGTTGATATTGAATAATAATTAAAGTTTAACGTGTAATAACAGTGAGGATGCAAATGTTGTTAATGATTTCTGATCTAAAAATAAAAAGGAGATTTGTAAAAGAGAAGAGATGTTGAAAACGTACTGAAATTATTATTTATCACTAGTGGAATCACATGATAAGTTAGCATAGCAAAATGAAGCTTCAGCGTTTTGCTGGAAACAGGAAAATTAACTATTTAAGGATGTGGCGTGTTTAGAAGATAAGGGATAAGTCTGGTTGAGAGAAAATGTTTCACTACTGAAGATCAGTAGTTAGATGAACGTTGGCAATGGAGCGTTGGAATCAGCTTGTTGTTAGATGAGTTTTTTTTGTCATTAATAGTTGATGAAATAAGAACATCCCCCCTCATCAGAGGTCAGATGTAAATCTAGCCATGACTCGACTGGGTGTTTAGGTGTCTTTAGATTACTTCTGAGTATTGGTCTCTCTTTCTTCTGGTCAAGAGATGTTGATTAGCTTCATTTTTGAAGATTTATCTTAATGATTCTCCTTTCAGTTGATGAAGGAGTCAAAGTTGATATTGGGCCAGTAGTAGGTTAGGGAGGCTGAGCAGAGGGTCTAAGATTGACATACCCTCTAGATCTTTATTTCTTACAGGGTGATGTTATTCTTGCATTTCGAGAAGTGTCCGTAGATGGTGCATTGGTCAGTCTTGATGTTGATGTGACTGTCATCCGTGCTTTTATTTACTCGTTTTTTTTTCTTTTTTCATTTTCTCGTAGGTCTTGAACAGACTTGATTTCATTCGAGTGTGCAAGCTGTTGGAAGATCTCCTGATGAGACCCGTGCGAATTCGTAGAGCGATGTCTATCTTGGAACTGGTACGACAGATTTGCGGAGGGGTGCCCGAAGATCTGTACAGCATCAGGGATAGGTTGGCCTTGGAAAGCCGCTTGGATTCGACTGGGTTCCGACGAATCCAGCTTCAGGATGAAACAGCTCATTGGCTTCTTGAGTGTTTCCAGGGGCACATCGAGTGCTATTCTGAGTTTCCAGAGTAAGTTATAGAGTTCGTTGAACTGACCTACAGTCATCAATGATCATCAGTTCGATTTTTATTATTAATTTATTTCTTCTTTTGTGTTTTAGGCGATGTGACGGCATTTAGGGAGAAGAGCAAGAGAGGCAGTGATGACTCCTGACTATCCCCTGATAGGATTTAGAATTTAGTTAATTATTATTTCTATAAATATTTTTGTAATAGTTTTAAGTGTTTAATAAAGCTGCATATGGTTCTAACTTCCTTTGTTAATCTAGATTAAGAATGATAATTTATATTTCCTGAAGTTCCTCGATCCTTTTTTTTGTTTTCTTTTTTTTATATATCTATCTTCTTTGTTTGTTTTTCAAAGTAGAAGGATTCGAGTGTCGTTCGAATCGGAATATATATCAAAAGTTGTAGTTTGAATCCTTGTGGTAACTGCCGTCAGCTTCTAACCCTTTCTGAAGATGGCGGGCCTTATGGTTACGTCATCGTTGATGATATTACTCACGCCTCATGACAATTGTAGATGATAAAAACGTCATCTTAGGGGAGTAGATCGTGAAATAGATTAGATGTTCTTCCGGGCTTTTCCATGAAGATGGTGGTCTCCGTGGTCTAATTGTCGATGTTACCCACGCCTCCGAAGAGACTGGTGACTCAAACCAGATAGTGAGGATGTAATCCGGGACAGTTGATCGTAAAATAGGTCGGAAGATCCCCCCCAGGTCTTCTGATGCTGGTTGAAGGTCTCTAAAACATAAAAGAAAAAGAAAAGGGAAGGGCATGGTGAGGATCTGGATAGGTCTTAAGGGAAAGGATTGCTGTAGGATTCGGCCGCATTACCTGTTGACTCAGAAGGTTCTACGTAGGGCGGAGATTCAAAAAAAAAAAAAAAAAAAAAAAAAAAAAAATAATTTTTAAGGAAAAGAAGAAAGATAGGAAGTTCTTTTATCGATCTCAGTGAAATGTATGAAGTAAGAGAAGGACAAGTGCAGATTAAGTCATTGTGAATTGTAAATTACTATGAGATGAACACTTTTGAATGACTTAATTTGGGTCAGAGGTTAAGAGAATGATAAAAGATATGGCATGGTCCAGTCTGAGGAATGTGTGATGTCAGGGAATGTACTCTGGATAACTTGTTTTGATTGTTTTTATTTTTTTTTTTTTTTAAAAGCCAAAAAGTGACAAATCTCCGCTGAAGCTCTTAGATCAACGGAGTACAGCGAGATATAGATTTTACATGATTTTTCAAAATTGGGGACAGGAATCATCCCCTTTTGATATCCAAGAGTTACATTCATCTATCTTCACGGAGATCCTTATGCTAAATAAGGACTCGTGAACGATTCAGTAGAGATAAGAGCATGTACGTTCGTAATTTGATAAGATGTAAGAATGCTGATTTTCGAAGAGTAAAGATAATTTAATCAAGATGGTCCATTGATTTTTTTTGTAAAGCGAATCGGGGTGTTATCTTGTAAGAGGATAAGGAGGTTTACGGGGAGGCCGTACGCGTCCTTGATTGGTCCTACTAAATCGTAGAGGTCCAGTAGAAGATGTTACTAGATCCTCTTGAGGTTTGGAAGGTTTTAGGGGTTGGCTAGCTTTTCCTGGATGATTTAGAGCTGGTAGAACAGATGTTTTGGAACTACCCTTAGGTTTTGAATGGCCTAAATAATAAAAGTTTTTAGATTTAGAAAGATTAGTCGTGTGTGTATTTGATCTTCTCGTCAAATTTCTTAATTTTGATATAATTCCTAAAGGTTTCTGAACTGAAGGATAACAAGAACTGTCATCAGAGGATAGGGGAAGATCCGCTAGAGAGGTGATTGAGTTAGGCAGGGCTGAAACCAAAGCTACAGAGTCCGGTTCTGAGATTACCTGTCCCGTCAACTCAGAATCATTAATAGAAACAGAGATAGGAGAAGTGGGTGACCTTAGTACTTGATACGCGCCTTTATCCCAGTACATGTCCTGAAAAGGAATAAGATTGTTCTCGTCTCGAGTGTTAGTGAGTGAGAGAGGCGGAAAAACGAGAGAAGGGCTTATCAGCGTTTCTTCGAGTGTCTCTACGCGCTCTTCAACATCACTATTACCCTCGTCAGGTGTTTCAATTCTTTGATCACTTGTCTCTTTAATTCCTGTAGTATCGAGGTCGTTCGAGGTGTCAGTTTCGTTAGTACATTCGTCTGCAACCGTAAGGAGAGGAGAGAGAGCCTCAGGACAGGATAAAGTTAGCTGAACCTGAGTTTCCTGGTTCTCCTCGAGACGTGCAGAGTCATCTACGTCGTCAGTGGTGTTAGTCGTAGTTACAGATGTTATAGATGCATATGACCATGGTACTTTGAGTGGCTGATATGAGTATTCGGGGATATAATCGTGATTCTCGAAGATCAAAGAAGATTCTCCAGAACGGTATTCAAGGTCACATCGATCTCGATGATAATTATCATCATCATGATGGTGGTTTTGATAAGAATCGTAATCATAATAAGGGTCGCGGTGATACTTTTCATGTTGACGAGACTCGCGATACCTCAAGTCGTCATAATAATTATCTCGACGCGGTCTTTGCCAATATCTCAACAATCGGTCCACTTCATGGTAGAGATCATCTAAATAAACATGTCTGTCATCAACCAAGTCGAAAAGTTCGTTTTCGATACTTTCAGGGACATTTTTGAAAAGGATCTTTTTTGCAGAGCGAGAAGCAAACTGGAAGAGTCTGCGACCCCCTGAAATAGTACGACTTAATTCATAGATTTCGAAAAGAAGATCATCTATCCGATAGTAAAAATTTTTGAGGTTCTCATCAGGGTAACGATAAATTTTTCGTAACAGATGAACGAGATAATCAAAATGATCTGCTCTTTCGCTAGCCATTATTATCGTGAATAAAAATTTAAATCCGAAAGGACGTGATTGATAAAGGGAATTTAGGGATCAAATTTCAAATTGAAGGTAGTGATTGATAATTAGTTGCATATAATTAATAATCTTAGTCTGGGGTTAGTACGAGTGCAAAAGAAATTAAAGGAATAGAAATAGGTGCGTTAATAATAGAGAAAACTAGGTGAAGAGTTCTCGAGAGTATCAGGAGACCATAAAAATCGCAGAGGTATTTTATAAAAATTAACCGGAGTAATAGTTTGACAATGGTGTTAGTTGCGAAAGAAATTCTTGTATGCAACCTGACACTCGAATGGAATAAGGAACGGTAAAGAGCGTTGGTGATCAAACTGCTGACCAATGCTTTCTTTACTGACGATACTCAATAGATGTGATTTAAGTCTTGATTTAACTTTTAAATTAATAAACATAAAGACAAATGATAGATTGATATTAAAAATTTATATAAATAGATTACGAACGATTTAAAGAATTCTTAAATTTATCAATTTAGGTTATCTCACCGCTGGCACCAGAAAACACACTGTTATGTCCGAATTAATTATTAACAACTAAATAATAATAAAATGAAATTTGGTATGGTAGCGGCCAAAAGAGTTTCGGAGACTCGGACTAACAGAGGGTTTTTGTAGATATTAGAACTAGTCCTAATATCAACGAATATGATTGTGGGATCGTTTCCTAAATACTTTGTCTCGTCTGTTGGTTCTCTGTCCAGCTCGAGGTTCTTCACCTGAATTAAAGAAAAAGAAAGAATAGGTGTCAAGTATGCAAGTTATACTTACGGTTGACAGCTAGTTGTAATATGAATTTCGATGCCAAACGAGAGAGAGAGAAAGACATCAATTTAGAGGCTCGAAAACGTGGATGAAAGAGAAGGATAAGCGTTGAATTAAAGAGTAAAAATTAATAACTTTAATTTCACTTTTATTTAAATGTAAAGCACTGTATAACAACACATTCTTGTAATTATAATTTACCGAACTCAGTCGGATTTGTAAAATGAGATTTATATGATTTATTAAGGGTAAAACCCCAGAAAGTAAATAGTTGAATAATAACTATAATTATTATCGGTTTCAAGCCGATACACACTGAGTCTTTACGCGAACTCAATCGCGATTTGATTTCGAAGACATTTCAACAGATCCTGAAAGACTTAAGTTAATGAACTCTTCTTCAGGATAACTGAAGAAATGCTCGAAGACTATCACTTATAACGCGACGGGTTAACGTGCGCGGGCAATCAACCTACGTTCTACCGTTTGCTTGAGTTGATTAAGCCTCGAGTAATGTTTTGAGGCGGCTTTTATACTGTTCAACGTTAGGCGTTGGCCCTGGCTATTTTAGGGGTAAATTGAGGACAAGAATGGAAAACTACCAAGTTTCCACATCAATGTCGCAACGAGATTTTAGGACATTGGAAATGAGGAAACTGTGGAGTCAGGAAATTTTCTCTTATGTAGAACAGAGCGTTGAACCGAGGAGGGTTCATATTTCGCTGCTGTTTAAATAAGGTTAAAATTAATATGTTGATGAACTGAGACGCGAAAATGTCGGACATAACAGTTCCCCCCAAGGCGATGAGATCATCCTGATCACATCGTCTTCAAAAGCGTTCGGCATCTTCGTCTCAATGAGGCAGAAAAAGTTGGACATCCGTCCCCCCGTTTGCTTTTGTAAATTCAATATCATATGAATATATCCGTGATTGCATTAGCCGTTTGTGGTAGTACTTATATAAGTACTTATTATTTTTTTTTTGTATATATTTACATGGTTTCGAATTCTTACAATGCTGTTCAAAGTTTCATTCCATTTAATATTTAATTTTCTACAGTTTTTTAGAGGAAGAAGTTAACATGAATGCCAATAACAATTCAAAATTTTGTGGAAAACCAAGAAAAATAGCTGATGATATGTCTAACAATAATAGCTTACAACTACAAGAAAATGATAATGATTTTGAATGTAACAGCACTGTACAATTCGAAAACCGAGAAAATGTGGAAATCATAGATAATGAAAGTAGTGTAACTTCTTCAGAGAACGAATGTAAAAGTGAATCAGAAACAGTGAATAGTTCCAATACTGAGGTAGAGCAGGATGATACAAAAAATGATGAAGAACAGTTTTCGAAAAACAAATATGATGAAGTCAATAAAGAGTTTGGTAGTAATTCAAATGACTTTGATGATTCTATTAATGCGTAATTTGAGCATGAAATTAAAGATGAAGAATTTTATAAGAGTCATATTTATGAAGGATTCAAGATACATATAGCTCAAAGTATTCTGACAGTTTAAAACTTAGTTTTGAAACACAAAATATCTGAGGCATTGGTCTCCGATATTTTCGAAGCAATACAGTAGTGTTCCCCTAAGAGCGTATCCGCTAAGAGCGCCGTCCCCTTAATACGTCCGAAGAGCGTCCCCCACTCTCAACCATATGAAAAAACGAACCTTATGTGCTCTTAAGAGCGCCGCGATTAAATTCGATTAAAATCAATTCATTCAACAAAAAGTCATCTTACATAAATATGAAAGCATAAGTAAAAAAAAAATTTAATTTCTGATAAATTTTTTCATTAATTTATTAATCATAAACATTATAATTAAATTATAATTCATTTATTCAAATAATATATTAAATCTTTCACTTAAGAATGTTAAATTAGGGGTTTGATTATTGTCATCTCGTACTTCCTTAAGTGATGATGGTCCTGCCCATGATTCTTCGAGATCAATAGGTTCTGAAACTTTTTTTTAACCAAAAACAAATATATACAATCTACATTAAAACAAATGGCATATAATTTTCTAAAAATATTTTTATTTACACTTAACGCTTTAACGTAAGTCTGAAAAATGCTGTAACATGTACGCTTGAAAAATATAATCAGAAAAATCACTTATTTCATGAATCATTTTAAACTATAAATAGAAAATATGTATTTACATCATTTCTACTCTAAAATGATTAAAGTCAATTAATACTATGATGAATCCTTGAGAATTTATAAAACAAAAAAGAATTTTACCCCAGTTATCCACTTTACTCAACCATTTGTTGACATCTGCTTCTCTAATACCTTTGAATACTTCTAGACTTCTTAGCAACTGAAGTAATTCTTCTGCACTAACAAATTCGCCAAAAAATGATTCGTGGGATTCATTTCCAATAAAATTATCAAGTAACGTCAACGTAGATGATGTTTCTTCTATTTGAGTGGTTGCATCGCACATTACTACTGGCCAAATTTTACGCTAGCATTTATAAATTATCGATGGCTGAATTTCATTCCACGCTGAGTTTATCCAATTAATTACATCCATAATACTGATACTTTTTAACTTGTCTTGAATAGTAATATTTTCTTTTCTTGCTTCTAATAAAGACTTCACTAATTGTGCTTTATACCTTTTTTTTTTGAAGCTTCTAACATGCCTTGATACATAGGTTGAAGAAAGGACGTTACGTTGGGTGGTAAAAACTCAGTTGTAATATCTCCCACATTTAACATTACGTAATACTTGCAATTATCCAGAAGAAGAATTGCTGGCGTTTGCAAATTCAATTTTGTTCGAAATTCTTTAACTCTTGGCACAAACTCTGTTTCAAACCATGTAGAAAAAATTGATATGGTCATCCAAGAACTATTTTGAAAAGTATAATATACTCATAAACTTTTTTTAATACAATTCTTTAATGCTCGTGGATTTTGATGTTTGCCAATTACAATCAATGGAATTTTCAATGTTCCATCTGCATTCGCACAAGCTCCAATAGTTAAGTGACTTTTATCTTTCTTAAAACCAAAAGCTTGTCTCTCATCACCTTATGTGTGTGTTGTATCGGGCAGTGATTCAAAATACAACGCGGTTTTATTGAAGTTAAAAATTTGAGATCGTGTCAGCCCTCTTTTCGTAATTAAACATTCAAAGACATCTTTGTATTTGCAAGCTGATGACACATCTACTGACAATTGTTCAACTTGAATACTTATTACTTTGATGTTCTTTTTTTTTTTCACCCACAAAACCATCGAGTACAAGCTTTAAAATTATTAATACCTAAAGATTTGGCTATATTTATGGCTTGAGTTTGCAATATTCGTCCAGATAAGGGAGTTCCCGCTGCTCGTTCCGTAATAAACCAGGAATACAATTCATCGCCGACGTGGTCAAGCTTATCAGATGTTCTTTTTTTTTTTAAATCTTTTAAATTATCTTTAGAACAATTTTCTTCAATTTTTGAAATATCGTGTATCCATTTATTTAAAACATGTACGTTCAGAGAATATTCTCCGCACATATCTTGTTTTGACCTAGTATTTAGCAAATTTAAGATATCTCATTTTTCTTTATATGCAAAACTTTTTTTTTTCTTCTTTAAATCAATATTAGATGTATATTTTTTATTATTTGGAGACACTGGTTGATCATCCTCCTCAGTTCCAACACATTTTGTTCTCATAGCCATCTTCAATTATAAAATAAAGACAAATGTATTCTGATACGTTAATAAATCAGTTTTTTGTATGAAAAGTTTATTAATAATATTAGTGAATGAATTATGCAATAATTAAATATAATAAAATGATTACAAAAAATTAACTACAATTTCATGACATTTCACAATATCAGTATAGGTTAGATATGCTATTGCCATAAGCAGCTATTTACTCAATAATATTCACCATACTACAAGTATACGAAAATTTATTATGTCAAAATAAGTTCTACAAGTTAATTATGATAATATTATCTATAAAAAAAAATATATATACTTACTGTAATTTATAACAGTAATCTAAAAAACCAACTGACTGCGAAGTTTAACTCAACTATTTCACTAGTCTAACGAATCTCTACCCGGCGCTCTTGAGAGACACTCGAGTAACAATTCGAGCTGGTGCGGTAGTGGGGACAGAAATTTCTCAGAATTATATCCCCTACAGCCCCTACGCGGTGCTCTTAACGGAACTCTACTGTAATACTACATTGTCCTCCAGGACGAATAGAAAAATTAAATTTGTATTACTACAAAAAATTTTTTATTGTTCAGAGTGTGGATCATCAATAAAAAAAAGTAATGATGTATGTAATGTTTGCCGAAAAAAAGAAGCGAAGTATTTAGTAACATTATCGATAATCGAACAGCTACAGATGATTCTAAAACGGAAAGAAAACTATGAATACATACGTCTACCTGTGAACAATACAACTATCGCCAAATGCAAAGATTTTTCAGATAGTCAAGTATACCAAATGTACCAACAGTTCTTTTTACAGCCAGGAAAATTATCATTAATGTGGAATTCTGATGGTGTTGTAACATTTAATAATTCACTTTCTTCTGCTTGGCCTTTCTATTTACGTATTAACAATTTGCCATTTGATAAAAGATTTCGACGTGAAAATACAATTCTAGGTGGTTTGTGGTATGGGCCATATAAACCATTCCCTCATTTATTTTTGGAGTCATTCAAAGAAAAAGTGAGAAAAACGTATGAAGGTATTTTGATAAAAATAACACAGAATAAAGACATTTTTATTAGCGCACTTATACGATCAGGAATATGTGATTTACCGGCAACTTGTGCATTTCTCAACTTTCAACCACATAATGGAGAATATGGATGTGCAATACGCGAAATACAAACGAGTAAACTAACCTTGGCAACAAATAAATCTAGACGTATTTACAAATAAAGTGAAAATATTGTACCTCGAACTTTGGAACATACTTTAATTTACGCTGATCAGGCACTTGAAAATAAAAAAAATCCGAAGATACCACAACATTAAAAACCTGCGGAAGGTGTTAGAGGCCATAGTACTTTATCTCAGTTAAGGCCAAATTATGTCCTAGGTACAGGAGTAGACTCAATGCATGCTATTTACGAAGGAGTGGTAAAAAAATTCGTATTTTTATGGGTAGACTTACAATTTAGCAATTAACCATTTTTATTACGCCACGTTCTTGATCTGATAGATAAAAAATTGTTGAAGATAAAGCGTCCTAAGTTTTTTCATTGTTTGACGAGACAATTGTCAAGTTACAAAAAGTGGAAGGCTTCTGAACTAAAATCTTGGTTCTTCTATTATCCATCAATACTACTTCCATCGTTACAAAAAAGGATCTATTATCATCACTACTTACTATTAGTAACAGCAATGTCTTTCTTGAATCAAGATAGTATTTCAATTAGAGAAATTCGTTTAGCAGCAGATTACTTGAATGAATTCGTGGAAAATTTTGGAGTATTATATTGTGAAAAACATTGTAGCATTAATATACACTCATTGTTGCACATCGCATCAGATGTTGTTAAATTTGGACCTTTATTTGTTAACTTTTGTTTTTCGTTTGAAAGTCTCAATGAAGATCTCATAGAAACAATTACTGGAAAAGCTGATGTTGATTTACAGATTATTAAAAAACACTGGCAGTTCTTAAAATTTGTGACAGATTCGGCATCATTACCTGAAGGTTCAATTCGTGATTTCATTTTAAAACGGAAATGTCAAGTTCAAATTTGCGAATTTTTTGGACATTTTCATTGGATTATATAAAATATTCGTTCTTGGAAAATCTACAAGAGTCAAGAATGCTGTTTGTAATAGCATTAGTGGCCAAATATCAGCACGGATTTATTGTAGATTCTTGAAAGATGATTTACTGTAACGATCAGCACTCTATGAAGAAAAATTAATGACTAATTCATTATTTGTGAAAATTTTTCTATCTGGAAATACTTATTTTAGTGAAATTTTGTAGTTTCTTAAAATAACACAGTGCGATTATGAAAATCGCCAATGTGAATGATACGGAAAACACTTGGCTTTCATTAATCCTGTGAACGTACTAGAACCATCGACTTTTATGTATAGGAATGCGCATATTCGAATCCTACATTTTTTCAGCTGTATTCTTATTAATGATATTATTTTAATTCCTGTAGAGTGTTTAAGGAGCGTATGTATTTATATAAATTATGATAATGACAAATTTTATTTAGGATGCAGAGTCAATTCTTATGAGCATGAATAATTATCTGTAATGAATAAACTAATGAAATTTGCATTGTTTATGTTTTATCTAATCTGAAAATAAATATAATTCATCAACATATATTATTACTTTTTTTCACCTATACTGTTAAAATTTTTCTAATAATGCAGTAATTGCTATTTTTTAATTAATTATCTAAATTATAGTGTGTAATTAAAAATCATAAAATTCAATTATACATGCACATAATACATATTTTTTGAAAATTCCAAAAATAATCAGACAAATCGAGGACAAATTCAGGTTAAAATATTCTTTAATATCAGAAGTAAAACAGGAGATTTGTAGTAGAAATCTATATAATTGACCTTGGCAAAGAAAAACAGGTGAATTAGGAGCAAAAATTCAGACTCATTCAGTCTAGCGGAAGAAACTAGTAGTAAAGGATCAAATGAAGGAAATAATCAGACTAAATTCCGAGTATAACAGATGAAAATATCAATTTCATGCATAAAACAGGCAAAATTTTTCGACGCGGGATAGATAAATATATTCTAACATTCTCAGCAAACACTGTTATATTGTTGTAATATGCATATAATGTTAGGAATATGACATACTTATATTGTAGTAATGTAACATGGAAGTACCATAGATGTTACTATTTCCTACTCAACAATTGACAATGTGACATCACTGTGATATTAACGTAACATACTCGTTATATTGTACAAAAAATATTGTTTAGTGGTTAATGTTGCTGATATAATTAAATTATTCTTATTTTATTACATTTCTTTACATTTTAAGTAGAATTTAATTTTTTACGGGAGGATTCGAACCTACGACCGCTCGCACGCATACGACTTAAACCAACGCCTTAACCCGCTCGGCTATTCTAGTACTTGATATCAAAACAAGAATGTAGGTCTACATATGCGAATATTTCGATTGAATTTAATAATATCGATAACAGGATGAGTTGTCATGTTATATATGAGTACATATTTAGGTTATTAAAAAAAAAGGAGGAAAAAACGATTGTTTATTTTTTTTTCTCTGTATCTATATCGATACAGATATTGTCATGTATATTTTATATGATTAATTATTTGTCATAATTAGTTTTTGTGTTTTTCTACCAGAATAACAGAATTTAAGAAGAACAACGTGAACGTTATATATGATAACATCCATGTATACATATAATATGGCATACTTGTAATAAAGTTATGTCGCATAAATGTTACGTCTATGTAACACAAGTTATGTGTTGTAAATGTTCAATCATGTTGTATAATTTATAAATAACTTAAGTGATATACACGCAATATCACCAAATTATGTAACAAAATATTGTATCCATGTAACATAATTAACGTGTCGCAGTCTACATAACAAATATGTAACGTAAGTTACATTACACTTATGTTACTCCGTTACATTGATGTTATGTTGCACTGAGATAACAGCTACAATTTTATTTTGTGACTTTCATAGAACATTGCAATGACAATTCATACAAGTCACTATTTGTTATATCACGTGTTCTTATGTCAATGTTATGTTATCGTAACATCATGTATATATAAATAGGTTTTAATTTTATTTAAATAGCAATGTTGATGCGTCACAGCAACATAACAAAAGAACCATGATTGTAACATTTTATTAAAATAACATGAATACGTCACGAAAACATACCATAAGAGCAACTGTCGTGACGTCTTGTTCAAAGTAACATTGTTAGGTCACGAGGACATAACAAAAGAGTCACTATTGTGACGTTTTATTACAGTCACAATGCCATGTAACTGTTACGTAACTAAGAAGTAACAATTAAGTACAAAACATAAAACTCAATTTTTATATAATTGTTATGTCACCCATAAATCACGAAAGTTACGTAACTTGTTACTTCCTCGTTATATCACATTTACATTCTGTGTTCACTGGGGTATAACCTCAGGTTATTATTATGGATAAGCGATTGTAATTTAATTATATTGTTCCTCAAGTGTAAATTTAAACTATCTCCTTGTAATAAGACACTGTCCGAAAAATGTCTTATAAAATTATCCCATATTCTAAACCCTTAATCATCAAAAGGTTGAATTTGTCCATTGGTCCTTTCGAGATAATCATTATCTCAATTTTTTTATTTGATGGTTTCGCCGACGTGACAGCTTCAGGACAATGACCGGTCCAGGAATCGATTAAAAGTAAACTTTTTGACAACATTCGGAAAAAAACATTTTTTAACCAAACTTCAAAGTGGGCTAAGAATAATCATTGTATCAAATTTCTATATAAATATTATAAAATATAGGATCAAGACAACTTATATTAAAAACGAAAAGTTTATTGAAATGACAGATTCAGAATACAAGATCTAATATGACGTCTAATCTGTGCTAGTCTTAGTCACAAACTGGAGATAAACAAACTCTCCCCTCGTTGCTATAAACAATCTAATCGTCAAGCAATCGTCGTTAACTAATAAACTGTCGTTTGTCAATCCATCAATAGATGGACACACACGCATATTTTACACTTCTCCCGATCTTCTAAAAATTGTCTTCTGGCAATATCTAACAGCTGGGTAAAAATATTGGATTAGGCTGAAATAAAATAAACTTTCAAAATCTAAATTAAATTGTTCATTAAAAATTTCAAAAATTAATTAAATAGACATTCAGCCTAGATTCCAATATTGCAGCTTCCCAACTCTGCCTGCATAAAAATAAATAAAACAAATTATTCTAGAGGGGAAAATCCTGCGGCGGGTAAAAACCTCCAAAACAGACCAAAATAATCTAAGCTAACTAAAAACGTGACTCTATACAATTCAAATATCTTAAAAACTAAGAGTCCGTCAGTCAAAATTACCGCAACATCAAAGTAATTAATAATTTTTTAAATTGAATTCATATTCTTTTCCATTTAATTGAATGGTCTCACTTCTTGGAGTATATTTCTCCGAACTAATAACCGACTACGCATTCTATTTATGAAATCAGACTCTTTAAATCTCAATAATAATAATCACAAATGATTCACCTTGCAAGGAATTTTCAAAAATAAGTTCAATAGCCTCTGCTCTCTGTGCAAACTCAATTATTAAAAATTGGGCTCACAGTTAAGCATACTATCCGAACAAGTAGGATACCATGGACATCTAGTACCTCACTTTGCTTCACCTTGGCCAAATAATGAAGAAAAGGATTCCGGCACAATGACTCTAACCGTGTATATCCCAAAAGAGTCAAAATAATTAATCATTATCATAGGGAGCGAGTCTATTCATATGAACAACTTTCAAACGACCATTAGGAATTTTTTGAATTCTAAAAACAACATCATTTAATTTATTTTCAATAATATACGGACCTTCCCAATCTGATTGAAGCTTAGGACATTTCTCTTTAACTCTTTTAGGAAAATGAAACTAAACCTTTTGACCTACGTCAAAAGAAAGAATATTAGATTTTAAATCATAAGTAGATTTAAGTTTGCCTGATTTATTTTCCAAATTACGACGCACATAATCATAAGTAAATTGTAGTTTTTCTCGAAGATCAAAAACATATTCACCTGTAGAATTATTTTCAGAAATATTTTCTGAAAGAGAAATTCTACGAGGAAAATCTAAAGGTAACCTTAATTCACGACCTAACATTAACAATGCTGGAGAAAATTCTGTAGTCTCATGTCTAGAAGAACGATAGGCTAATAAAAATAGAGAAATCCAACGATCCCAATCTTTTTGATTTTTATTAATAAATTTCGATAAATATTGAAGAATAGTCCTATGTAACCTTTCAACTAAACTATTAGATTGAGCATGAAGAGGTGTAGTTCTAGTCTTTTTGATTCCAGAAAGATTCATCACCTCTTCGAAGATTTCTGATTCAAATTCTCTACCTTGATCAGAATGAATTTCTAAAGGAACACCATATCTACAAAATATTTGAGGAACTATAGCTTCAGCAATAGTAGAAGCTTGATGATTAGAAAAAGGAATTGCTTCAGGCCATCTAGTAAAATAATCAGTAACAACTAAAAGAAATTTATTTCCAGAAAAAGTTTTAGTAAGAGGACCAAGAATATCGATTGCAAGTCTTTCAAAAGGAGAACCAACATTATAAATTTGAAGAGAACCACATGATTTCTTATGAGGACCTTTTTTAGCAAAAAAAACCTTACACTTCTTACGCTAAATATCATCATCCTGTTTAAGAGTAGACCAGAAGAATCTTTGAAGAGCTAACTAAATGATGACTTAATTCTGACGAAATTTTTTTTTTTAGAGAATTTTCATTTGAAGAATTGTTGTTATTTTGGGAATTATTTGTCAAACTAGCTCAAACAGCTTGGAGAACTTTACAATTATTTCTTGAATGACCTTTCTGTCCACAAACCCAACACTGAAAACCTTGAGAAGAATTTCCATTATCGAATGTCCTGAAATTCTGTTTAGAAAGATTAAAATTATTATTTTGGAAATTTCTTTCATTATTTCTAAAATTATTATTATTAAATTTTCTATTAAAATTTAAAGTTTTATCATGTTTATGATCATTATTTTTATCAAGTTTATCATTTTTATTAATTTCTTGATTTCCAAAACATAACTTATCAATCGACTCTAATTCAACTGCCCGTTGAGTTGCCGATTGAAAAAATTCTAACCTTTCAGACCGTAAAGAATATTGTAATTTAGGATTATTTAATTCTGCAATAAATTGTAATCCAGCCATTCGTTCTCTTTGTTCATCAGAAATTCCCGGATATGCATATTTGACTAATTTATCCAAATCATTGGAAAAATCAGTCAAACTTTTATTTTCATTTTGTTTCCTAGCTTGGAAACGACTGAAGTGAGCTATGGATAATTGAGTTTCACCAAAACGATTTTCTAACGATTTTGATGGAATATAAAAATTCCTCAAATCCTCTAAACTCAAATTTTATAAAATTTCCTGAGCTTTGTCCTTCAAACGGGACACTAAAATTGAAGCTTTAACTTCATTCGACCAATCATGTAAACGACTGATGGTCTCAAATTGACGTGAGTAACTCTCCCACGTCTGAGAGCCATCATATTTTGCCGGTTTCGCGAAAGCTAACGAAGTTCCGACAGAAAAAGACGAGACCGATTCAATTGAATTTGTAGGAATGTTCGGATTAACAATTCCTGAAAAATTGTTACTACTAATAATTAAATTTTGATTAATATTATTTCACCTTCCAGGTCGTCAAGGAATGTCTGGCCAGGGGTCTCAGGGCTCCGACCCACCTGGGGCCTGACCAGACGTGATTATCCTGCAGACACCCGGCTTCCTCGGGTTTGAGGGTGAGCCAGGGCTGCAGCCGTTCAATCATTAATTAAGACCTCTCAGGATTCGGAGGGACCCAAGAATGACCGCTTTCTGCATACGAGCCGCAAGACTCTCAGCCTGACTACGACAGACCGGTATAGTTTGCAGCTCTGTCAGAAAACGGTCCCTCATCCCTCCGAGGGCGCCAATCACCAGGACTATCACGTGAGCTGTATACTCCTGATAGACATTTCTCATGACCTCCATGAGCTCTCTGTAGCGTTCGTGTTTACTCTCTTCTTTCGCACGTATATTCGTCTCAGCCGGAGCTGAGAACTTAATGTAATATACGTGCTTGGTGTTGTGGTCGAAGAGCGTGATATCCGGCTTATTGTGTTCGATTCGTTGAGTTACTCTATACACGAAGTTTCGCATTTTTCTTCTTCCCGCGAGCTTATCTTCTTTATTTCTTCGATAATTATAGAAGATAGGAGCAAATTATGCTTACATCTGCTGTATAAATCATCTATGAGCTTTTATTTGCTGCATTGGTAATGATTTTTCATTCGTTCATTAAAGAAATATTCGACTACTAAGATTAAAAGTTGGGAGTTCTCTACGGAATATTTAGCCACTTATATTCCATGAAAGCTGGACATTTTACGTTTCTCCAAGTAGGTACTCACTGACTGCAATCTGTAACGCATGTTTACATAATATTAAGCCTTTAATATACATGAAACTGTTAAATTTTATTAAATTATTAATAATCTCCTCGACTAAATAAATTAAAGTTCGTAAATAATTGTTTTCAATATCTACGAAGTATGCATACAATAGAGCAGCCTAATTTATTATTCTGTTAAGGCTAGGATGAAGCCAGAAAACTGATGGACTTCCTTATCTTAATACATTGGATCGTACGTTTCTAATTTCTCCGCGAATTCATATTTTTACTCGAGAATTTCGGTCTCGAATTAGTTAATTTTATTCTGCAGTGCGGAATTTATAAATTTTTATTATTTAATTGATTTCTTTTATAAAGGAATTAAAAAGAAAATTGGATAATTATGAATTTATTTGCCACGCGTCAACACCACGATGGCCGCTACAAGGTTATAAGAAGAAATCATGAATAATTCCTTTTTTTTCAATTTGCGCTCATCAAACCTAGTTTCCGCAATTCTCCTACCGCTTTTGTACCTAAAAACCATATTTCAAGCTTTATAATTCGATAATCACAAAGAAATTGGGAACATACGATTTCATATGGTCTGCGTTGGAATTTAATTCCAAAGTTTCTAATAGATGGCAGCATCATGCTATCCGTTGACCCCAGTCATCTATATTTGAAAAATCCTCAATCCGTATCAAGAACTGATGATGCCCTGCATTTTGACGGGAATATGTGTATGTCTACGGACGTGTAAATATGTATGTGATGTACATGTAGTATGTCACATTACAAAGCTCTACACTTTGCTGACTCTTGCAGTTCATATAAATGGAAGTGATAATACTTATTGAGCATTAATTGATATAATACCTGGAAATGACTTAAAATACACATATTCATCCATTGTTATTATTTCTATCAGGCCTAAACCTGGGGAAAACTCCGGCACACTACCGGCAAGCTGTATCCCCACTCTCTATGACCGCGCGTGTAGCTTAAAACTAATAAGTGTAGACGTTTCAATCGTAAATATGCTGCCTCGGTAGTCAGCGCGCTAGACTATTATTTTGCCGTTCAGAGTTCGATCTCAGTCATGGAGAAATTTTTCGTTCATTTATCTGACATGCAATTGTAATTTCAACATACCAAAGTCAGTTCATAAAATCAAATTCAACTTTTTTTTTCTATGATTTCTTCTATAAATAATAGGAAGGAAAAGAAAACTGTAAATAGTGTGATAATAGTTTTTTTTTCAGTAGCTACATGAGTGTAGCATTCGTTGAAACAGTTAAGACATAATTAGAAACAGTTAAAAACAATTTCCGAAGAGCTCTAGCATTCTGCCGGCAAGCTGTATCCCCACTCTTCGTACCCAAGCCGGCAACTTACAACTAATAGATGTGGATTTATTAAATAGTAGTATGCTAGTTCTATGGTCAGAGCGCCAGACTTTTATTTTTCCAAGCAGGGTTCAATCCCAGTCGCAGCCAATTTTTTTTTCTTCTTATTTTAGTAAAACTCGATATTATTGTGGTCTGTAAATATTCAAATGAAGTATAAATTATACTTACAATTTTCTCTTTTTTTTTATAATTAGCATAGCAGAGGTAAAAAAAAGTTTAATCAATATTCTGCTTCTAAAAAAATGGCCTATTCAGTATAGTTCAATCGATTCAGCGCTAAAAACTGTGTTGAATAAATTAAACTTAAAAAAACATTTTTTTAAGAAAAGAATATTGATTAAATCCTCCTTTATCTATGCTATGCTAATTTTCGATGATAATCGAAGAAATAGAGAAAAGAAAATTGTAAATATTAAATTATACTTTTTACTTCATTTTAATATTTACAGATCGCAATAATATCTAGTTTTACGAAAAGAAAAAAAAAATTGGCCGTGACTGGGATTGAACCCCGCTCGGCAAAATAAAAGTCTGGCGCTCTGACCACAGGGCTAGCATATTACTACTTGATTCATTCACATTTATTAATGATAAGTTGCAGGCTTGGTTACGGAGAGTGGAGATAAAGCTTGTTGGCGAAGGGCCGGAACACGCCGTAGATTGTTTAAACTGCTTCTAAATATTTTCGAATTATTCAAAAAAATACTACATTCATAAACTGTACTAAAAAAGGTTTATGGCCCGGTTCAAATATTTTCTCACTCAGCGTCAATAAATTAAATGAATAATTCCAAGAAAAAAAAACTAAATCGTTATGAACGATTAATTTTAGCATGTTCCTGTTATAATTACATGCAATCTAACAAATGAAAAAATAATTCACCGTGACTGGAATCGAACCCTGCCCGGCAGAATAAAAGCCTTGCACTTTTAATACAGAGCTATCATATACAAATTGTGCGATTTAGCCTAATGAATCTTAAGCTGAAGGCTTAGGTATGGAGGGTGGGGATAGTGCTTGCCAGCGAAGTGCCGGAACTCACCGCGGATTGTATAAATTTTTTAAATTATCAATGAGTTATGAAAAAAGGATACTACTAATACAGCTGTACCAGAAAGGGTTTGTGGTTTTGTTCAAATAGTTTCTCATCAATTAAATGAAAAATGGTATTACATAAACATTGAAATTGCAATTACATGCAATTTGAATTAAAAACAATTTAGCCGTAATTGGAATTGAACACCGTTCGGCAAAATAAAAGTTGAGCGCTCAGACTAACAGAGCCAGCATATTTTCATTTCTGTTGTTTACTTTTATATATAAGCTTATCATATATAAAAATAAACAACAGGTTTAAGGCATAGGAACAAAGAGTAGGGGCTGAGCTCGCTCGCCACCTGTCTGAACTCACAGTCTTCTCCGTAGCAAATAAGACGATGATGGATACATATAATCTGTGCTCTGTCCTACTCAGAACAGATGATTTGACATCGAGCTTCGGCCTTCCACCGTACAACGCAAGGACGTAAAGTCAACTCAAAAAAATTTTTTGACTTCAGTCCAGCCTTAAGAGACTGAAATTAAGTAGGTAACAGAGAAATCGTTAAAAAAATGATAATTTACAAAAATGCATGTGAAAAAGGAAGCCTTAGGGCACCAAAAAATTTCCAAATTTCCAAATCATCTGTTCTGAGCAAGACAGAGCACAGAATATATGGATCCATCTCCGTCTTATTTGTCACAGAGAAGACTGAGAGTTCAGACAGTTGGCGGGCACGCTCAGCCTCTACCCCTTGTATCTATCTTCATAAGCCTGTAGCATGAATGTAAACAACATAAATGAATATATGTAGCGGATCGTGAAAGGTCGTGTTGTATTGAATAAATAAGATCCGTACATAAAAATAAATGTGATCTTTATTTCAATGAATAGATATTACTGGGTAAGGCGCGATAAGGAATAATACAGTGTCTTACTTCGTTGTTCGCTGACTACTGAGTAAGAATTAGGTGCGTAGCCTAATTCATGTTCTAATTAGTGGGGTGATCGACCTGACGACAAGTGTCGATCAGTATCGATCGTACCCGATTAGAATTGTACAGAAAATCGATACGTGAAAATGTAATTGTGAGTGCAGAGGTACTACATATATACTGGCTTCGTATACATAGCAATAAATTCTTAATTTGCCGAGCTGGGTTCAAATCCAGTTAGAACATTTTTTTCCTTTTTTTTTTGTTTAAATTGCATATAATTGAAAGTTTAGAATGTCATAATTAATTGTAAATATCAATTTTTATTTTTTTTTCTTTATTATTCTTCCAATTAATGATGGAAGGATAATGTAAAATTAAAACGGAATAGAAAATCTTGTTTTTACATAAATATATTAGTTGTAGGATTTTTTTCAACACTTCATAATATTAAACAACAAAAAACAATTAAAACGATCCACGGCTTCTCACAATTAGACTAACTAATTGGTCTAGTTACTCCACTTATAATGGTTTTTTTTTTCAAAACACATAATTTCTTTCTCCCTCTTCACCTTACTTATAGTTAATAAAGTTTAACACATCAATTAATTAAGGAGCAACAGATAATCTTCTTCGGTAAGTACTAGTTATTGAGATACTCATAAAACCTGACTGCCGGCTACAAACAGCCATAGGTTTAATTCATACGTGCAAAAATAAAATATTTTTGTACTAAATTGTAAGGCCTGTTATTAATAAGTTCTCTTGTAGGGCCTGTCAAACAAATTACATGCGAATTTAACGAAAAAAAAAAAGAATTTGCCGTGACTGGAATCGAACCCTGCCCGGCGAAATGAAAAATCTAGCGCTCTCACCTCAGAGCTAATGTTACCACTTTATAATCATTTATGTTTCTAAATCATAAGCTGCATGGTTAGGTACGGAGAGTGGGGAGAGAGCTTGCCGGCGAAGCGCCGAAACTCGCCGTAGATCGTTTTAATGGTTTTTTGTTGTTTAATATTATGAAGTGTTGAACAAAATCCTACAACTAATATATTTATGTAAAAACAAGATTTTCTATTCCATTTTAATTTGACATTATCCTTCCGTCATTAATTGGAAGAATAATAAAGAAAAAAAAATAAAAATTGATATTTACAATTAATTATGGCATTCTAAAATTGCAATTATATGCAATTTTAACAAAAAAAGACAAAAAAACGAGTGTGGTTATGACCGCACGATTAAAGTGAAACTTTTTTCGCTCTATCTATATATATGTGTGTGTGTGTGTGTGTTTTATATTATTTTTTTCATTTCTCATTTTTTTTTTTTTTCTTATTTATTCTATTTTATTATATTGTTTTATTTATATTATTATTTATATGTACATACATGTATAATCCTTTTTAAAAACGAAATGAACTGTTGAATGCTATTTTATAAAGAAGACCGTTAATAACTATAAAATTACTGTAGTATTATGACTTATGTTTGAAAATTTAGGGTCAAAGTAATTGGTTGTTCTTGAAATAATAAGAATTTATTTAAAATATTGAAATTCATGGAGAAAATAAAAATTCATTGAGATTATTGAAATTTATTTAAATACGTAAAATATTAATTTTCATTTTTGCCCATCACGGCTACCTGCTCGGTGCTGTTAGATGTATTTGATTCATCTTAGTTGTTCTCCAATAACAATGTATACTTCAACGAGCGTATATACTTTTTAGAGATTCTTTTTAGACTGCCAGTTCTATTAATTTTAGTACCCTTTCATTTTTCTTATCAGGGAAACAGTACATCAAATGACTACTGTCAGCAAGAAGTAGCTAGCCTCTCGACGACACAGTTATGAAAATTTTTAGAATATAATTGCTTTTCGATTATAATAAATATCATTATACATGACGGATCCGCGCTGGAAGCATCCATGGACTTCTATTATTTGTGCCCCTACAGGCTGTAGGAAAACTGTTTTTGTAAAAAAATTTATTAATACTATATATCATCTGAGCGATTCACGTTTCTCTAAGATCATTTTTCACTATGCTGGGTGGCAAGATGGCTATAACAATTATCCAAAAACATTCCCTCTGGAATTTAGAGAAGGATTACCAGCTAATGACGATTATGTGTCTGACCAGCGGCCAAAATTAATTATTATAGATGATCTTATGCGCGAATCATCGAGAAGCACAATTATAGATCTTTCACGAAGGGCAGTCATTAACATAACTTGAGCGTTATGTTCATAACGCAAAATTTATTCCATTAGGGAAAAGGACAACGGGACATTTCACTCAATGCTAATTATATTGTAATTTTCAAAAACCCCTGTGACCGGTCACAGATCCAACATTTAGCTCGGCAGGTGTGTCCAGAAAATACACGCTTTTTCCACGAAATATATTATGACGCAACACTACAGCCGTATGGATACCTATTATTGGATATAAAACAATCAACACCTGAAAATTGTCGATTTCGTACATGTATTTTTTCTGATTATCCGAGACATTACGCTTATGTTCATCGAAAACATATAAATAAGAATTTAAATAACAATAAGTTATCAGTTGTTATGTAGTGATGGCAGCAAACGCAGCACAGAAGAAACAAGCAGTAATTCTCAGCGCTTTATTTTACCTGGGAAAAGAGCAACGAGCTGCTATGTTACAGAAAGCTGATCTACAGTTAGTGAGATATATATGTAAATGCGCTTTCAATATTTTACGGGGCAACGTTTCATTGACACCTGAGCAGAAACGCAAATGAAGACGTCGCGCATCCATTTTACGACGCTTAGCTTCACGGGGAAGTGCCAAAAAGAAAAAAAAGATCATTTTACAGAAAGGTAGCGGGTTTTTACCTGTACTTCTAGCCTCTATCTTGGGTAGTTTGATATCAAAACTCATCAACGGATAAAAAATAATGAAACATGCTAAAAAAATGGTTTTAATACCCGAAGAAACTGCAAAAAATTTTCAAACAACAGATACAAAATTATCAACAAATAATTTAGATAAAATTTATGGTTCAGTTTTAGCACGCCTCGATCGAGAGATGAATGAAATACTGTTTTCTACAGCTTACTAAAATGAACGTGAGAAGTGGAATGCTTACTCCTAAGTGCTAGAAAGGTATTTACGTCTTATCAATAATAGAAATCAGACATTGACAACACCAAATTTAATTGAAAATGGAAATGCCTATGATAGTGAAAAATCATTGTATGATAAAGTAGGGGAGTCGATAAATAAATCGCCTGTTCATGACATTGATCAGTCTGTTATTAATAGTGTTCCGAAAAAATTTCAGTCAAAGGCAAAACTTCTTTACAAACGTTTAAAAAATATGCCTGATTATATTATCACACGGGATAATACAGGTGTTGTCAGTATTGAAGGTATTCCTATCCTAGGATCAAATATTATAGACCTGTTAAATGATGCTATGAGGTCTAGAAAGAATGAATACGCTACAAATTAAAGAAGCCCTCTAGTATATCCTGGACCATACTATAGGCGTATATCCAGCCGACAAGATCCCGAAGGTGTGGACGAACCCAACAGCACTTGTCGTTAATACTGATGGCTACAAGCAACCAGGGCAACACTGCCTTGTACGTCAATTGGGATAGAGTCGGCTGCCACATCGACAGCTATGGACTGCCGACAATTTTTCAGAACACTTTAGACGACTTAGAGAGAATTGCAGATACTTCCGACACTCCATCAAACATTTACAACAAGAAGATTCTTAAGTTTGCGGTCAATATTGTATTATGTTTTTGCATGCGATGTCTATGAATTATCCATTTAGTGACTTTATATCTTGCTTTAGTCGAAAATATTCCGAAAACGATAGAATTGTAAGTGAATATTATGTTATGTAATTTTGCTCTTTACAGGTGTCAAAATGAGATACATATGCTTAACCTTAGAGACTTTGAATTCCTATCTTTAGTCCTAGCCTTTCGATCAATAGATAGGGATGAGAGGATCTTCGATAGAGAAAGTAAAAATGTGTGATTCATATAAAAAACACAAACAAAGTTTATTAAAGAAAAATTATTAAAATTATTATAATATCAATAAAAACATTACTAACAGATAATTTCCTTTGCTCAGGTAAAAATAAATTAAAATTAATTGGTCCTTCGTTGATGCTCCAGTCAGCGCAATATTATCTTTTTAACTCGCGAATTCATTTGAATATTCGTTGTAAACAATTCAAGAAATTATATAGAGTTCATATAAAAATTTTACAAACTTGAACCATATTATTGATACAATACTCAAGACGAAATAAGACTTACAGTTTTCGAGCGATGTTTCACGATGATCTGATCTCGATCATACTTTTTCGACAACTAACTGATGTATCAAATCTCACGTATTTATTTAGTCGCGGAAGACATTATTAGAAGTCCCTTGCTTTAGGCGCGCACAAGTCCCTTTTCATGGTCTCTTCTTCCGTCACACACGCTTTTTGAAACTTTTATGACCTTTTCACCCCGTTGGTTTTCTAAAGCAATAAAATGTCTAAAAGATAATTTCCTCAAAAATTCTCCGAAATCTTTTTTATTTTAACGAAATCAAAAAACCACAAGTAATAATCGTTAACCTCAATCATTGAGTTTCATTTTTAACTTTCTTTAGATACATATGTTTATATTGAATAATTATATAAAATAATTGAAATACACCCAGACATTACAATTATAAGTCTTTTATGAGAAAAAATAGCGTCAAATATGTTAAAAATGATTTTGTGGGTGAAGGGATAAAATTTCATCAAATATGTTTATGTAGAAATAAAAATATGTAATATTTTACATGTATAAAAATATATGCTTCAAGACACGTACTTATTTATTCCATAGTCAATAGTCTGCGCACAACCGTTATCAATAGGCAGAATCCTTTGTGCTCAGCTCGCACAGACGCCGCTCATTGGCTGAAAAAAAGCCTTCATCGGACCGTGGGAACCTCTCAGACGGAGCGGTGATAACACGCCACCCGCTCAGAAGCCCTCGCCTGGCGGGTCTGAACGCTAAAAACTGCACTAAGACAGCTTACAGCGGCGGCATCAAGCCCTACCACACAGCACCAACACAACTTGCGCCCGAACAACGGACTGCCCACAGACACTGCCAGCATACCCGTTGAGTCACGCGTTATATTTTTTTAATGTTAGATGGCACGTCGATGCTCTTTATTGCATCTCAGGCTTTCAATTGCAATATAAGGGTAAGTTTCACCGATAGCAATTTGCTATGGTATACCAACTTAGGAATTAAAAAAATAAAAGAAATTATCATTCATGCTATCTGGCAAGCTTTTAGCCAATTAATTTATGTAACTCAAAAGAAATTTTAACATAGTTGACTGGCATTAATTTTTTTCTAATCGTGTAAACAAGACTACAGCTCAATAGGTAATTGTTTTGTATAAATACTTTTTCTTTTTATGATAAAAAAGATAAGATTCAGGTTGGTATACAATAGCAACTTGCTGTTGGTGGAACTCGCCCTAAGCCTCCTGTTATGTGCATGCGTCAATAATACATGAACATTGAAATAATCTCATGTAATTTAAGTACTTATAGTATTTCTTAGAATTAAAAACAAGCCTAATTTTAATAAAAATTCTAATTATACCGCGATATTATTAATATAATTACTTCTACATACATAAATATATACCCCCACTTCACGCTACGCGACTACCCCCACCGCCCGCGGCACGGCTCAGACGGACACGAATTCATCCCCACTTTATAGTGGTGATACGAGTGGGGTCCGCCAAAGTTGCTCCATACTACAAAGAATGTATGATTGTTGAAACTCATCTCGTCATAAATCATATTAATCTGTATTAGAAACATCCAAATTCATTTGATATATGCATTAGTTATTCGATAAATACATGATTCAATTGTTTATAATAAATTTATATGGTTATAAACAATGTGTAGTTGAAAGTCATGTTTAGTTGTAAACGATAATGTTCAGTCAATATCTAGTTAATTTTCAAATGAAATCGTTATTCTTTTGCCTAAAAGTATTTTAAATAGTCAATGTTTTTATTTATTCATTAATAGTTTTTTTGTTATTGAAAAAAACAGCGCAAACGAATTTGTTCAAACATTTTTCAGATCTCTTTTATAACAATATCTTTCGAATAAATTTTGGTTGAAGTCGATATCTCAATCCCTTCTTGAGATATCGAAAACGAAAAAAATGCTGACATACGGACAAACATACATACATACGTACAAACGTAGGTACGTACGTACACACACACACATCATTTCAAAAGTTGGTCAGTATGCTTGCCAATATCTTCGAACGTGGAGATATGATGAAAATTCACATTTCACCAATCGACCCAATTTCAATGATTTCCTAATGGGAAGTTAAAAATTGGCGATGAGGATTATGTACAACATACGAAATGTACTTTGCTCGGTATTTTGAATGAACACTCAGCATACAGAGTTACTTAGAGTGGTGCTCACAATAGCGCTAAAGTGGATGGCACGAAGTTCATAAAAAATTTTAATTGGTATTTGGATATATATTTTCATATTAGTCGATCAGAATGAGAGTTAAGGTTTTGCAGTTGTATGTTGTAATCATCGTTATAAGTTTATGTTATCTTTCTTTTTTGTAGCTTTTTTGAATATTCGGCATCAAAATTTATGCAAGCAAATTATTCTATTGACAAGTCAATTGATATTACATTTCGTATATTTTTAATTTTCTTATAATTTCAGATGCAATTGTTAGTTTTTTAAGAACGCTACGCAGTATAAATAGTAAAGATAATAAAGAAATGGTTGCAGCATGCTGGAGATCGCCTACAAAAAAATATTTTTAAAAAAAAATTAAAAACGATTAATTTTACTGTTCAAAATTATAAATTTCAATAAGAAACCTTATTAAACAAAAATTTACTTTTTTTTTTGCTTCTTCAACATCCTTCCACGATATTTAGAAAAATGAAATTTAGTATCTACACGATATCTATCTGATATCTTGTTCTGATATCTATCCGATATCTTTTTCAGATATCTTGTAGAGCTCTGAAACCGGTGCATTAGATATCTGACCAATATCCGACAGATAACTTTCAGCATATCTATCAGATATCTATCTCTTTAGATAAGATATGAACAGATATCTTCTAGATATCATTTAGCTGAGTGGGTAATTACAAAAAAAATTCATCGTGAAATTTCATAGACAAAATTACTTTCTGAATGATTTAAAAAAAACTCGAACAAGTATGTTTTTAAACTATTTATTAATTCAAAAAAAAGATGATTTCATTTTGTAGATGGCATGGCATTCCATTTGATTTCAAACTTTTTTGCTGATTTAGAATTCTTTCAAATGACTGTTAAAAAATAGGATTTCGTTATTTGCAGAGTCATATGAGACATGTACATAGCGCGATTTTTCACTGGCATTCGAAAATGGTAGTTTTGGTATGATGATACACATTCAAAACAATCGATATTAAGTGACGTCAGAATAAATACAAGCAGTAGAAATAAAAGTTTTTAAAGTATTTTTAAGCCATATTATGCTTCCAGATGTATCAAGTCTAAAAGATAAACAACTAATGACTATGACAAATATTGAATCTATTTTTCCCCCACACGGAAATAATAGTTCATTGTTAACTAAGGAAGCAAAGTATGATATTCTGACCTGGGTATAAAATTGCATCCCGAGCCGAAGGATGTTTTAACTTTTTTCTTAATTACTATAAAAATGATGATAATGAGTTATTTATTCATTGCACGTATTACATACAAGACAATCGGTAAAAAAGTGTTCAAGACACAATGAATTTTTACACCATGCATCATGGATAATTGCTATTTTTCGACATCCTGAACTGTCACAGTAAGAGTTACATTCATCTCCAAACGCTAAATCTACTAGATTTCCAAATTCATCTGGTTTAATAGAAGTATAACTACTTTTAAACCATGAGTAACGAAAAAGATCAATAAATTGTGGAGATGAGAGTCGATTATAGATAAGTGATTGTAGTTCAATTATGTTGTCCCTCAAGTGTCAATTTAAATTATCTCTTCGTGATAAGACACTATCCGAAAAATGTCTTATAAAATTTTTCCATATTCTAAACCTATCAATATCTAGAGATTAAATTTGTGCAGTAGTCTGTTCAGGGATAATCATTATCTCATTTTTTTTATTTGACGGTCTTCCTCTATTCATTCGCAATCCTTAAATGGCTCCGAAGTGAGTTAAAAGATCTAGACATTATCACAAGAAAAGTGATGACATTACACTGAAGTTATCACCCGCGATCTTCCGTCCAACGCCTATACCTTCCCCGTGACATAGGAGGGTGTGGACTACTAAGTCTGGAGTGTCTACACGACAGGTTAGTGATAGGCATAGCTTATGACATCTATGAGAGCTCTGATCCCCTTTTTAAATTCGTGAACAGCTTCGAACCGCTAGGGAGGGATGCGTTCGTTTATAGAGCAGCATATCAAGCGGCCTAGAACCTCGGCTCAGTTTTCGACCCTAGCAGCCCTGGCTCACCCTCAAACCTGAGGGAGTTGGGTGTCTGCAGGATAATTTCGTCTGGTCAGGCCCCAAGTGGGTCGAAGCTCTGGGACCCCTGGCCAGACATTCTCTGACAAATCGCAAGATAATGATAATAATAATAATAATGAATTAATCCATTTCATTGGAGATGTAAATTTACTAAACAATATGTAGTATATACACACTACTTACTGTTTGTTTACGTGGTGTTTTTATTCTAGACAATTCTAGACATTTCTAGACAATGAATATGTATACATTCAAAACAATCAATACTCACTCACGTTGGAATAAATACAAGCAGTGAAAATTGAAGGTCTCGAAGTATTTTGATAAATTTTTAAGTATATTATAACACATTTATAGATCATAAAAATATGTTACTTTCTGGGACAACGATTAAATTAAACTGATTTCATACTATCCTTTATATGTATCAGGTTCAGAAGATGAGCAACTAGTGACCATAACGAATATTGTATCCATTTTTACCCAGACACGGGTATAAGATAACATTTGAATTGATAATTAAGTATTCCACTTACACAATGTTTTATTCTACTAATATTATGACTATAAATAACCATCCCGAAACAATTTTCGTATGTATTTCATAAGTCATATATACTAAATTTTTTGTATACGATAGAATACGCAGATAATTTTGTAGGTACTAACCTTGTCACTGAAAATTTCAAAGAGGCGATTTTTTTCGTCCGTGTAAATGTTTTTTTGAAAATTGCAGAGATAAGTATTTCGTAATTTTTCGTGCTCTTTCAATTAAAATTCGTACTCTTGAAAAATAATAAATAGTTTTTGAGTTATGAATGTTTTGTTATTTTTAATAAAAAAAAAAATGTATTTCTACAAGTCTTACAAACATGTGGATAGAGGTGTTATTCATAATTTTTTATGCTCTTTCTAATAGTTAGAGTCTTTTTGAAAAATTTTCACTAGAAATATGTGAAAACTTCACACCATTATTTTCGGGTACATACTTTGAGGATGATTTTCCCCCTTTAAAACGTTTTTGGCCAAAAATACAAAATACGGATCTCATTGTTTTTCATGTAGATTCTTATAGTAAAGCCGCCACTAAATCGGTGAGGGACACCTCGCGAGGTTTCCTTGTTAGTGAAGTTAGTCATAAGGTTCAGGTATTGAGATATTTCGTGAGATTTTGGGATTTAATTTTAAGTATTGGGATGTTTTTGAGTTGATTAGTAAGTTTCTCAGATATTGAGTTCAGGTTTAAGTTGTTATCAGTTGTCACAAAAATTTATACAAAAATTTGAATAAGTGAGGTTAAGCATGGGGAAAACGTACTGGCCTCCGTTGCCAGGGGTTCACTACATAACACACCTTCTTTTAGGTGGGCACCCCGATTAGAACTATCCCTGAGAGACTAAATCGATTTTATTTAGGGTGCTAAGTTATTTTTAATCACCAGAATAACTAAACTGGCATAACTGACAACTAATACCAACTTAAACCTAAACTTAATATCTCAGAAACTTACTAACTAACTCAAAAACATCCTAATACTTAAAACTAAATCCCAAAATTTCACGAAATATCTCAATACCGTATCCTTATGACTAACTTAACTAAGAAGGAAACCTTGCGAGGTGTCCATTACTTATTATTTAACTTCATAAGACGAAGTAATTATTTAAGTCAGTTTCTGTATATTTAGTTATTAGTTTCACATTTGGATTGATTTTATTCTAAATTATAGTCTTCATCAGCATAGCATAGTTTTGTGCATTAAATTTATCAATTATTATTTTGATGGAAACCAAGGCTGAGGGATTGATTCATTCATTGAGCTTAGCAATTAAAGTCTCAATACCCCAAGGAAAAGTAGAGTTAGAGAAAGAAGTAAATTTATCAACAATATGGACTATTGTAAAGAGAGCTAGGAGGCTGTAGTGGAGTAGAGGACCAAAACTAACGAGGCCCTCTGCAGTTTTCCTATGCTGGAATGCGTCCTAGCCTTAAGGGTAATAGCCACGGGGCTGTTGCCAGTAAAATGGGACTTCAAGGAAAAGACGGAAGTATGAAAGACGTCGTCGTAATAAGTTTTGGAGTCTAGTAATTAAATTCTGGAACTAGGATTGAGTTTTGGTGTACACTAGTTTTAAGGGACCCCTTCACATAAAAATCTAGGAGTCACGTGAAGATAACCACTAATACGAAGTGTAGTGAGACAAATTGAAAGAATTTTGAGTTTAAAGGGAGAAAAAAATTAAGAGAATGATGGAATTGAAGAGAAAAGATTTTAAAAAATACTTTTTGTCGAGAGTTGGTTACGAGCTGTGCTCATAGAGAGTCAATGATGAGCCGTGCTTATGCTCCGGAAAAAGGAAGTTCAGAAAACCTGCACCAGGTTTGACAAAAGCTAAATGTCAGTCAGCTCTCTGCGGAAGTTGTAAGTCATTGAGATCTGTTTTGAATGGGTTAAAAGGTCAATTTGTAGTTAGATGAAAATATTTTATGGTTAAAAGTAAATCCGTGGAGCTTCGTTTGCTCCGGTACTCGATAGTTTAAGTCTGATTGTGGATTCTGTTAACGAAGATTGTGATTTTGTTTAGTTAATTCGAATTAAAAACTTGTTTATTGCTAAAAAGTAAGATGTTGTGTAATTATATGATGAAAAATTCATTACAACGTGGCAACATCGGGTCCCCAAATAATACTGTGATGTCATAATTTATTATAAGGGCATCTTGAAAATCACTCCTTTTTAACCTACACCCCGGGCAACAGCTAGGGTGGAGTAAGAGATTGTTGTATTAGGATTTTAAAGTATCTATTAAATAATCTTTAAGTTGAAAATAATTTAATTGATCAGATAGAATTTATAGGAATATGTATTAGTATTCCTTTCATGTAGTAATGATCATAATAAATTATTCAATACAACTATTGTTGGAAATTATTTAACGCATCTTAACATTTTGATTGTTGAAACTAAAGTGTCTGTTGACAAATGGAAAGTCAGCTTTATTTAACCCAGCCGGCAACGATAGGTATGAATGTGCCAGAACACAGCAATTAGAAAGTCAGGTCTTACAAAAACATAATCTTTATTTTTCTGCACTATCAATTCACAATTTACACTGAACAAGTTGTAGTCACAAAAAAATGAATAAATATCATGTGAACGAATGAATGTTAACTTAAAAATCATTGAATCCGATTTGAATGTCTGTAAACAATAACTAAACTTGGTGTTTTCAGTATTATTAAACTTCTACACAAGCTCAACACGCTTCTCAAGTAAAGTTGGAATGTGATTGTGCACGTGGCGTTAGTCTAGCACTATTTTTTGCAAACTATACTTCTGACAACGTTTTATATTCCTTTGAATACTAAATTATGAGATCTCATGTTTAATATGTATTTGAACAAAAATTCTAACACTTTTTCCTCCAATTGCACACTTTTATAGTCCTTTATTTTTTCAAAAAATTCAGGTTGGTCTCTGATATTTATTTCTCGAACAGCATCCGAAGTAACTTCGTCGCAGTCTAAACGATTATGACTAACCAGATCTATCTATAAAAAATTTTAAAATAACTAGTATCCTCCTTTTTTTTTCAATAAAAACATACATAGACTTCTTCAAGTTGAATGAAACTTTAAGAAACAATTATTACCTTGATTGTATGTATTAAAAATTTCATCTTTGAAATAATAAAACTGTCACAACTGGACTTAAGCAAATCCTTTGATTGAATGATTCACTTATAAATATTTGTATGAGTTGCAACTAGTCAAATCGAGTTTCCAAATATCAACAAGGTGCAGAAGAGAGTTAAACATATGCTTAAGAATACCTGTCATTCAAAACTTCCTTGGATGACGCGTGAATTGGACGTCCTTGATGCGTTTCAAAGGCAAAATATATGTCGTAATATTTAATGTATTTATAACTTATGACTTCTTTATGATTCATATAAAGTTTTAATAATCAGTATAAATATAATCAATATAATTATAGAATAAGTTATGAAATATGAACTGAGATATTAATTCGATTCATCAATTAATTTAATTTTTGTTTTTTTATCGAAATTAATAAGATACTAATAATTAACGGTAATTATATACTTCCACTACGTTAATCCCCTCCTTCTAGTTTTGCAATTACCACGTTTATGCCGGCCTACTTTTTCAAAAAAAAAAGTAACTGGGTGAGACCGGGAGTTGAACCCAGTGCCGCAAACACGGAAAAACATTTTCAATAGAAATTATCAGAAACTCTTAGAAAAATTACTGTGCTGTCTTATGAAGTCAATGGGAGATGTTGTTTGTATAAAATTGATCGGTCTGTACTATAAAAATTGTTGCGCTGGCATGGTAAATTTTACGAACCTTAACTTATAATTTTTTGAGCGCTAGCATTATATAAAGTGCTAGATTTCTAAAAATTACAGTGCTTGGTTTAAATTCGAATATTAAATTACTACAAATCAAAGTACTTTTTTATTTTTATAAAAAATTGCAATATCAATCCTACATCATTTCGGCATATATCTTCAAGAACATCATGAATGATGTCAACATACAGATTTTCCAAAGGATGGAATCCATGTATAATATAAAAAAGACACTTACCTGCTATACCAATACTATCTCTATCAGCTCGCTGCGAATCAAATTCATAATTGTTTGCATCGCTTAAAACACATTGATTTTTATTTAAAACGTGGGTTATATTTACTTTACTTATTACACACATCCTACAAAATTTATCTTGGATGATACATTCATGATAGCCAAATATGTAGTGCAAACCAAGGTTATCTCCAGAAATCAATAATAGTCTAAAAAAGATATTTTTTATACTACTAGGAACACTAACATTGATACCTTTCTGTTTCAGACATGTTAGTTCATCTTTTATTTTGGAAAAAATAATTCTATTTTCGAGGCAATGCCAACCAAGACCATTAAATAACACGAATAGAAAAACGTTCGCAAGCTGTGATACAAAATCTGGAGGTAAACATAAAATTCGAACGTGAATTGCACTACATTGGGAAATGCCTCGATGACTGCCCAAGACATTATTGTTTTCATAATCATCGTAATATATTTTAAGAGGCAAAACTTTTTTTCCTTGATGATTTTTAATAACCTCTGCCCATAATTCTTTTTAAATTGAATTAGAAATAATTTGTGACTGCATCTAAGTTAATTGTGACGTCCATCTGTTTCAATAATTTCAAGAAGTAATTAACAAGTATTTCTCCTCATTAAAATCGCTTTAGTAATTATTCTCTCATTATTGAAATATTCCTTATGTTTAGTAATTTTGTAACAATTCTTTAAATTAAAAAAATTTCTCTTAACATACTAATTATTTTCTTAACACTAAATTCGTAATATTATCAAGAATTTATGGTCATGATAATTTCAATATACTAAAGTACTCTATAAAATTATGAAAGAAGCAATAAAACAATTAAAGTTATTCTGACAAGTTTTACCAATAAGTAATAAATCATCTGTATCTCATATATGCAATAGAACTTAAATATTTGTAACGAAAGAAAAACCTGATTATCAATACTTATTGTCATACCTTTTAAATTACTCTAAAAAAATTGTATTGTTTCAACACATATTAGTAGGAGCAATTAAGGAGGTAATTACGCCCGGTGACGTCGGTGCGCAGTGAGTAAAATACCTACAGGCTAAGGTGTCACCAATATGGGAGGGATAGTGTGCTCCCTAAAATATAAATTTTCATCAATAACAATTAATAAGTTAAAAATCTCGAAGCTAATTGGTTTCGACTTTTCTTGTTTTGGGAAAGTTAACGCCTTCTTCAAAATAAACATATACAATCGTAAGAACTCAAAAGTTAGTTGCGAAATCCTACTCGAACCAAACGAACGTAAATTATAGTCCGTCAACGGAAGTTTGAAAGACATTGTAAGTTGTGACTCCCGCCTTCATCCAATCGACTGTTGTGTTCCACATCGTAAATTGTACATTCTGTGGATTTAATTGCTGTCAATTCAAGGTATTATAATCTCATTTAAAAATATAATCTTGTTTATTAAATTATTTCCAATATTCAAGTTTTTTTTTAAGGTTACTTCAAAATTAAATTAATTGTTTAATCAATTTCTACAATCAAAGATCCCTGTACTGCTTTCCTGTCTATTGGCTGAAAAGCTAGGGCAAAACCGGAGAAATCCTTGCTTGTGTCTTTTATTACAATTAATTAAATAAATGAATTGTACAATAAGACATAACATAATTAAATATAATTCATGGTTTTAATAAAATGAAAAAGGTACCTCGTAAAATTTTAAAATACCGTACGAATTTTTATGAATTATGCGGTTACCTTCCCTGAGTCGAAAAATTTCGTCTTTTTCATATCTAAAATTGATGGTTTAACCTGTTTTACTTTGAAATTAGTCAGATTTTCTCTTTGATTGTAGATCTACTTCTGTTTTTCTCATTCAAACTTCAGTTCATCTGATTTTGTCTTTATATTCATCTGTTTTTCTTCGCGATTTTCAATAATATGCAGAAAAACAGATCTTTTTTTCGTCTGTTTTTGTCCATTGAACTAACAAATTAGGATTAAATAAGTCCATGAGTAGTACATTAGTTTATTATGTAAAAATACATGTATTGAATGTAAAACTGCATTTACACTCTGTTTCTCTTACTTATACTCATCGGAAAGACTATGCTTAGGAATTTACAAAGAAGAATATTGAAAAAAGTAAGACATAGTATTTTTGTTTTATCTGGATTCGAACTTGCGACCCTTAGAATCTTAAGTCTAACACGTTGCCGCTACGCCATTTAGACTTTAAGAATTCTGTTGTTATATTTAAGCCTTAAGTGACACATTCGACTATATAGATGATAAAAAGGGGAAAATTATACCAAATTGAAGCAAGCGAAGGAAAACAGATAAAGACAAGGACAACGTCAGATAAACTCAAGCTTAAATGAGAAAAACAGAAGTAGATCTACAATCGAGGAAAAAATTCAACTAATTCCGGAGTAAAACAGGTAAAATTATTGATTTTAAACATGAAACAGACAAAATTTTTTGACTCGGGTAGTCAAACGTGTACCTTGAGAATAAAAAGTAACAACATTATTCTGAAAGTCTAAATAGCGTAAAGGCAACAGGTTAGACTTAGGATTCTAAGAGTCGCAAGATTGAATCCAGATAAAACAAAAATACTTTGTCTCACTATCATCAATATTCTTCTCCGTGAATTCATGAGCATGGTCTTTCGGATGAGTGTAAGTAAAAGTAACAAAATAATTAAACGAAAATCGTGAGTTAGATTCACATAAATCTTAAGAAAGGCTATACAATGGAATACACAAGCGAATAACGGTAATGATTTTTATGACAATTTCGCTATTTGTATTGGCTACTTCCTGCTCAAGGATTCCTATTGGAAAAAGGTGAATCCTATAAGATAGACCGAAAACAGTCTATAGACTGTTTCAGAATTTGAATAGGAAACGTCACATCCGAATAGAAAAAGTTGAGAAATTATTGCTATCCGAAAAAAGTCTAATAGGATTTTACAAAACTGAATAGGTACAAACAAGATAATCGTAAAACCTATAGAATTCAGAACGTTTCTATTCCCACAACTAAATAGGATTATGGTATTTCTAAAAGTTCATCAGCAATTCTATAGGAACCGAATAATTTCTATAGGAAATGGAAAAAAAAATCAAATAGGAAACTAAGTGATTAAATAGGGTAATACGACTCAGAAATTATTTTTATTTTACATCAAACCTCAATAGGATTCTGCATTATTTAATGGGCTTGACTTCTCCAACAGCCAATAATTGATACTCCTATCTTCCTTCGTAAGCATTGTATTATTTGGAAAGCGTAGTCTTCATCTGGAGTATCTATCGATTTATTTTAACATAAAACCCTGAAAGAGACATCTATGCAGAACAATATCGAATCTCGTTGAGAAATATTGTTACTGGAAAGCACTTCTCCGTACTTTGCGTTTTCTTTCATTTATATTCTATAAAAATATAAGGAAATTAAGCCTCTCTAAATGTTAGAAATTTTATTAAAGCACGACTAATGAAAAATCAAAAATCGTATTAGAATATCCAATATTAAACAAATATGTTCTATGTCACATTATTTGAATAAATCATCTTCTTCCTATAGTAAAATATAGAGATTCTATCAAAAAACATCAATTCCTTACGAGGAATATAAAAACAAGAGAATATCATTCGAGACGGATTTTCCTATTTAGTTTATTCTTCTTTTATAAAGACTTGACGAAATTAAACCTGTTTAACGATATCGAAACCTTTTGTGGAAAATGAAAACAAAAAAACATGTTCTAAATTGTGACATGTTGAGCTCGACCAACTGTCAAAAGAAGAGCTTCGTCAACGCACTCTGGCTTTTCTACTCTTGATAGAGTCGAAACTAATGCCAAGCGTACAAAGTTCAGCGAGACACCACCAGTCGCCGCCTAGCCGAGATGGAACGAGCGGGAAAACTCGCTCCTACTACCACTTGAAAGGGATACCGGCCGCCACGCGGAAAACTGCACGACGCCGGGACGCCACTTAGCCCTCGACTATTGATCGAGACGCCCAAGCTCATCGATATAGCTTCGATCCAGACAATAGTCTTAATTAAGTCAATTAGTTAAAGTAGTCTATGTCAGACAGATAGTCGTAGTCACAAGTCACTATACTCTCTAAATAAGTCAAACATAATAAATTGGTCTGGCAACTAATTGTTGCATTCACCGAACGATAAGGATTCATTTCATCGACGAAGGTCGAGAGCTGCCTCCAACCTCCAGACGAGAAAAGGGATCCAGACAACAGCAAAGCAGTGCCATTGCTGAGATCAACCTCTCCTGTGATACCTGAAGGTCAGCCAAGCAGTCTCCAGTCGAATACTGAAGGTCCAGAGATTCGACGAAGCATCAAAGAGTTATGTAAGTCCAGGTATTCTGATGTTCTTCATTTAGATAATATCAAATTTTATTATCGGACATTGCGATAAAGATATAATTTCTAAGTTGCATTTTACCAGTCCTATTTTTACTAATGACAATTATTCTTTCAATGCTTTGAAATACTTACTAAAAAACAGACTCGATCAATGTTCAAATTATTCCAAATGTTTAAGTTATGAAGATAAGGTAATAGTCATATCTTTATGTTCCAGAATAGCTCAGTTGGCAGCGTACTGGACTGTGGACCCGAGCGCACCTCAATGGGACAACTGAATAGAATTCAGAAGATTTCTGTAGGGAATAAAAAAAACCTTCAATAGGATTCAACAGGAAAATTTCGATGCAATTTTCCTATTGAACTTCCTTCTTTCAATAGGATTGTTTAAGCAGGGCTGCTATTCTTTCATTATATTTCATTTTTAAATAATTATCCAAATTTTATTGAATGTCGTTTTACATTTAGTTGATGTATTTGTACATAATAAACAAATGTACTACTCATGGACTTAATCTTAATTCGTTAGTTCGAAGGACAAAACCAGACGAAAAAAAAATCTGTTTTTTGCTTATTATTGAAAATCGCAGAGAAAAACAGACTTAAATATGCCATGGTATCAAGAATAAAAGAGAAGTTTTTTAGGAGAAATTCAATCTTTATTAATGAGTCGTAAAACAGGTTAAATTTTTCGACTCGAGTCAGCATTTCCAATTCTTGTACATTATTAGAAAGCCTATAATCGCTTTGTTCACTAAGTAAATAAGATTTAGGAAGAATGTAAGTGCCCCTAGAAATACATATAATCAACGAATTATGTTCTAATTTTAAATTTTCGAATGAACCCGAATATTTTTCAAAAATTTTTTCCGATTTTTCGCTTACACTATTTAAAACTTCAAAAATATTTCTTTTATGTCAATCATGAAAATATCACCAATATTAGCTGTTTCATTAATTATTTTAGTCGTTTTGGCTCTACAAACATCTGGATAATCGTAAAATTTACTTAAAAAAAGAAGAACAGGATCTATTGTGCTTGACTCGGACACGAATTCTTTATTATCTATGACTTCGTGAAAATTACCACTTTTATTCATAATTGGAATGTCGAATCGTTCTTTAAAGTTATCATTACGAGTATTGTTCCTTAGGTGTTCTCTCTCACTATCAAGCACAACATGATTCGCTTTTTCTACACTATGGTCAACAGGACCTTATAGATTGCTATGTGTCTTATGCGTCAGGAGTTTATTATTGTCTTCTCCGGACTTGCGTTTTCGGGGTGGTAATGGAATCAAATAATATTTCTACTGCCGGTAGAAATGATAAAAATATTGCATCGCAATGACCTACAATGCAACAAAAATAATTCAGTAATCATTATTCCAAATGAAAACATATTTTCATTTCAAAAATGTTTTCAAATATTATATACATATATATATATATATATTAATATCGGCGTACTATTCTCTTTACAAAATACAATGATAAATTTTTCATCTGCAGATGGTGATAAGAGTTGATAGATAGACTACGAATAAAAAGTAATTCTTCAATCATACACGGAAGAATCCTATCATATTCTTCATTTAGAATGTTGGTTTACAAACATTTATTCATATATAAATAAAAGGAAACTTGACTTAGGATAGACAGATGACATTAAATGAGACATATAAATACATAACAATTATGTTATTTATAATAGCAGGTCGATCAAAATACCCGGGATTAGCCTAACACAAGAAAAAAAGCGAAGCATTTGATTAAAAAATAAAATTCAGACTATATGCCATCTGACATGTAAATAATGCAGTTACCATTTATAATATTACTATTATCTTCTCATACTGAAAGAAAATCAGAACCAGTGATCTGGGTGCGACCCGAAAGATCCACACGACTAACTTCCCAGCGATAAAAATGATAATATTAGGCTAATTTACAATTTTTGCCAGTTTTTTAATTTTGTTAACAAAATAGCTAGACCAATTTTACTGAAAAACTAATCAGTTCTAAGTTACGTTATTATGCGTCGAATATAATTAATCTCATAGCAATACCATTTTTTGTTCTCAAGATAATCGACCAGGAAAATAATTCCGATCGCACGTAGATACACACACACAGACGTTCACTAAAAAACATTTGTATACAAAAAATCTGTAACTCAGAAACTATCGATTAGTTTTTAATGGTATTAATTTCAATCGAAAAAGCATAAAAAATTACGAGATACATATCTTCACAATTTTTTAAGTAATATCGAAATCGATGCCAGAAAAAAAATTCTCTTTTTTCCCAGATTTGTATCAAAATGGAGAAGATGAATTATTTATTTATTGTACGTATTACATATGTGACAATCATCCCAAAAATGTTCACGACACAATGATTTTTTACACCAGGCACAACGGATAATTGCAATATTTTTATATCCTGAAATTTCGCAATGAGACTTACAGTTATCTCCAAATGAAAAATTGACTGGATTTTCAAATTCATCTGGTATCAGAAATGTATAACTACTTTTAAACCATTAAGAACGAAAAAGATTATTGTATTGCAGACATGAGAGTTGATTATAAGTCAGTAATTGTAATTCGATAATATTGTTACTCAAGTGTAAATTTGAATCATCTCCTTGTGATAGGACACTGTCTGAAAAATTCCCTAAAAAGTTTTTCCATATTCTAAATCCAAAAACATCTAATGCTTGAATTTATCTAGTAACTGCGTTAAGAATTATCATTATCTCAACTCCTTTATCCGGTGGTTTGGCAGCCGTGACAGCTCCAGGACAATGATCAGTCCACGAATCAATCGAAAGTAAACTTTTTTTTCCAACATACAATACAATACTCGGCTTGAATTTTTTACCTGGAGTAAGTTTTCCCGATTCCGATATTTCTACGTGTACATTATCTGGCCTAAAGAGCAATGCTTCTACCCGTGAACCAAGTTTTGCAGTTGGTTCTTTTAACACAAGCAAAAGGGGACTCAAAAGCTTTCTGCTGATATAGCTGGTTGTATAGTATAACTATAAGTTATCGAAGAAACTGATTGAACGGTGCACTCAATTTTTTTTTCTCTTTCTGGTTAAGACCTCTCTGAATGTACTTTTGATTAGAAGCCACTTTAATCGAAATTATACATGTTGTCGAAACCGTATGACTGAATCTTCGATTTTACATCATTAACAAACGCTTCTGATTTTTGTTTTTATATTTTACGATCTTCGATCGTTTTTGATAATATGAATTTATTAATTTTACAAGAAACAATACGATGAGCTCTTTTGAATAATGCCCATTTTTCAAAATTGAAATCATCGACCATCATGTCAGCATCGATAGCAGTTTTAAAATTTTCCGACGTATACTTGCAAATTTGAGCTATTTTTTCTTTGTATATTCCACCATGGTTCAATAGACGTCCCCAGCGTCTTAATTGTCAAGTAGATTGTACTTTTCTGAATTTTTGCTTAACACTATTGATACTCAAATTCTTTTTTTTACCACGTTGCCAATCTTCAATTGCTTGCAATTCATAATCATGACTTAAGCTCTCTTTATCAGTAGTACATGCTTCATCAGACACTTTTGGTTCATGGATTGCAGATGCATCTTCTTCGACTTCTATAATTTCCGGCACCCAAGCCTTACAAGGTTCTTCAAAATGTAATAAATTCTCCTCTGTCATTCCGATATCAGTATACCCATCCATTGCATTCAAAAATATTCGTTCAACGTGATATTTTAATTGTATTTCAGCAGTTGGGAGGGGCCTTTTTGAAATGAACAACGTGTTGCAAGAAATTAACAAAAAAACAACCAGTGTGAGAACTACGTGTTTGTAGTTTATTTTAAGTAAATAATGTCACTTGCAATGTGATATCAAAAACACAGCGATTTTTATAGTTGAGTATTTTTTTTTCGATCTCAACACAAATTACTTGATTATGAATCACTGACACATGCAAATGCATGCACACCAACGATTTTCAGCGTGTGCGCTAACATACATACTCAAAGAAATCTGTATGGAACTTCAGAAAAATGTTATGAGTTTTATGACAAATCTCTGCTCATTCGATTAAGGCTGGGCTGAAGTCATTGAATTTCTCGAAGCTGACTTACCGGTCTCGCGTTGTAATATCATGAAGCTGATTCCGAAATACTTCGATGAATTCGTAGCATTTTGTAAAATAATCAAAAAATATTTAGAAACATTTGAAACAATTCGCGGAGAGTTCCAGAACTTCACCGTCAAGCTCTACCCCAAGAATAGAAATAGTATCAATAAATATATTTATTTTGAGTCATTTTCAGACATTATATCAATTAATGTTTAATAAGTATCATCATTTTCATTTATATTAACTGCAGTAGTCACCAAAGTATAGAGCTCTGTAATGTGACACTATATGTACATACACATGCACATATTACCTGTCAAAATGCAGGGCACTGTCAGTTCTTTATACGAATTAAGCATTTTTTAAATATGGGTGACTGTAGTCAACGAATAGCATTATGCTGCCATCTATTAGATACTTTCGAACTAAATTCGAACCAAGGCCATATACAATCGTATGTTTCAGATTTCTTCGAAATTATTAAATTTTATCGCTCGAAATATGTAGTTTCAGGTGTAAAAACGGTGCAAGAATCGTGCAAACCCGGTATGGCGAGCACAAATTGGATAAAATAAAATAAAATGAATTATTCATGATTTGTTTTCATAACCTTATTGCTGCCATCTCGGCTTCAAACGTGGCAAATCAATTCATAATTATTCAATTTTCTTTCCAATTCTCTAATTAAAAAAGTTAATTGAATAATTGAAATTTGTACTTTCTGCACTACAGAATAAAATAAGCTCTAATTTGAGATTTAAAATCCTCAAGTAAAAATATAAATTCGTGGAGAAGTTAGAAACATACGATCCAATTTATTAAGATAAGAAAGTTGGTCAGTTTTCTGGCTTCAGCCCAACCTAAATTGTGTAAATTAGCAAAAAAAATTATGTTTAGCAGGCGATTCTGACAAAAAAGTTTCGACTCGGGAAACTCTGTGATCCTAAAATATAGGTTTCCAATGGTTTTTGCGCTCAGAGTAAGAGCAAGAGGGAAATTACCGCGCTGAATTATGAAAATTATATCACAGTAAAGTAAAATATGTTAGTAGCACTTGAAAATTTATGTTTCGTCCAATAATCTTTATTCAAATTCATTGTGAAAATGAACAAAAAGACAAGATACGTCCAGTTTATAGTGCTGGACTATAATTTTTATATTACTTTTCTTTTCGTGTAATTACGCGCTAGGATGCTGTACCACTTAAGGTATTTTATTCGAAATTAATGTTTCCTTAAGATATTTTTCTTACCACATTAAAATTTAAGATAATAAGAAAATGACATGATTGTTTTTATGAAACAAATCGATTCACCGTCTAGAACTCGAATCATTCGAAATCAAAGTTGACTCTTTTCTCCATTTAAACCAATGATAGCTAACTACAAGATTAGGTTTTTCAACTTTCACCCAAAAACGGTCTTTTAAATTGTCGTAAAAAAATTGTATAGTGTGAATGTATTTATAATATATACTTGGTCGAAAAAAAATCTACTTTGACCTTATCGTTCTTGAAAAAATTGATTATTACTAAAAATTTAAATCCAAACTCTCCGATTGAATAGACAATTCCCTTATTTTGTTGATTTTTTTATGTTCTTTATAGTAATGGTAATTAAACTAATTAATATACAGAAGGCTAGTGTGCATATTTCATAAAAAACATTTATTTTATTTCGAAGGGCCCTAAGTTTTTTCCTTGATACGGCCCGGAGCGACTGAAATACCTTAAGCTTTCCCACACTTGTGTCTTATTTCTCACTATTCATGCCTGCACTTATCGTGGCATTCCTCGGTCCGCCGTCCCTCTTACGGCTTAGATTAAAGTATTTTAGACAATGTATGTCAATTTCTCGGATATTGAAGATGGAGTCATTCCATATAGTTACTTAATGAACTATCTATTTTATTGAAAATATTTTTTTTATGACAACATTAATCATAATAATATGAAATTTTAAATAATTGATTCAAATTTTAGCGCTTACAGGAAAGTATTAACGACCCTTCATTCCCTACATCCAACACTCCCCCCAACACCAATCGAATTATTCCATCGTTTAGATTATTAAATACTTGTTTGATGTTTTCTATTAAAATTATTGTTGATTCTTTTTCTCTGTCTTTGATTGGTAAAACAAAATAATATCTATTATTTACTCGCTTCAATGATACCTTAGCTAACTGCAAATCATTTGTTCTCGGTAACTTATTTATTTCTTTTAATTTCAAACATGCTCACTCTAAGGGTTATACGGTCGAATCAACAAGATAAGCTTAATTAGATGTTTAAAAATAAAAAAAAATCTTTTATGTCAATTTTATTTTTAGTATTTCCATTAAATAAATTTTCTTCATTGTTGATATGAAATAACAAAAATCAATAAGAGATAGTCATAAATAAGAGTAGCTATCCTTATGAAATGTCAAGAGAAAAAGATAAAAAAAAGTCAGAGCAAGGTAGTAAATTTCGACACCTTGGCAAGTAGTGTGAGGTATCGTATAATGGTCAGTTTGGCAGAGAGGAAAGGTGACCTTTGCAACGCGTGAACAAAAAGCATTTAGTAAGTCACGCACAATGCCTACGCAACCACAAAGGGATGCTTCGACTAAGAAGAAGAGTGCGTGCGCAACAACAGAAGTGTGTCTTGGTTCAGAAAAAAGAAAGAAATGCGGGGGCAGCAGCAGAAGGGTTGACAAGAGAATGCCAAAAATAGGACAATAGGAGAAAGAAAGAAACCTGTATAAACGGCGTGCGAAAATCAAGCAAAAGTGTAGTCTGAAATCAACAACTAATCCTTGCTGGTGAAGATCCTGCTCAAACTCTCTCGACTTTCTTGCTTAAAATTTAATTTGTATTTTTAAATGTCGAGTAATTCCAGTAAAAACAGTATTCATTGTATTTTGTTTTGCTTGTTTATTAGACCTATCAATTGCCTGGTGTAATAAGGTGTCTTGAGTAGCTGAAAAGAATTGATATCTTGACATATCTCTTAAAATTTGTATTACACTTATTTATCTCGAAATTACTACCAAATAAAAGCGAGGTCTCCGCTTCCAAGCAAGTTAGAGAAGTTCTTTCTCTAAACTTAAACTATAAAACTGCTAGCCAGTTACGGAACGTAACATGATTTTTGGTGTCAGAAGTGACATATAATTTTCAAAAGATCATGAAAGATCGAGTAGCCCGAGTGGTAAAAATAGGATAGACAAGTAATACCAGAAACACGTAGCTCTTCAGCTAAAAAGGCAAAAGAGCAAGAAGGGTTAACGGAACAGCAAAGACAAGAATTAGAACAACGTTAAAAACAAAAAGAGTTACTCCAATAAGAGCAAAAAGAATTAGATAATAAGCTGAGAGACTATAAGAAACTGGCAGAATTGAAAACACAAGAAGTCGATGTATTAGACAAGGTAAGACTTGAGCTTGTAGAAAAAGTAAAATTGCTAGAAGACTTAGCCAGTATAGCTAGGCTTGAAATCTCCGTTTCGGAACAAGAAAAAGAACAGTATAGGCAAAACATTGAACGATAGCATAAACAAAGGAAAACAAACAAGGACAGAAATGAGTCCATCCATCAATCTTTAGTTAAAAAGCTTGCAGATTATAATAAGAAGACTGAAGAGTTGCAGGCACAATTAAAGGACTTTAATGCTGACAATGCGTCAGAAGATAAAAAAGCATAAAAAAAAAATTATTTAAAAATCGTAAGATTACCTATAAAATCAATAATGAATACTAGTGGAGCGAGTGGTATTAGAGTGACGTGCGCTGGATTCCCCACCGCAACGCAAAGAGAAGATAGTAACATGTTTTAACCAGCAGCTCCTCATACGTCGTTTAAATATGCCATGGAATTGATACTACTATTCGACGGGCATAATGTTTCAATGAGAGATTTTATTCACAAATGCGAAGCTGCTAATGTTTCTCGCATGTAGTACAAGATCGAGTTCAAGGTGCAACCAGAAAAGCATTAGAAGGTCTAAAAATTGACACAGTAGGCCTTGGTGGCCGTACGCAATGGTAAAGCGTATTTATATGTTCACAATGTTTTAAGGATAGACATTGATGTGGATGTTCTAATTGTGAAGGTGATAGAGGTAGAAATCTATGATAATTCAAAGGATAAAGAGTGTGCGAATATCACAGCAATAAAAATTAGCAAGTGTCAAGTGTTATGCAAGGGAAAATGCGGATCGATATCATCTTCCGGAAGACGAGTTAGGGTATACTGATGTGCTTGAGCATAGGATACACACATCTGATGATGTGCCTATAAATACAAAGTAATATAGATATCCACCAGAATTAAAAAATGAAATCAATAGAAAAGTTCAAGATTTAATAGATAATGAAATTATACATCCTTAACATTCACCCTACAATACACCCTTGTAGATTGTTCCAACGAAATCAGATGCTAATGGAAATAAGCGTTGGGGTGTAGTATTGGATTTTAGAGCCGTAAATGAAAAACGATTGGTGATGCATTTCCATTACAACAGATAAGTGACATATTTGATCAGGTAGGGCATGCAAAATATTTTTCACCATTTGATTTAGCCTTTGGGTTTAATCAAATTAAGTTGCATGAAAAAGATCGACATAAAACTGCTTTCCCAACAGCTTCAGGTCACTCTGAATTTTTGCGAATGCCATTTGGTTTATGTACAGCTACAGCAACATTTCAGAGATTACTGAATAGAGTATTAACAAAAGTACTTAGAACAGTAGCGATTGTATACGTAGATAATATAATTGTTTTTGCTAAAGACTTAAATGAACATTGAATTGAATTAAATAGAGTGATGTCAAAATTTAGAGAAGCAAATTTGAAGTTACAAAGTTACAGAAAAATGTAAATTACTAAGAGGAGAGGCATCTTATCTAAGGCATATAATGAGTACAAAAAGGGTGAGACCAAACCCACAAAAAATAGAGGTAGTTCAATATTTTCCTACTCCTAACAACTTAAAAAATATACGGCAATTCCTTGAATGAGCAGGGTATCATAGGAGATTTATTTATAGATTTTCACAAATATCGAAACCTCTAGTTAACATAATAGAGAATGGAGTTGAATTTGAGTGGGGTGAGGAACAAGAAATAGCATTTAAAGAGGCATTGTGTACAGCACTAGTATTACAGTATCCTAACATGTCACAATCATTTATAGTTACCACGGACGCTCCACGTGTAGTTATAGCAGGAATACTAAGTCAAGAAGCATTAGGAATGGATGGACCGATAGTCTACACCTCGAGAGTACTGGAAGATGCAGAAAAAAAATATAGCTATGAAAGGGAAGCATTAGCAATACTGCACTCAGTGTAATAATTTCAACCATACTTATGTGGAAAAAGATTTACTATTGTTACAGATCATAAGCCTTTAGTTTGTTTACAGACTGTAAGGGGAAGAATGAAAAAAAAAAGAGATTTTCAAAGGAGATCAATAAAGGGAACCAACCACAAGAAGATTCTGATAGTCGAAGTAATATTAAAGATTTTAAGAATAATGACTTTTATCCAGAAGGGAGGCGTAAGTTAGTGTTTTCCCAACGGAAAGGAAAACCTATTGAACAGTTTGAATCGAGTGATGATTCTAGTGATAGCGACGTACCTGAAGAAGAGACAGTTTCTGAATCAAGTGATGATTCTCAGATTGACGAAGCTGTATCAAATGCTGAAGATACAAATGTTGAAGAAATTTTCAAAGAAGGATAATAGGATGTTGAATGCCAAGAAGAGCTTGACTTTAGAAAAGTGCGTTCTGAGGAAGATCAAAAAATGATTGAGACCAGTGATCAAATTTGCATGTGTAAAGCAAATTATTTATATTTTATAAATGAAAATGGTGAACTATGTGATGACAGGTCTAAAAGTTTAAAAGAAAGACGATTATTGCCTGTTTAAATTTTCTTCTTTTTAACTTCCCATTAGGAAGTTATTGAAATTGGGTCGATTGGGGGAATGGGAATTTTCATCATATCTCCACGTTTCAAGATACGTACAAGCATACTGACCAACTTTTGAAATGATGTGTGTGTGTACGTACGTACGTATGTCAGCATTTTTTTCGTTTTCGATATCTCAAGAATGGATTAAGATATCGACTCCAACCAAAATTGATTCAAAAGATATAGTTATAAAGAGGATCTGAAAGAAGTTTAAACAAATTCGGTAAAGTCGTTTTTTTTTTATAAAAAAAAAAACTAATAATGAATAGATGAAAAGATTTACTATTTATTAAAATACTTTTAAGCGAAAAAATAACAATTTCATTTGAAAATCGACTCGATATTCACTGAACATTATTATTTACAACTAAATATGACTTTCGACAATTACACATTGTTTATAACAATATAAATTTGTTACAAACAATTGAAAATTGTATTTATCAATCAACTAATGCAAATTTTGCACCGATTTGAATTGTTTCAACGAGACAATATTATGATGGTGGAATATGACTTTTCGACATTATGCATTATTTATAATAATGTGAACTTGTTATAAATAAGTATTAATTGGAAGTTCGTCGTGTAAGCACAAAGTGTACTCAGACCCATTTTTAACTTACTTATTTGACGGGATAAACAACTGTTAAAAATTCGTCTGAGTACACTTTGTCTGTGCTTACAAGATGAACTTCCCATTATTATAACAAATTCATATTGTTATAAACAATGTGTAATTGTTGAAGCTCATATCTCGTCATAAATCATATTATTTTGTTAGAAACATCTAAATTCATGTGATACATGCATTAGTTGATTGATAAATACAATTTTCAATTGTTTGTAACAAATTTATATTGTTATAAACAATGTGTAATTGTCGAAAGTCATATTTAGTTGTAAATAATAATGTTCAGTGAATATCGAGTCGATTTTCAAATGAAATTGTTATTTTTTCGCTTAAAAGTATTTTAATAAATAGTAAATCTTTTCATCTATTCATTATTAGTTTTTTTTTTTATAAAAAAAAAACGACTTTACCGAATTTGTTTAAACTCCTTTCAGATCCTCTTTATAACTATATCTTTTGAATCAATTTTGGTTGGAGTCGATATCTTAATCCATTCTTGAGATATCAAAAACGAAAAAAATGCTGACATACGTACGTACGTACACACACACATCATTTCAAAAGTTGGTCAGTATGCTTGTACGTATCTTGAAACGTGGAGATATGATGAAAATTCCCATTCCACCAATCGACCCAATTTCAATAACTTCCTAATTGAAAGTTAAAAAGAAGAAAATTTAAACAGGCAATAAAAGTCACAGATACACTACAAGCAGTACTTGATAAGGTGGCAATGGACGTGATTGAACCGTTGCCAAGGTCAAGTAGAGGTTATACACATATAAAAACAGTACAGGATCAGTTAAGTACACTTTTGATTGCAGTATTATTGAGAAACACGACGTCAGAAAATGTTGCCACAGCATTGATAAAGCGAGTCATATGCGTATAGGGGGCACCAAAGTATATATTGCCTGATCAAGGTGCAAGTTCGACAGATCAAGTAACTAAAAAATTAGCTAAGATGTTTGGAATTAATCGGTATAGGACGACAGCGTTCCATCCACAATCAAATGAATATTGATAGAGGTCACACCATACACTAGTAGAATATCTCAAACAATTCGTCAACAGAAAAAAAAAATGACTGGGATGATTGGTTAGAACTAGCTACATTTTTATATAACACCCAAACACATGAAGGGACTCAGCATCAACCATTGAAGTTAGTTTTTGAAAGAACAGCAAGATTACCATCATCTAAAGAAGAAGAAGAAGATGATGAAGAATCATACACAGGATATTTAATGGATTTGAAAACGGTGATGCACAATTGAGCAGTGCAAGCAAAAGAAAGTTCAAATAAAGCTAAAGAGAAATCAAGGAAATACTATAGTCAAAAAGTTAATCAAATACCATTCAATGTGAATAAATATGTTTTATTCGAAAAAGGAAAAAAGACAGGAAAATTAGAGACACTACATGAAGGACCATCCAGAGTAATTGAAATAATGCCTGATAACAATATTAAAAATTTATAGCATGGTAAATTCTAAGCAGTTTAGTCGAAATAGACTGTTACATACAACGACAAGTAATGATGAAGATGAATAAGTGCGTATGAAAGTACAATTAAATTTTTCTTTTTTTGTTATAGGATGTATACAAAAAGGACCTACCTATGAATCAACATAATTATTGTTGTGGAAAAGGTGTCCAGGGATTGTTAGTTTAAGTGAAAAGAATACTTTATTTAGTAAAATTTCATTTATTATAATGAAATCAAAAGAATAAGACAGCTTACTACTCCACTAGTCTATCTCCTCTAAGCAGCCAGCGAGACAGCGCAGCCAACAAAAAAACACTCCATGCTCTAAGAAAAGAGCAGGTCTGAAAACTCTGAAAATAAAAATGACTAACGCGAAGACTACACTTCCTCAACAACCATAATAACTAGTGCACTAAAAATAGAGAAGTTCAAAAACCCAATCAGCATATACATATAGGACGAATGAAATGGCAGATATTTGATTCACTTAACCTTATTCGACCTACGAAAATGCAAAATTGGTGAAGGATTGTGTAACTCGTCTTAGGCAAAAGAATTGTCCATTAATAATGAGAATGGACACCTTAAATTTTTTGGATGATCAAGTTAAAGCGCAACGGGGAGTTATAGGTAAAATAGCAGTTGACCTGAAACCTACAAACTATGGATTGATATTGCATGCGCAAGACGTTCGAGAAATGCAGCGTCAAACGGAGAAAGAAGTTATACAAGAGGAAAAGACGAAAAGAAAAAACTACTAACCATTCAGAACAATTTTTAGCTGTATGATCTGCACTGTTACATAATAAGCAAATAATATTTGAATTTAATCTTTGACCAATGTTATTATTATTTCTATTTCCTCAATTATTGTTATTCACTCTACAATTTCTAGCGTTATGCCTACTTTTATTACATAGTTGACAAGGTTCTTGATAACTTGATAAATTCGATTGAAAACGACATTGATCTGCGGTATGACCCAACTTTCGACAATAGTGACGAATTATTCTTTGTTGTGTTTGAGAATTATCGCTATCACTACTATTATTATTATCTTTCATCTTTTTGAAACATTTATCACAAACATGACCCAGCTTTTTGCAATACTCACAAATCGGAACAGTTTCATTTTTCTGAAAATTTCTATTTTGTTTATGTTCTGACTTGGCCAGGAGTAATTCATCTATAGCCTGACATTTTTCTCCCCACCAAATACTTAGACAACTCAAGATCTCTCCTGCCGACTCATCCCCGCCAATTAGACTATTCTAATTAATTTCTAGGCGTTGATATCCCTTCCGAAGGACCTAGAAGCTTCGAGAACACAGAGTTTTGGGTATATTCAATCAGTAATCGTCAGTATACGCTAGTTATTGTAGTTTTCAGTAGACACTAGTTGCCGTCAATACTTGTACTAATGGTCAACACACACAGACAAACTCGCTAGTAAAAACCCAGAAGACTCTCCAGAATATTCCTCAGAAAATGGAATAACTCACCGGTCAATCATCGACAGAGATGATTGTAAACTCAAGCAGTCTAACTCACATCAAACATTACCATTCATCTCAAGTTAGTCCGATTACGCATCTTCACTGGAAGATACGCGAACGATGTCGGCTTCGACGCCTAACGGCCTCATGGACAGTCACTCATACGAGGTCCACGCCAGAACTACTCGCTTCTGTCGGTGTGACTGACGCCAACTAATGTACAATCAGACTCCTCCTGGTCCAGGGAACCAGTCCTGGAAAACTTACAACTTTCTCGGGATTTCTACTCAGCAGACGATTTATCAGTAAACTCAAGATATGGAAGATCAGTGAATTCATTTATGTGATTTCTTCAGTGAACTCAGATCAGACAATTCTTAGACAGACTATCTCTCGTTATATTTGTGTTACTGTGTCTTTTGATATGAATATATTGTTACTTATTACTATTAAAAAAGATTTCAGCCGACTCATTTACACCCGTTCAACAGTCCCAACTGTTCTAGCATCCAACCTTATCCTTCAAAATACGGTCCACATTTATTTCTGATTACCGTCCACCTGTAATCTCATGTCATCTTTTTCCACGAGCTCGCCGTAGCCGTAACAGTTTACAATTGTGATAATTTGACTGTACCGAAAGAGTTTTTGCTTGTTTCTCACTACTTTTTTTATTACATGATTCATCTTCCGATTCACATAATTCATTCTGAACAGATAATTGACCTTCTACTTGAATTGGTTCATCAATATTTTGTTGATATGTTCGTGATCTATTAGATATACGTTGTTTTATTTCTGGTCTAAGACATTTTAAGAAAATTTCTGCAATTCTTTTTCCAATTCGTTCTTGATAAGCATCACAATCTTGATTAGTATGATCTGATGCATAAAGTTCAACGAACGATTTAATTTATCAGAAAATTTTAATACCGATTCATCCTTTTTTTTTAATAAATTTTTCCTAATTCTCCAAATAAATCAATATCTGATTTTAACAATGTAAAAATACCTCGCAAATGGTCGTAAAATTCGTTTTCACTTGTTGTTGTGCATCCAATAAACGATTCACTTAAATTACCTGTTAATTTACGTTTCAAAAGTTTAATTAAACATGTTTCTGTCTCTTTCGGGGTAGAATTAAATGCTTCACTAAAACAACTTATAAATTCAGTTAGCGTAATTTTCTTACCATTAAATTCTGGCACGATTAGAAATGCTTCTTCTAAAGTTATCTATTGACTATTTAGTAGTGCCATGTTACGCTTATTAATCGATATTGGTCTTGACAGATTTCTCGTCTAGTCCGAATTGTTACTAGGTAAATTTTCTCAAGTTCTATCACCGATATTATATACTTTACCCGTACTAACGCACTCCTTCGCATATAATCGTTCATAACTTTTTTACAAAGCATCAAATGCAGTTCACATATTTTTTTTGTTTAATCTACAAAAAAAAACAAAGAATTCGGGAAAAAAAGAATCGGACAATGTTTGTATATGTATTTTACATCTCACTTGAAGATTTTATATGGTTTTCTGACTTCAAATGTTATCATAAACTCTCGAGAAAATCGAAAAATCATCCGATTTCAATGGATGTTTTTTAAAAATAGTCGTTTCTACGGCAAATTGATGTTATAAAATGTAGGAAATATTTTGCTAGGAGATTTTATATGATTTTATGACTCTAAATGTCGCCATAAATACATTTCTTGAAATATAATTGTTCATAATTTTTATGCTAAACATCAATCAAATTTCATACGTATTTGTTGTCAATTCACAAGAAGAAAACAAATGTTTTAAAAAAAAAAATCACATGATCATGTTTATTTATTAATTTTTTAGAAAAAACAACGATACTTGTTAGTATTGGTAAATAAAATTTATGTACATCATCAAATTATACATATTCCGTTGGTTGACACAAAAAAAAAAAAAAACATTATTTTATTACTTGGAAAAAAGTTATCAACAATTATACGTGAATGAGTGCATTGTCATGATCATTTGAGGCCTAAAATCAATATAAGTTTCCATTTTTTCCATTTCCATTATTTTTTTTCATAAATCCGCCGTAAAAACGAAGATTTAAAAAAAATCCCAATAAATGTTAATTTTTCGATTTTGTAGAGCCAAAAAACTGGGGGACCGCGAAAGTAGATAATTACCCAAATTTAGTATCTCTTAGCAAAAAAAAAAAGTTTCTTGTACATGTTTTTTTGTAAATGACTTTATTTTATTAGAAGAAAAAATTACGCGTTGGAAAAACTCAAATATGTTAAATAAATGTCCTTTTCAATTGTTAATAACGTACTGAATTGTTTTAAACAACAGGAGTAGGTTCACATCAATTTTACATGATTTGTAACTTTATTTTAGTTAATAATGAAAATTTTTGCGTTGGAAAAACTCAAATACGTTGAATGGATTTCGTTCATCATAACTTATAATAAATTCAATTGTTATGAACAATTGACATTAACAAAAAGTAGCCTATGTTACTTCTGACACCTTCCCCTCTTCATGTTTCCGAAGTTTCATTGAAATCGCTTTAGCCGTTTTCGAGATTACCCTGGATGGACCGATAGCCACCAGAATTTTATGTATACAACTTATAAATTTCTGGTGTTTGTCTGTCTGTCTGTTCGCGGTATTCTCGCATATGGCTGATCCGATTGCAAACAAATTCGGCAACATGTGGTCGGGGTCATGGAAAAGGTTATAGGCTATTTTTTGTTTATCTTGATTATTTATAACAAGTGTATTTGTTATAAACAATAGAATACAGGATCTATTCAACGTCTTTGAGTTCTTCCAACACGCAAATTTTTCTTTTGGTACAATAAAGTTACAAACCATATAGGATGCATAGAAACTTACTCTTTTTGTTTATAACAATTGAATTCATTATAAACAATGAAAAACGGCATCTCTTTAACGTATTTAAGTTTTTCCACGCGTATTTTTTTATTTTATTAAAATAGAGTCACTGACAAAGAAAAGTGCATGGGAAACTCTTTTTTGTATTGAAAAATACTGAGTGTGCAATAAGCGATGTAGAGAAAAACCTACGTTATAAGTCATGTTGTCAAGAAGCGAAAATACAAATTCACGTTAAAATTTAAATTTTTCTCATTGATGTGTCAATTTTATGACATTCCAATTGGTATCTAGGAGTAGCTCATTCTTTGAACTGCAAACGTACTATGTGAGAGTTGTTCGGATCAGTTTATTATTGTATGAAGTATTATGCACATTACGCGAACGGAGTCGCAGGAATACGCTAGTATAGTAGTATAGATAAACTTTGCGAGGTTTCCGCACCCGTGTGGAGTAGAAGGCGATCGGGTCTTAACTTAAAAAAGAAACCTTTTTGTTACGAGGACGAAGCAATGGCAGTCGGAGTTTTTCTCAGCTGATTATTCGAATTAAAAATTAATTAATTCTCAACAGATTTATTTATAATGATTGCAAAATTTACGCTTATCGAAAGTTGAAAAATTTTGAATTAAAATGAGTAGTTTGATAGGGTGATGGGTATTCTAGGTATAGAAGCCGTTCTATCTGTACCGTAATAAGATATAATAACAGCCTCAGTTACATTCTTTTGTTTAGAAACTACCTACAATCTAGTAATATTGCAGAGTTTCAGTGGGTTCAAATTGCGAAGTAGCATTATGGAAATATCAACTTTTAATCCTATTTTGTGAAGTAGAAGACTAGGTGCATTGAGGCAGCTTAAAATTCTACTGGATAATACACTGCCTGATCTGTTTGACACATCATATTTTTAGACAAGTATGTTGTTGAAGTACCAGGTATCTGATCCATGATGATGTATCTGAGGTAAGATGATGATTATCGTCATAAATGTTTGATGTAAGTGTTTAAGTATCTGTTACAACCTGGCTATATGTAAATGGAATTTTAATGTCGTAATTGGAATTTATATCTGGATATTTTCCTTCACAAATGTCTCGAAGAACTTTGAATATTCTGAACCACCTGATTATGCTCTCATAATTTGTTTGAAATGGAACCTTTTAATATGTTTTCAAAGTTATGAACGTTTTGAACATTTCTTTATATCATCTGCTCGTGTATTTCTAGTAATGATCGGTAATATTTGCCTGGAATCTCCAACAAATAAAAATGTAACTCCTCTAAATAATTGATTATTACGTCTTCAATCTTGCATTTTCCTATTTACAGATTCAATAGATACTTCCTCATCCATAGAACGTTCATCCCATGCTACAAAAAGACAGTCTTGTAAACCTTTGGCTTTGTGACTTTCTTGGATTCTCGGATTTGCCACATACTGGCTTCTTTATATGATAAGCTTCAATCGGTATTCTGAACATAGAGTGAGCTGTTTCTCCTCTGGAAAAGAAAGTTACATCAATTCCTGATGATGCTATCGCTATAGATAATTTTTTGTCTGTACATATTTTTGTTAATATGAGGTAAATTGAAAAACTTTGGCGGGTACTACCTGGCCAATAATGTTTTAGTAATAGAAAAAAATACTTCACATCTATGTTACTGTATAAAATTCCAGGGTTCGTCTGACTTTCTGGGATCATCTTCAAAACAACTAATTCGATTGCATCCAAATTTTGCAGACATGTCGGGTGGTTATCGGGAAGGATATAGGCTACTTTTTGTCTGAATAAATTGTTCATAACATTTGTATTCGTTATAAATAATAAGAAATGGAAACTATGCTACATATTTGAGTTCTTTCGTTGCATCATTTTTTTTTCTACTAAAGGATGTAATTTATGTTGAATGTATGGAAACATAATCTATACGTTCACATTTAATACATCTGTTGTATACAAAAAAACCAAAAAAATTATTATTACGTGCGGATTGGTTATTTCTTTCCTCATACCATCACATAGTATTATATCGCATTCTAGAGTCATATTCGATTTTTTAAAACTATGATCTTAACGTGACATTAATTTTCATCATTAAAAAGTTTATATGTCAAACTTTTATCAGAAAATATGTATATTAAATTTTTTTGGACAATTAATTAATTTGAACAGAATTCGAAATTAATAAATAAATAGTTCAAATTATTGCAGTGAATCCCTCACCTCTTGACCTATGTCGTTAGCTCGCGTTTATTGACCAGTTTAGGATTAAGGGCATTTGCTCAATAGTAATTTATAGTTAGTTAAGGTCTGTATACTGTATAATCGTTCCACCCTGTTTAATTTCCTGCTAAGTTTTTTATGTTTCAATCCATTAATCTAATCTGAGATCACAAAATTAGTATATAGATTCATGATTTTATTCTTAAATTCATGATCTGCCTTTTCTATTATTTATGCATATTCTTAAAAATTTCTTCGAATGTTCAAATCGTTTTCAATGAACAAATATTGTAATTAATGTGTTTTGAAAAATTAACCATAGCCTCATTGAAGGACAAAAAATTCAATAATCCTATGCTAATATAGTTGATTTTCTAACTAAAATCCTTAGCTTTGAACAATCTCAGCACTGTTTAATGTTCTTTGTTTTACAAAAAAATCATTTGTGATACAATCGATACTTTCTGAATTTTTAACTTCCCATAAGGAAGTTATCGTAATTGGGTCAATTAGTGAAATGTGAATTTTCATCGTATCTCCACTTTTCAAGATATTTCAAGCATACTGACCAATTTTAAGAATGATGTGTATGTGTACATAGGTACGTATGCATGTACGGATTTCAGCATTTTTTTTGTTTCCGATATCTCAAGAACGGATTGAGACATCGACTTGAGCTAAAACTTATTTGAAAGATATTATTATAAAGAAGATCAGAAAGAAGTTTAAACGAATTCGACTCAGTCGTTTTTTTTATAACAAAAAAACCAATAATAAGTATATGAAAAGATTGACTGTGTAAAATACATTTTAGCGCAAAACAGCAAATAGATTTGGATGCTTTTGACAAATTAATATTAGTAATAATGAACTATGACTCTTAACAATTACGAATTGTTTATAACAATATAAATTTGTTATAAACAATCAAAAATTGTGTTAATCGAGTAACTTATGCGTATCTCACATGGACTTAGATGTTATCGAAAAAGTAATGTTATTTAGGACAAAATATGATGTATTGTTCACAGCAATGTGAATTTTTTGTGAACAATTGATCATAAGAAGTTTGTCATGTAGGCACAGACGAAGGGAGCCCAGACCTATTTTTTTTTAAGCGATTAATAATTGAAGTTTGATCTAGAGACTTCTGACAAGAAAATTACTTTGACGTGTCACCCACTCACACACGTGTCGGATTTTTTTGTTGCTAATTTATGTCATTCTCCAACAAATTTTGAGAGACACGTTTTTTTTTTTTTTTGCCAACGCACCTTTTTTGGGGGTGAAATAGCTCCTAAACATAACTACCTTTCGGGGCAGTTTGAGGGCTTTTCGTACTTCTAGTTACCATTTTTCCAAAAGACCAAATAGACATTAATCTACTTGAAAAATAATGAAAAATGCATATTAGTACACATTGAACAGTTGTAATTCATCATTATCTACAATGCTTGAAAATAATAAAAATTGAATTTAGAAAAATCGAATCGCTTATTTTTTTAAAAGACCAATTGTAATTGGAAGAGTAAAAAAAAAAAAGTAGCAACGTTTTTTTGTATTTTTGAAAAAATACATATTCAGTCTATGTACAAACGGTTAAAAAATATGAAAGAACCATTTTCACCTAGAAAATTGCATTGTTCGAAAATGATATATGCCGGGACGACTAATAATGAAAATATTAAATAAATTTTCTCTATAAACAATTCAATCAATACCATTTATTTTGCCATACATTTATCATATTTACGAGCGCAATAATCCACATAATCATTGTATGACTGACATTCATTATATCGGTTAAATGTTCTATACAAAATGATTTTTCAGACCATGAACAACGGATAATTGCAATATTTTTGCATTCTGGAATATCACAGTGTATATTACAGCGATCTCCAAATGCAAAATTTACGGGGTTTCCGAATTCATCTGGTTTTATGTCTGTGTAACCACTTTTAAACAACGAATATTCAAAAAGATCTATGTATCGAGGAGATGACAATTGGTTATGATTAAGTGACCGTAACTTGGTGATGTTATTTCTGGAGTGTAAATTCAAATTATGACCTAATAATCATACACTGTCAGAAAAGTTTTTCCATATTGCGAATACAAAGACATTAAGAGGTTGAATATTTTCAGTTGTTCCTTTGGGTATGATCTTCAATAACTTCGATATCGTTGTAAAGGGGTTTGACGCCATCTATAGCTTCAGTACAATGACCACTCTATGAATCAATTAATAATAAACTTTTAGAGCCAACGTAGGAAAAAAATATATGTCTTAGCCAAGTCCTAAAGTGGTCTAAGAATAGAAAATATTAGCAAAGTTAATGATAATAATTGAAATTTATATTCATAAAGTATCATTACACTTTTTCTACCGGAAGTAAATTTTTTCGATTTCAATGTGTCTACGTATGCATTATCTAGTCTAAAAAGTGTTTCCTCAACTACAAGACCGAATTTTTTACTTGGCTCTTTCAAAACCGAAAAAAGTGGGAAGAGAACTTTTCAGTCCGCGGATATTGGTGGCTGTATGGTATAACTGTGAGTTGTCAAAGAAATTGGTCGTACCAGGCATTCAACTTGTTTCCCACCTTCCACTACCAAAGTTCTTCTAGTGCACTTCTAGTTATGTACTATCATGCCAGCGTCTACAGCGGCTTTAAAATTATTCAATGTATAAGCACAAATTCTGGTTATTATCTCTTTGTACGTACCACCTTGATTTAGCTGATGTGCTCATCTTTTTAATTGTTGTATTGAATGAACTTTTCTAAAATTATGCTGAACAGACTTGAGGCCTAAATTTTTTGTTTTTCCACTCCACCAATATTCGACCGCTCTTAACTTGTATTCGTAGCTTAAGTCTTTATCATCAGTTGTACATGTGTCAGTAGTTAATTCTGATTTATAAAAAGCAGATGCGTGTTCATTATCCTCTAAAATTTCCATTTCCCAATCTTTGAATAGTTCTTCAAATTCTAGAGATTCTTCTTGTATCACTTCAATGTCACTATATTCATTCATTGCTGACAACAATATGTTCTTGATATTATTTTTCAATTGTATTCCTTCATTATTTATAGATGGTCCGGGAATATTCATAGTACAGAGTGTGGTTAGAAGTAATTGGATTACGTTAATAGGATTGACATGCATTTTGTGGATGTAAGAGTAATAAATAACGAAAAGAATCACCGTACAAGAAATACAAAGATTACATCAAGACTGCTTGAAAATTTTTGATATGTACAGAGTCTGGTAATCGCTTATCAGTAATGATATGATAGGTACAAACGATTGTTGTTATCACATATTACGTACATTTTATTTAGAATTTAGAACGTCATCGAATGTTGAATAAATCGAATATCGATAAACATAAATTACTAATTTGTGTAATTTATAGAAATTCTATTCAAATTTATGTTCGTATGTATGAATATCAGAGAATGGTGGATTAATATCCATTTGGTCTTCTGGAAAAATGTTAACTAAAAGTATGTAAAACTCTCAAACTGCCCCGAAAGGTGTTTATGTTTAGAGGGCTATTTCACCCCCAAAAGATCAGAAATTGTTTTACAAGGAAGTGAAAGAAAAGAGAATAGACTACATTGTGATTAATTCCTCGACTTTTTACAGAATAATTTTTTGAATTGTACAGATCACACTTCTTTTAATTTATCGATAAATCAAATAAATTCAAATCCAATGAAATCTTAAAGTTGCGTGTATTGTATCAAATGTCATAAGGAATTACATCGAGCGTACGTATATTCAGGATGTTTTTGAAATCGATTCTGACATCCGAAATACTGCAATCAAGGTATAACTTAGATGCTTAAAAGGTGTGTTCTCTAAGATAAATGATTCGAGCTTTTTATCTCCAGGTATCAACAGATTTCCAGTTTGCAAGAAGCCCGCCATTTTCGTTGATACATCTATTATTTCAGTTGCTGCAGTTAGCACTCAAGTCACCTACCACAATAGAAAAAAATTTGAAGATGCTATATTCAGTTCACTATATAAATGATTCAGTTCATGCACTAGATTAAGTTACTGTCTGGCCAATACAGCAGGGATAAAATTGACTTAGAAGATGTTATGGCAAATTTTATAATTGATCTTAATTATAACGAACGCCATCGCAGTATTCGAGTTTGGAAAAAAGTCATAAACAATTAACTATTACGTCTACTTATTTAACATGAATCTTTTGATACGAATTACACGTTAACATACGTAATATACAACATCGATACAATACATCCTGATCTACAATTTTTGTGTCATGAAAAGGTCTTAACTTAGCTCGTTCAAACCTCCTGGAAACGGCCTCTCTAGAACAGAAGTCTCGAATACGTCGCGTAAATGAATGCAATAAATTGAATATTCTCATAGCTTCAAAAAAAAAACCTTCAAAATTGTTGAACATTGAATTTTTATAGATAATTTGATTATGTTGTAAAAACATAAGTACAATAAAATTGGGAATCGTTTTTAGTACATTACAATAATAATAGAAATTATTTTATTACTTTAAACGAACATTCGAAAAGAATATAAAAAGCCATGTTTTGAGTAGTATTTTTTTCTAACGTATGGTATGGACTATAACGTTTTCTAACTTAGAAACATCAAAGTAATAAATTAAGAATAATCATTCGAAAAGCAATAACTTGAGTTTCATCGTCTAAACTTTTTTGCTACATGGAAATACAATTGGTTATGTAAAAAAAAAAAAGTATTTTTATCATATGAGTCAAGAATAATAAAGCGTTGTTGATGTAACTCCATCCATGAATTAAGACTACATGCTCTGCTTTGGTTTATTATTTTTGTTTTTTCATTGTAGGTTCTGTAGAAAAAGCAAAAAAAAATAAAAGAAAAATTATTAACATTACAATAAAGTATAATCAATTCTAAACTTACCTGTATGCTAGCTTTTTTAAAGACTTGTGAATTTTGTCGAAAAAATTTTCTATCCCATCTTGCAAGGTTTATGACAATTGTAAACAGATAAAGTCTATCATAAACCTTTACATTGTTTGTAGTATTTTAAAGTATCAAATTCCTTTTTTCTTGTTAATTATGATAAAAATTTTCAAGACAAATGATAAGTAGCAGTCATGCCAAGTTTTTGGTTGTTATGTTTATTGTCTTTAAACGTACTGCATTCTTTTTAAAGTACGAAAACCAAAGAAAATCATTTATTTCAAATATTGTTGATTCTTACATTGAAATATTGGGCGTTTGATGATTTCAGAACTTTTTGTAATATTATCATTATCATTAATTATATTTGGCGCACATTTTTGTTCAGCCTAGAGATAAATGGGTTCTTTTTGGTAAGATTTTACGATTTTTTGTACATGTCAACTAAAAAAAAATAAAAAAAAAAAAATAAATCTGTCTAGAAAATATTTTAATTACTTGTATATTCGCGCTTGAGCAAGATCAACTTGTTACGATCTGTGTAATCCATTAGTAAGGGAACTTCATCGTAATCAAACACTCTGATCACCAACTTGATAAAAAAAAAAACGTACCATTGCTCCATGATCAAGCTCTTATTTCACTCAATTTTAGCGCAACGAAATTTTCTTAATTACGTACATTTTTAATAAAACAATGACGATACTTTATAATATACTTAATCGAAAGCCAACAATTGCTTTCCGTGCAAATGCTCCATTTTAGGCCATATTTATGTTATAAGAAAGAAAATATTTCAATTTCAAGCATGCTAACCTGCAAAAATTATTCCATTACTTGTATAAGGCACTGCAGTACCTTGTCGTGACTTAAGGGTAAGTTGGTAACGATTTATGCTTAGCGCACGAGAGTCTACTGTATCTCTTGATTTTCTTGAGTTGAGTAAATTCTTCTGTGATAATACTCTAGCCATTGGTGATTGATTGTGAGACTGGATTTTTCCAGCTAAAGTCGTATAGCCAGAGCTCTTGCAGAAGCATCTTAGCTTTGATTGCTGTAGGTGACAGGAAAATAACATATGATATTTTGTTTGATGATTTGTCAAAATGTCTGTCGATTTTGGGATATTGAATGTTGAATCTGCTTGTTTCAATCCAGTTAGATGAGACAAATGGTTGTTGGGATAATCATATAGTACTTTTGAAATGAATTCTGTCAACTGCTTCATTATGTGATCTCCAATGTGTATTGAATAACTCGATGATAAGGATTGTAGCTCATAAAGAGCAAGTCTATTGGCAAGCGCGAATGTCCGTGTTGAAGATAATTCTTTTTCGAAGACCGTTTCGTCTCCTCACTGTTAAATGATTTATGCTCCTATGAATGTCACAAACTTTACAGATTGACTCAGAATAATTAAATATTAAGGAGTAACTGAGAGTGGTGCATTAATCGAAACTTGAAAAGTTTTCTACTCTCCTCACTCAAATTGAAGCACTGCTAAACTCCCGACCACTCGAACCCTTAAGGGACGATCTTGAAGATCTTGAAGCTCTTACACCTGGACACTTCTTAACAAGACCAGCCTTGACAGCACTCCCAGAACCCACACTCACTAATGTTGACGGTTCTCGTCTGAACCGTTGGCAGTTGATTCATTCTCGGACTAATACTTCTGGGATAGATGGTTGACGTCTTACCTACGAAAACTTCACACAATTACAAAATGGTTAATGAGCGCGAAGACGTCACGGTTGGATCTCTGGTGCTAATAACAGATGAACGCTTTTTACCATCTAGATGGCCACTCTCACGAGTTCTAAAACTCCATCCAGGACCAGATGGAGTAGCTCGAGTTGCTACAATAAAAACATCAACGACTACACTCACAAGGCCAATAGCCAAACTCGCTTCACTTCCAGTCATCAGCACTTCAGGCACTTCAGCAGCGAAGACGTTTCCGGACGTGGAAGCAATCAAGAAGAAACTCAAGATTGATCACTAACTCTGTCATTGATGGCGGGCAGAATGTTAAAAACTTAAATTCATTATTTTCCGCGCCGTTCACTTAGATGGCAGCACCTCTCGGACTACCCTGCCTACACTGCCACCTAACGTTCATGTAATGAAACCGTTGGCGTGCTGACGCCATTCGAAACACTCGTATCAACGCGTACAGCCGGCCATTTTTTAACACGGAAAGTTTTTGTGAAATCTAACAGTTCCAGTGGACAAAAGAAAGGAGAAAAAGGAACAGAAAGATATTTGTGACGTCACGTAGACTTCCAGTGAGTCACAAAGCATCATTCGACACTCAAGGATGATCCACATGTTGCAAAATCGTGGGCGTCACGTGCAACGCACTCACACAGTCGGTGCAGGTGAACACCACTGAAGCAAGATTAATAAAATTGTAGCTTCAGCACCAGTTTGAGACACTCAATGAAAGAGAATTACACTCTCTCTCTAGACTTCATCATAAATTGTGGGTCCACCTCAACCCAAGATCAACCCAGTCTTCTTGTGTAGCGCATTTCCCGCGCTGACACACACTTACACCCTCTACACTCAAGCACTCATTACCTCAAGACACTCAAGCAACCGTAATTTAAACAGTTTTCATTCGTGAATATCAAGTGATTGAATGACCTTAATAATCATATTGTAGCTTCAGTATAAGAAAATGAACCAAATTAAAGTGTACGTCCTGTTATTATTGTCCTGGCATCATTTATCAATTTATAACAGCTTTTACATATTTTACTTTTACATCTTATTCTTGTTCTCAAGACATTCAGACGCCATTCATAGTTATTCATTAACATCTAATTCTAGTAAGACAATCTGTGAAGCTTGCGACATTCAAAGTAATATCAATTATTCATCTAGTCATTCTAAAACTTAATCAACAAATATTTCGAGACAATTCATATTATTTTCAATCTATTGAACAAAGTGAATTTTTTTTCTGCTCTCATTCACACGTACACGCCATTTTCATTATTCTCACAAAATCTACCATTTCTGAGTTAATCATTAGTTCTAGTGCATTTCTAAAACGTTAGAAACATTAAGTACTCCATTTATCAACTAAATCAAGTGTTATTTTTGGACATTCACAGTTATTTCATCTGAAATAAATCTCATTCAATTTGCATTGCTAGTTCGGTTAACACCACGTGCACAATTATCATCTTGCTTGACTTGAGAAGCGTGTTGAGCTCGTATGGGAGGTCAATAATACTGAACACACCAAGTCAAGCTAATTAACAGACATTCATCAAACTTTCCGTGACTTTTAGTGACAGACATTTGTTGTGTATCCGTGATAATAGACTCTGAATTAGTGTGTATCTTTTGATAGTGTTTAAATAAACTTTTCATAATTTTGTTAAACTAAGACCTGTCTACCATTTGCTCTGTTCTGGCACAGTCATACCTATCCTTAAACGGTCAGGCTTAATTCCATTTTTGAGAATTCTCAACATTTTTTTGTGGCATCGAAAACAAGAACAGAATGATGGGCAGGAACTTCGCTGGTCAAACCCGACACTAGACGGCAGTCAATTAAGTAACTGAGGGGGGGGGGGTCGCTATCGGCTCGGCATATCTCCCTTATGACTCGATCGAATCACCACCCACTGAGGAGGTTAAGAGACTCGTGGGGTACTGACGGAGGACGAACTGTGAGCCCTTACTGGAATGTGATGCTAATGCGCATCATACCCTCTACGGCAGCAGTGACATCAACGAGAGAAGGACTAGTTTACTGGAATATCTCACTCGACATGGCCTCGACGCCCTGAACAGAGGTAGCAGACCCACGTTTGTTACCTCGAACAAGCAAGAGGTCATGTATATAACTGTCTCCACAGTGGGAATCTATGATTTCGTCAGGGGATGGGAGGTGGACGAAGAGGTAACTCTGTCGGTCTACCGACGCGTATACTTTACTCTGGCGAGGGCAGTATGAAGCGCGGAACTGTAAGTCCGAAGGAACCCACGGAGAACTGACTGGCTCCTGCTTTAGCAGAAACTGGAAAGGCTCATGAGAGATCTGGAGGTGCGCGTAACGAAACCGGCTGGCCTGGACAAGACAGTGCTGGACCTCTAAGGCACCATTGGAGGGGCCTATAGCTGCGCATGCCCAGCTAATGTGAAGCACGACGGAAGGAGAGTCCCTTGGTGGAACAGAAAGCTCGATCGAGCTCGCAGGGAGGCCAAGAGACTCTTCAATAGAGCCGGAAAGCTCAAGATGGATCATAGATGGTCTGAATACAAGGCCTCGCAGAGACATTTCAAGTCCCTGATCAAGTCAGCAAAAAGACGTCTGGAGGAGCTACTATAAGAAACTGGAGCCACTACCAGAGGAAGCCAAGATCTGCAGGCTGCTTACTCCAGGCAGGATTTAGGCACTCCGGCGCCTGACATTCCTTGTAGGAAGGATGATCGATGATCATCGGGGTACAGTAAAGCTTCTCTTTAGAACGTACTTCCTGGGTTCAACCTCAGTGCAACTAACCACAAGCGAGACTGACAGATCGGGTGGGCTCGCAAGGGCTAAGTGAGCCACCGCCAAGCAAGTGGTAACATTCGATCAGGTTAAATGGGCAGTCACCACCTATGATCGCTACAAAAGTCCAGGAACAGAAGGAGTCTATCCAGTCATGTTGCAGATGGGCGGAGAGCAGCTATGGCGCGGTCTGTTACAGATTTACCGATCTTGGTCAGCTATGGGACACATATCCATGGTATGGCGTACGGTCGAAGTGGTGTTCATACCCAAAGCAGGGAAGGACCGCTACGACCAGGCGAAGCCGTACAGGCTCATAAGTCCTACCACCTTTGTCCTCAAGACGTTAGAGCGGCTCGTAGACTGTTACCTGAAAGAGAGCGTACTGTGCAATAGACCTCTGTGTTCAGTGCAACATGCCCACCAGAGTAGCAAGTCTGTAGAGACTGCCCTGCATCACCTCGTAGACGGTCTGGTGAGAGCACGGAAGATGGGTAAGTCGGCACTCAACGTTTTTTTAGATATAGAGGGGGCGTTCGATACCACACCCTTCGACGCCATGGATTAGGCAGTTCGGAACTTCGAAAAAGACTTTACACTTGCACGATGTATCAAAAATCTACTTGCCAATAAAATAGCCAACACTATTATGTACATAATTTTAATTCTTGAATTTTTATTCTTGAATTTAAATTATATACATGATTTCAATTCTTGATTTTTTATTCTTGATTCTTTATTCGTGAATGTTCATTCTTGAATTGAAATCATGTACATATTTTTTATTCTAAAATTTTTATTTTTGAATTTTTATTATTGAATTAAAATTATGTACATAATGAGAATACGATAACACTGCGAATGGATGATAAAGTGACTAGAGTAGAAACCTACACTTTCGATGGCGTACGCACGTGCTGGTTTAGTTAATTCAACTGCTTTGTAGCATAGAGGCCCTCTTTATCGCAATAACAAAATGTTGGACAAACATGTCCATATTCGTGAATATTCCCGCGCATTTTCAGCAGCATAAACTTCAAGTTTTGTATGTGGAAGTTTCTGAGTCGAAAAATATTTATTATTAACATGTCTACGGAAAACAATATTGTAAATCATTTGCTAAGGGCTGCGAATATCGCTGCAAATCAAGAAACCTCAGGAGAAGCAAATTTTTCTGCAGTAATTCACGCTACTTGGCATAATTTCAGACGGCATCAAGAAGAGGCAGGAAAAGAAAACGCACTTACAAAAGAAAAATTGTATTAATGATACTGGCACATGCTGACTTTTATCCATCCAGTGCAGAGTTAAAATTTCTTAAAGAACGCGGATTGGGTAAGTGTTTTTTTTTATTTCTCCAGATCTGTAATTTTCTACTAATTAATTGATAATTCTTTGGTGAACTTAGGAGAAGCTGATGAGTATATAGAAATTAGCCGAGATAGTTCTTTGGAACAGATGAAGGATCTTTTTCTAAGAATCTTGCCGCAGCATATTCAAAGTTTACTAGGAATGTGTGGATTTAAATTTGCTAAAGTGCAGAAATCGAGACAACTTGAAATAATCGACAATATTCAAAATGGTGCAGATTTTGAAGAGAAAATTTTGCAAGGAAAAATTGTAGTTGTACCTAACAATTATTTTTCAAGTAATATATCTATTCTATCAAGGTTCTCCGAGGTACCTTCTACTTCTACATTAAATTTATCAACTCCAAATGTTCAGTGACGTTCAGTAACTAATAATCTACGATTAGTATTACCAAACATTAAAAACAGTGAAGAAGAAGATGTAGCATCAGAATCATCTGATGAACAATCATTAACAACCACTAATGTCGTATTCCCATCTCTCTTGGAAGATGCAGAAGTTCAACTCCGTAACGTTTCAAGGAGTGAGTGTTTAAATGATCTAATGGAAATCTATAAAGATCAGGGCATATTAAATAAGCGTTTACATGTTAAATTTCTTGGAGAAGTAGGTATTGATGGTGGTGGCCTCACTAAAGAGCTGTTTTATATTTTCTTCGGAAAGAGTGAAAAAATTTTTTTCCACGGTCAAGATTCTCTTGTTCCTTACTTACCACTGAATAAAAAAACGAACAGGATAAATTTACGATCATTAGACGGATCTTACCACATATGTTACTTTTGACAAGCACGATTCCGACGAAACTGTCTCGTATAACATTAATGCTCATCGCCAATCCTACTGAAGAAATTCATAACATCGTATTATTACAAGAATTGTTAAATTTCGTGAATCCGTATTTAAGAAAAATTTTAAAAAAAGGTAAAAAAGATTTTCTATCTCTTACTGAGGAAGAAATGGAAATAATTCAAGACTTTTTTCGAACTCATAAATTTTTCGCTAGACCTAGTTCAGAATCTTTTTCAAAGCAAATCAGTATAATAGGAACTGAAATTCTTGTTGAAACTCCAAGAAAAATTATTATGAAAATGCGCAATGGTGTGTCACCTGAGAAGTATTCAAGTTTTTGGAATAATTGTGATTTTAATGTGCTTTTAGATCTGCAAAATCCTACTCCAACCAAAGTGGTGACACTTTGACTCTTCCAAAAACGTATAGTAACTACAATGAACTGAAAAATGACTTAGATACTCTTTTAAGCTGTGATGAAGCAACTGAATATACTTCATACTAGCTCTACTAGATGTAATATTTTACACTGGTAAAGTTTTATTCTATTGCAATGTTTAAAATGTTTATTATTATACATAATGGTCCCAAAATCTGATCTACTTTACTGCGTACAATTTATAATAATTTTGCTTAAAAATTAATGATTCATTGCTAAACAAAAACTTTTAGTTCGAAATAAAACAAAAAAAAGAGATAATTTAAAAAAGAAATCGAAGTAGCTAGTCGATAATGTTTTTTTTTGTAGTAGAGTAGCATCATCAGCTAACAGTTTCTATTTGACTTATTATGTCTACAGTTCATCATATTTCTCCACTGTATTCGTACACCAAATGCTTTGACGTATGTTTACATCATCCGTCATTAAAAATTATGGATAAGTGTTACAGTCATTTTACGTGTAATATTACAAATATATATGCTGTTTATGTAATTCACATATTAAACAGAATGACCAAAGTTATTTGAGATAGAATAAATTTTAAAAAAATTTTATAAAAATGTTCTTTGCGTTATATGTGTTACATGACTCGAAATGTTTTATTGTTTATACTTTAAACACATATACGTCTATCTGTTGAAACTAATCAATACTAAACAATCATCTTCGTTATATCAATAACATAAAAACAGCAGATATTTCATAAGTTAAAAAAGACATTGAGTGTAACAGTATATAATTAAAAATATAATATTAAAATTTATTCCCTGTAAATTTTTATTAACGTTTAATCACTTATTATAAGTGCTGAATTTCGTTCATCATTCAGTATAAATATTCAGTTTTTGTTTGTTGTTTAATATTATTGTATTATATTAGCTTAGTATTACTGAATACGATAGTTCATGAATTCATATAATAAATGAAAAGTATTTTAGACGAATGTATAATTATCGTAAAATAATAAAATATAAATTTAATTGCATTTCCATTCATAATAAAAGTAACTTTATCAATATCATAATTTTTTTAATTAGCCCTGAATCGTTAAATTAGATAATATACTATAACAATCGTAAAATTGTAGGTAAAAAAAAAGTGCAAATAGTGTGCTTCTTGAAATAAATAAAAAAAAAATACTCGCTAGTTGATGTAATTGAAAATTGAATAATTCAATTATTGTAATTATAATAATTAAATTATTACTTTTGTCAACAAAAGTAATAAGAGACATAAAACGAGTTGGTATTTCAAGGCAATAATTTTATTTTAGTATTAATAAGTTTAATTATACATATCGTAAATACATTTTTTCTCTAGATATGTTAAACATAGAAAACAACTAAAATTTACAATTTAATAAGAAAAAAAAAAACTGGTTACGGAATTACTTTTTGGATTGAAATATTAGAATGTTAAACTACGTTATAAGGCACGTAGTTTAACAGTAGCTACAAAGCAGTTGAATTAACTAAACCAGCACGTGCGTACGCCATCGAAAGTGTAGGTTTCTACTCTAGTCACTTTATCATCCATTCGCAGTGTTATCGTATTCTCATTATGTACATAATTTTAATTCAATAATAAAAATTCAAAAATAAAAATTTAAGAATAAAAATTCAAGAATAAAAAATATGTACATGATCTCAATTCAAGAATGAACATTTACGAATAAAGAATTAAGAATAAAAAATCAAGAATTAAAATCATGTATATAATTTAAATTCAAGAATAAAAATTCAAGAATTAAAATTATGTACATAATTTTAATTCAATTATAAAAACTTTGTACATAAGTTTAATTTTTTACTATTTTTCACTTCAGTATAAATAAAATAGGATAAATTTAAATAGAAATAAATATTAATTCTATGATAAAATGACAATAATATGAAATTATAAAAATAATTTTCTAAATTTGAATTATATTGATAGGTAAGAAAAATATTTTGCTTATTCGCTTTTATTCATGATTTTAAATTTCCCAACTTCAGTTATGTTATAAAATAAATGTAATCTTTTTTTTGATCACTCATATTCTTGTGAATAATTTTTTTTCAAACATTTTCGATTATTCAATTTTATTTTATGTTATTAAATAGCAAAACGGCGTACCACACGTAAAAGAAATTCTCCCAAGTGCGGCAGAATCAAATATTACGAAAGTAATTTACGGTTGAAAATTGAGTTCTAATTCAAAAGATAGCTTTAAATAGTGAAAGTTATCGTAAAATTCCGAACTTATTAAAAGACTTAAAAAAAGTTTTTTTCCTGCCAACACTCTTTTTCAATTACAGGATGAATTGAGTAGAATTTATGAGGAGGAAAACAAATCGGTGGTATATTTTAGTAATAGACTTCGAAGGAAAGCTCATGAGATAGTCGAATTTTCTAAATCCAATCATTTAGATTCTACTGATCAAGTAATGGAAGAATTTAAAAGTCAAATTAAAACAGCTGTTTATGAGTGTTCTACTCAAAATCTCTGTAGCGAAATAGATTATCGATAATCAATTAAAATCACAAGTTGTCTGCCATAATTGTAGAAAAACGGGTCATTATGTTAGAAATTGTGAGGAAAGGCGTAATAATAACGTAGATAAGTATCAAATTTTTAATAAAATGAGTTATTCAGTAAATAATTGTTTGAAAAATCATAATTTAACGTGTCAATTGTGTAATAAGGTCGGCCACTTAGCAAGAAATTGTCGATTATTGGAAACAAATAATACAGGTCAGGTTAAATTGTGTTTTTATTTTGAAAAGAAAGGACACATGGAATCGGATTTTTATAAATTAAAAGCTCAAAAGTTTGATCGGGGAAACCGAAATGTCTCTCTTCAATCGGGTGCGGGAAGATACAATTCTCAAAGACGCCTGGTGAAAACGATTCAGGAAGTAGGAATCGATTCGATACTCGAAAGTATCCAATAAAAAAAATTGAATTAGAAAACTTAGATGATTTACCGTGGATTACATAGAATTTCTGACGTTCCTGTTATGACGTTGGGTAGTATAATTGTTAAATTGTTTGGTATGAAGACGGTTTGTCATATGATCTCCGATATGATGTCAATTTCTCACGCAGGTTTAGTAGGTTCACGTTTCTTCGCAACTCATGGTATTAACATTGATTACAAAAGTAGAACTATTGAGATCGGTGACAAGATATATCCGTTTAAGAAACAAGATTAAATAAACGACGAAGTAATGTATATTCCACCTCGATGCGAATCGTCATTCTTTGTGAAGATTACGAATCCGGAAATTATTGAAGGACATATTCCTAAATTAAAAATTTGTAAAAGTGTATTTGCTAGCAATTGTTTGGTACGAGTCAGTAAAGACCGTGCTTATATGCAGATTTTTAATGCAACGGGTGAGGAGTTTGCTATCAAAATTCCCACTTTATGTATTAGTGAAGTCGAAAAATTATACACACCAATTGATCAAGATAATAATAATTCAAAAGAGGTTAGTAAAAATAAAAATATGGTAGATGAACACGAAAATTTAGAGCGATTTTATGAAATAAAAAAATTATCAAGATTAGACCATTTAAATGAAATTCAGAAAAAACATGTTTATGCAATAATTAAAAAATATTCTTAACGGTTTCATCTACCATTTGAGCCATTAGCTGCAAGTCATGTCTATAAACATAGAATTCCTTTAACTTCTGATAATCCATTAACTACAAAGCAATATCGTACACCTCAATTATTAAAAGATGAAAGAGAAGGGTAGATTAAATAGGGTCTCGATACAGGCATTCTTTAGCCTTCAGAGTCACCTTACAATAGTCCAGTTTGAAAATTGAATAAACAAACAATAACACACGCATATCTATTACCAAACATAGTCGATATTCTTGATCAATTAGGTAATTCAGTATATTTTTCGGTCTTCGATTTGGCGTCGGGATATCATCAGATAGAGATGGATCCAAAAAATAGCCATAAGACAGCATTTTCAACTCCACAAGGTCATTGGAGCAGTATTATCCCAGGGCGAGATTGGTAAAGACAAACCAATAGCTTATTTTCCCAGAGTTTTAAGAGGGGCAGAAGTGAAGTATGATACTTATGAGAAAGAAGCTTTAGCAATTGTTCAAGCTATTGAAAATTTTAGACCTTATGTATATAGGCGCAAATTCACAGTTGTCATGGATCACAAGCCGGTTACGAAAAATAATAAAGAATACATTTTAACAATTCAGGATCAATCATCGAAGTTTTGTGTTGCATGTCCTCTAGTAGATATAACAGCGACAACCGTAGCAGACGCTTTCATCAAACTTTTTATTTGTACTTTTGGCGCATCAAAAGTATTATAAACTGATCAAGGTGAGAATTTTATTAGTGCTTCTATGCAACAAATTATCGAAAGATTTGGAATTGAAAAAATTCAAACAACTGGGTTCCGACCACAATCGAATGGTTCTTTAGAAAGATCTCATCATGTTCTCGGAGAATTTTTGAAACAGTACGTAAATAAAGATTATGAATGGGATGAATGGCTCGATTTAGCTACATTTTCATACAATATTTGTGTTCATGGAGGAACAAAGTTTACGCCATAGAAAATTGCTTCTGGTAAAATTGCTAGAGTGCCATCGAGTGAGCCTTCACACGATTTAGTTTGTTTACCTACGTATGACAATTGTATTGGTAATTTTGTAGATAGAATGACTGAGTTGAGAAAATTAGCCTATAGTAATTTAGTTGATGCAAAATTTAGGTCGAAAGAAAATTATGACAAGAGAGCTAACTTAAGATAAACCTAAGATAATTCATATGGATAGATTGAAAAAATTTCTACATTAGAAGCAGAAAAATAGATAGCTGAAAAGAGAAAAAGAAGGAAATTAATAGATGAAGATCCAGATTTTAAAACTTAATTTTTTGTTTCACGACAACAGACAATATGCATTTTGTAACGATAATAGTATTTACGGTAACATGGCGATCTGTGTCAGCCTTAATAGGTCACGACTGCGGGTCGAAAACATTAAATATGACAACAATATCTCTTTTAGATATTGATGATTGTGACTTTGAAGAAGGTCATGTGGACGTGAACCAATTAAATGAATACGAATATATTAACGCTCTACAATGCAAAATTGAAATTAGTCGGACTGTTTACTATTGTGGTATGCATTCACATATTTCTATAGTAAACAATGCTCACATCGATCACGTTCAAATGATTTCACGCGATATGTGTCAGGTAGCACACAACCATGGCACGATAAGAATAAGTAATGCTATTATTGATGGGGTATTGCCTAACTCAACTACTGTAAGAAGTATTTCTTTAGCAGGCAGTGCTAACGGAGCTTCTTGCATAGGTTCACAATATTCAGATCCCTATGGAACTTGGGATTCTGTTGTAGTTATGGCTATTGTTCGAATAAGTCTTGAATCAATGATAGTTAGAGTAAAAGTAGAAAATAATGAAGTATATCTATCCTCAAGTTATCACTGTCAGTTAAATGCTGGTACATGTGTAGATCCTGAAGGAGGGCATACATTTTGGGAACAGTTACCTAGATAATATTGTAATGATAACTCTTATACAGTACTTTTTCAAGGCAATTCCATGAAACTTGAATCAAAAAAGAAAACAGTTTATACAGTTAACGTTAGAGATACAAGTTTTTTATTGTCAGTGATTGGAACTAAGGAATCATGTGAATTAACATTGTTCAAAACAGAACACCCTTGGTTATTTATTGCAGAGGGTAAAGCATTAAAAGGTATTGAAAAGAAAAGTGTAGTTCAACTAAATTCTGATAACTTCGATATGTTTTTATATATTAATACAAAATTCATTTATGTAGAAAGACACATGAGATCCTAAATCAAATCACTGTAAAAAGAAGTACTGATTCATTGTTGTAAATTAGAATGAGAAATATTAAAAAATAATTTAGCTATAGCGTCTATACTACCGGATGAATTTGCATTTTGCTTCATAAAAGGGCCTGGCTTCATGGCAGTACTAGCAGGAGAAGTAGTCCATATCGTTCAATGTATACCAGTTAAAGTCAAGATAAGGCATATCGACATTCGCTATGACCGTATACCAATTCTACGAGGAAACCAGAGTTTCTTTCTGACGCCAAAAACGCATATTATTACAGATCACGCTACACAAATCCCATGTAACTCACCGTTATTACAATATTATTGTATTGGCAACATTTGGTACAAGTTCATACCACAACCTACAGAAAATTCCACCAGTGAACCTGAAACCAGACACTAGGATTCTTCGGGGGTATAAAAGGGTAATTTGGCAATCCGCGATATTTACACCGAGAACGATCGAAATAAAATGAAGAACAGAATCATGTTTTCAATGGAACAGCGATCTGTTCTAGAAACTGTGGCTCAACGAGTGACCAATGGCTCGCATCGAAATCCACCATCAACTCTGATCATGCTTGACGAAGAATCTTTAGAAAAACTGGCAGAAAATGTCTGGGAGAAAAGATGGGGAAAATTTGTGAAATTTGGTTAAAAAAATGGCGCTGGTTTCATCGACATTTTCATTGTATTCAGAGTGTGCAAATTGATTGTTGACACAATTGCACACGGCTATACATTACATACGGTATGTGGTTGGTCTCTTCAATTAATTGGAGCTTCATGGGACTCCATAACACATCTATTATTACAATTGGCAAATAGTAATGATCGGCAGCCTCATCAGAGACATCGAGTTCCTGAAGGAGATGAAGAACAAGGACTTACAGCCACTCTTCCGCCAAACGACAACCAAGCCTATCCAAACGTGCAAGAAGAAACTCATGAATTACAAACTAGAAGATGTTTTGTTCCATAATATTTTATAATGTAAGATATTTTAATTACTTATAGAGTTATTTAATGCAAGAATAATTACACTAAAAAATATCAGTGCTCTGCAGTGGTCTAGGTGGGACCCGAGACGTCCACACGACCAACATCCCAGTCGAAATGATAAAAAAATATCATATGTTTTGATATTTTATATTATTATTATATAATTATTATATAATTATTCTATGCTAAGTATCAAAATTCTGATAGAGAATGCAATGATATTGCACAGATCCCGTTTTTCATTGTTAACAGCAAATTCGATTGTTATAAACAATTTTCATGAACGAAAAAAACCCTATGTTACTCCTGACCACCCTTTTTTCATGTTTGCGAAATAACATCGAAATCAGTTTTTGATATTACCCCGGACAGACAGAAACTCGAAATTTATGTAGTAGTACTAGCTGATTCACGCGACTGCGTCCACGTAATATGTATAATAACGTTACATAGTAATAAATTGATCGAAAAAGGTTTAAAATAATAAGTTCGTAGTTTAAATGAGCCAACTCGAGATATCTATAGCTATACAATACCCTTTTCAATTGTTCATAAAAAGTTTAATTGTTACAGTAGAACTCCATTAATTCCCTATCAATCTTTTTTCAATTTCTACGAATAGGGAATTAAGTTAGCCCCTGACTACTAGATAACAGAGTGAAATAGATAATGTCTCTATCTCACTCTCTCATGTTAATATAACCTCAAAAATTACATATGTTCAGTCGGTATTAGAGGTTGAAATACAGACATAGGAGAAATATTGCAAGGTGGTGGGAGTAACCTCAGCTCCGCCCATATAGGGGAATGAGGAATTAACTAATAAGGAATTAATGGAGTTCTACTGTATCATCAAAATAAGTTGACTTTCATTCATGTTATATGATTTATAAGTTTTTTTTTCAAGAAAAGAAAAAATTTCCCGTTGAAAGAACTCAAATATATTGCACAGATTTCGTTTTCAGTTGATCATAACAAATTTAATATTTTAATTCTTTTAGTTTTTTTATTATGACTTAAAATTGAACTATTGCAGATCTTATAATATTATTCTTTTATATTGTCATTATTTATTTTGTAAACAATTTTTTTTTTCATTTCGAGGTGCTTTACCTCCTGCACCCCCGATGAAGTTAAAACTATAAAAGTGAGAATAATAACAATTATACGATTCATAAAAATTACCTATTTTTCTTCTTCTCTCAAATTGAATCCAAACATACATACATACATATATACATACATGTGCACACACGGACATCCTCTTAAACACCATACCATTCGATTCTAAAGACCTTAAAACGTGGAGATATGTTAAAATTTCCAATTTACAAAATCGGACCCTTTACAATAACTTCCCACTGGGAAGTTAATAATGTTCATAAAATTGAACGTTACCTTCGATTGGATTAAACCACCCTCGAGCTTCCGTATAACGGTGGAAGTGTGACGTCCGTCTGTTTTAATAATTTTGAGAAGTAATTAATAATTATTTCTCCACATTTAAATCGTTTTTGTGATTATTCTCTCATTATTGAAATCCTTCTTATGTTTAGTAATTTTATAGTAATTCTTTAAATTCAAAAAAATTTTTACTAATTATTTTCTTAACACTAAATTTATAATGTTATCAATAATTTATGGTCATGACCATTTAAATATAATGAAGTATTCTATAAAAGTTATAAAAGAAGCAATATAACAATTAAAGTTATTCTGAAAATATTCACCAATAAGCAATAGTAACATAATAAGGGGGGTCTCACGATCATCCACCATACCGACCGTGTCGACAATTTACCACCCAAGTCGACAACTTATCGACTGTAGGCGCGGTTGCCGATTTTCCGCTAGATGGCACTGCACTAGTTCACAATCGGCAATTGTTAGGCAGCACTGCTGTTGTGGCGGGTAAAAGATTTGAATTTTTGAAATTTCATTAGCAAATTTTTACGTAAGATATCGATGTTCGAGTAGCGGTGATATTCTCAATCTCATTCTGAAAATTAATTGTTTTTATTCGTTAGCATTCAATTGCACTTTTTTTTTTGTCAACTTTAACTTTAATATACTGTCTCTTGTTTATGTGATGGAAAAACTTCTATTAATAGAAATTAATGTAAATGTGATGTCAACAACGCTAATTGCATGTCATTAAGTTATCAAATGTCACATTTATGTGTGCAATTCATTTAAAATCACACATATATTTGGCATATATAGTTTTTATGATATTTGAACACTGTAAAAAATTGGTATCTAACAACAAACCCTGTAGGGGTTTGACCGATGGAAATTTAAATAAAATGAATTTGACTTTGTTAAACTTCATGAATTTCAATACAAATACGTTGATATTCTTAGCTGAGAATCTTAATTCGTACAGGTAAACATCTAACTTTCTTGTATCTAAAATATCCAACTTAAAACACATTATGAGCTGTCATAAAACGTTTTTTAATTTGTTTAAATGTCTATAAGAACTTAAGTTAAATCAAGTAGTTCGCTTCAGGATAATTAAATTATTTTGAAGAAAGTAAAATATGTTTTAATGAACATCTAAATAAAGTTCGAATCAAGTTCTTCATTTTTGAATGAAAAGATTATTTGTCTGCTATAAATTAGTTGAATCATTTAATAAAACGTATAATATAATTCAAGAAAAGATTTTCAATTTTGAACAAAATTTTTCAATTTATTAATCTAACTTAAGATGAATGTACACTAAAATTTATCATACTAAAATTCAAATATACATATATATTTTTTATAAACTAAACGTACGTACAACGTTTTCATTGTTGTATTTCTCAACATTGGCTGTTGAATTTACTATGTTTTAGAGTATTCATGGAAAAGTAGAAAGAAGAGTAGATACTAAATAGAGATTGAACATATTTCATTACTTTATTACTGTGTTCTTGAGAGCTGCCTCAAAGTACTTAGCACTCAATAGAACAAACATTGCCCAGCGCTGATTTATATGCCGGTTCCAGAATTTTCCTAATCCCTGCAATTAATGTAAGTTTTTTTACGTTACTGCCAGTATTGATAGTATCTTCCTTCTCACGATGGCCAGACCCACATAAAGAATATGCAGACCTTTCAACAAATTTTCGTTTTTGTAAATATTTCTGAAGCTATCTTGAACAGTTTTCAGTTGTTGCTTGAGCCATCAACATCGTAGTAAGTTCCTAGAAAATTTATTTAACTAGCTTAAATCGTTTTTAATTTCCCTCAAGCCGTCAATTTTACAGTGATTTGGTGCTGTGGATGATATTTGTGTTCTATTAGTGTTATTATCATGGATAATCTCCAGTTAGCTGGATCTTAGTCATTAGAAGAACATTTAAAAAAATGGAATATTCCCGAAGAAATTATCAAAAAGTTTTCACGTTTGTAATCATTACTTTCAGTGTTTATTTGTTTTGTTTTATTCTTTCATGACCATTCAGCATCAGTGTTTTACCATTATTATCATATTGAAATCTATTGTTCTATCTTTACATAAGATAATTGTTACTTAAAAGACATCTTCTAATATTTTAATTGAAATTATTATTTCAATATTATGCAATCATAATTATATTTTTGAATTATGTTTATAATTATTCATAGTTGAATTAATGTTTGATAAACTAAAAACTTTACGTTTATCAAAATTGCATCAGTGTTAATGGTAATGTAAGAGTTTATAACGTTTTTTTTTAACATAATATAAAATAGTTGCATATAATAAACTTACATATTCTATTTTAGAGAATGGAATCACTATACAATATTTTACAAAATTGACAGAAGCCAATTTGCGTGAATTGTGTTCCTATATTGCACATAGAATAGTCATTGCAGAAAAAATTGATGAATCACGAAAATTAAATGTAAGTTCATTATTATTGTAGAATTAAGTGGTTTAATATAGAATAATTCCTAATTTTTTTTAGAATCTTTCATCTATAGACGACTCTCTCGCTGATGATTTTAGTTCTAATGAAAATGAGAACGATGACATTAATTCAATAAGAGAAGAGCTATCACCAAAAAAAAAAAACAAACATTAATAAAACGTAAATCCACATTCAATGGCCAAAGTAAATATTAAAAAAAAATGAAAACTGGTGAAACTAATTATCTAGAAAATTTATTAAAGAATAAACATAACCTGGGACCAACCATTATAGAAGAATATCAACGACAGAAAAGATTGTCTGATGATCCTCTTATTCGACTTTGTGCCATTATTGCAACTGACTGAGTTACAAGCTAATACTGGTATAATTTTAATTATATTTTTTTTAATTAGTTGTAGTTTCTTAATTATTCACTTCATAGGTATTCTATTCTTTTTTGCAGCTTGTTCCCATCACAAAATTTTATTGATATCACAGATAAAATCATTAAATTGTTTCCGAATAAAAATCAGCAAGTCTATTACTGACCAGCAATCCCGAAAATATTTTGTCGAAATAACAAATCAGAAAAAACAAGTGGACGTCTTTATAACAAAATAAAAAATACAAAAAACTTATTTTGTAAATTAACAGGAGTGAAAATGAGGAAGAATCGAGAAGCAGCGGATACAAAAGAAGAAGTTTTAGGTAATTTCTTAATTTATTCACTTTAATCTATTACCATGGTTGTAGTAAAGTCAATGATTCGATTTAATTGCATTAACATTTCTTTGATAATAGATGACGATGTGAAGGAAAAATTAATATGGTTAGAGCACAATCGAGACTTCTCTGAAATAAAACCTCATTGGATAAAAACTGTGAAAATACGTCATCAAAGATTGACAAAACTCAAAAATAATCGGTCTGTTCAAATTTACTTATCTCAATATCCACTTTTGAAAGACCCAAACCATGGTCCTTTTTTAATAAATATTGATTTTGAACTATTGTATAAAAGTTCAGCGTCAAAAATTTATGAAAAGTGGGATAATTTTATTACCAAACTTCTAGAAATAACTTTGAAGAATAAGTGAAGATGCACAGCAATTAATGAAAGTGATTGAAAATGAAGAAGTCAACATACGTAAGTATATTTATCACCATCATTGGAAATTTCAGATAACATTGAAGATATCGAAATGTTTTATTTATTGCAGATGCAAGAGAATTCGCACAAATTCTCTTATTAGCCTTTGCTGTCCCTCCAAGTGCTGGTACAGCAATTTCTAACGATCAATATTGGAAGCCATCGATCATAGAAAGTCAAGGAGGGTTTGCTGTTCATATAAAAGTGTGTCCATAATAATGTAAATATTGAGTGATTAAATGTAAACGACTATTTTTATATATAATTCTTTCAATTGCAGGATGCTGGAAATGTCCAAAGAATACACGATGAAAAAGTGGAAGAAATGTATGCGAGACGAAAACCAGTTCAACCTTATTTAATTGGTATTGGGAATAGATTGGAAACAGTTAATAGATTTTCAATAATTGTTGACCAGGAATTGTTTACATTTGCCTTGCCATTAACTGCATTAAGTGTACTATTCAAATTATTTTTTGCGTGGGATGTAGATTTTTCAATCGAATCGAAGCAAATTTGGAAGTTTCTGCAACGAGGACTAGCTGAGCTGCAGACAGACGAAAGTGGTGCTGATGTTTCACATGCGATAAAAATTCTCGAAAAAATGGGTATGTGAGATTAAAAAACTTATATTAATTTTTTTTATACTTCGAATGGTCAATTGATGATCAAAAAATTAAATCAAAACATAGAAGTTATATATTTATTCATTATTTGCTATCATTATGACTGGTTTTTTATGCCCATATTGCGACACTCATAAGTCAGAACATTCGGAATTATTAAAAGATTGTAAATTAAAACATAGTTCTTATTTTAATTGTTCTGTAACATGCAAACAACAAGGCTGCTTGCGAAAATTCATTAATAATTATTCACTAAAAAAACATGTAATATCTAAGCACGGATTAACATTGTGTGAACAAAATAATATTGAAAATTACTATGCTTCTGACGTACCGTGTTTGAACAGTTACATTAATAGTAACAATGACATCAATAATATGTCAGAAACGCATGCCATTCAATTGGATAGCTCAGAATCGATTAACATTAATAATAATAATAATAGAATTAGTCTCCTTAAAGTACAACATTTAATTCATAATGCAGTTGTTACATTTATGGCTAAGTTAAATTCAAATCCTATTATATCTAAATCTTTAATACAAGAAATTATAGAAAACACTTCGAAATTATTTGAAATGTGTGGTGCCGATTTAGTGGAAGCAGAATTACACAACAGAAATTCTAAAGATCCCGAAATTGATCAAATGCTTGATATCATTGCTAATCCATTCGAAAAATTAACTATTGAATATTTAAGAAAATTTTTTTTCGAAAAGAAAAATACACTCGTTCTCCTACAATCTTACGTTATCTATTGAATGATTTTCCATCGAATTCAAGGTAAAAGAAATTTCCACTGTTTAAAAAATTCTACTGGGCAATATATACCAATGAAAAAAGTTTTAAAAAATTTTTTGGAATTACTAAATGTCTTTAATATAACCAATTATATTCAAAAACAAGATAATGAACATGATAACACAATTGATTTTTTTTTAAAAGGAACTTTATGACCTCAAATGAAACTTAAATTTTCGGGTAAAATAATATTTCCCATAACAATTTATTTGGATGATCTAGAAGTTAATAATCCCCTCAGTTTGCATACTTGTACAGACAAAGTTGGAGTAGTTGACGATAAAATCACCACTCTTCCTCCGCAATATTCCTCATTGATAGAGAACATTTTTTTAGCTCTTATTCATAAAATTATAGATAGAAAAGATGAACTCGAAAATTCAATTATGAAAAAAGTTTTGAACCCTTTACTTTGCGAATTATCACTTTTAGAAAAGAAAAGGCATTCAAATTAATACAAGAAATGGTTCAAAACGTATTTATTTTCCTGCTGCCATAATTTGCGGAAATAACTTAGGAATGCATACATTATTAGGTTTTTACGAAAGTTTCAACGCTACTTACTATTGTAGATTTTGTCGTGAACCGAAATCTGTAATGGAGCAACAACTATCAGAAAATGATTCTTCTCTCAGAAATAAGGAAAAATATAATATTGATTTGAAAGCAAAACAAGTTGGTATCAAAGATGAATGTTTTTTCAATACGTTAAATAATTTTCATTTAACTGAAAACTATATAAGTTTTCTTATATAGTTTTTATATATATATATAATATAGTATATAGTAATATAATACAATATAAGAAAACTATATAAATTCAGCATATAGCTGATGTCATGCATGATTTTTTAAAGAGTGTTTTAAGACATGAAATACCAATAATAATAAATTATCTCATTTCCGAAAACGATTTTGTTTTAAATTTAAAATATTTAAATAGACAGCTGCAAAACTTCAATTATGGTCGAAACGTCTGAAATAAACATTTTCCACTATTTAATGAAAAACATTTAAAAGATAAATATTACTGTTGTACTTCATCAGAAATGTTGAATATTATTAACTTCTTGAGTTTGATTATTGGTCACATTATTTCGTACAATAATGAAGCATGAAAATTATTTTTATTACTGAAAAAGATTTCGTGTATTTTGTTAAGTAATAGCATTGACAGTGATAGTATTGATAACTTAAAGCGATTGATAATTCAACACCATCATTCTTATTTAGCATTATCGGGGGACGAACTGAAACCAAAATTTCATTTTCTTTTACATTATCCACGTATCTTACGCTTAATAGGACCACTTTGGCCTTTGTCTTACATGTGTTTTGAAGCCAAACATAAAAATTTTCATGAACATACAAAAATAATGCAAAATCGAAAAAACATATGCTATAGTCTAGCAACATATCATCAAATGTATTTGAATGAAACATTCATTATATAACGAGGATTTGAGAGCCGTTTAATTTCAGGCCCCTCTATTACTGTTAAACTGGAAGATTTAGTAATATATCCATTAGTTAGTGATGTTATACCTGCCGGTCTTAAAAAAATATTATTAATCAATCCCCGGTGGGTAGAAATGACCGGTATAAAATATATGAAAAATATGATTTTAAATATTTATACTGCTGAAGATTTTGGTAAAATTGAATATATATTATTAAACAATTCGAATTTAATTTTCCTTGTAAATTTTATGAATAGTAGTTTTGACGATCATTTTTATGCGTATAAAGTATCTCGTTCACAAACATGGAAACTAGTTCATTATACGGATTTGTTCAATGTATATCCTAAAGATGAATATGAGGTCGTAAATGGTTTCAATTATGTTATATGTTAAAAATTAATTATAAGTAGTAATTTATATCTTTGTAATGAATGTTTTAATTGCATGTTTTTATATATCTAATTTTATATAATATATTCATATGTATGTCATAATTAATGTATGTATGTATTAATGTCATCATTCATATATGTGATTATTTTGTATTTTTTATAGACATAATTTAATGAATAAATAACAATTTACTTTTAAGCCTATTCTTGAAATTCTCGAAACACCTGAACTAAATGAAGAATTGCTTCCAAATGAAGATCAACAAGGAATTAGAACGAATATTATATCTTTTCAATGAACTAGCACCTGTATTTACATGAAATTTAAATGTATTTTATCTACAAAAAAATTTTCTACTTAAATAAACAAGAAGAAGTTGAAACAAATTTATAAATTTCTTAATACAATAATGAAGACGCTAAGAGAAACGGTAATAGTCTACAGAAAACCATAGGTTTGTTTATTAAAAGCACATTGTTTATTTGACTCGAAAAAATATTAATTTAAGGTGAACTATTATATTTTATTCGAACTTTTATTTTGTCTAATTTCAATATACTGTATGCTTGCTATAGTATAATTCATTTCAATAAAAAAACAAAAGTTCAATAGAACACCACTAAATGTGTCCTTCAAGAATTTGGATTCTTGGCTCAAGAAAATTTCTCAAACTCTTCGTATACCTGACAGAACGCCCCCCGTCCTTTCGCCGTATTGAAACCCACGATGTACTTGAGGCGAATCATAATGCTTCATAGCACTAACCTTTTTTTACAGTGAACAAATACTTAATAATACTTGAATAAACTCAAGCTAAAAATTTCAAAAACTTCTGTGAAGTTTGTCTAGTTCTGCCAGACTTCATTTAAATATTGAGTTTTATAAATGAGAACGCTCTGACGGCAATTATTTGTATATCGTTGAATTGCCATTCCTGCCCTCTAGTGATCTGAAACAAATATCGATGTATCTGTACTCATGGATGCACTCTGGTGGCAAGAGTTGCCATTAGCTACATTTTAATGAAAAATTTCCGTGTCAAATTCTCAGTATTCCGGTAGTTTTTGAAATGCATCACTCAATGGTTTTGTTGACATTCTAGGGCACGTAAATCAAATTTGAATGATGTTTTCTATATGCTATCGAGTAATACTACAAATGCTACTTAAAATTATAAATCATGTTTTTATTCACTTACGGAATAATTTTTTAATTAATTTTTATTTGAAATTAATGACATTAATTTTCTTTAGATCATTTAAACTATCAAATTAATTCCCCAAAATGTATATATATATATATATATATATATATATATATGTATAAACGTTCATGAGAATGGGGAAAATTTTTTCTTAGCATAGACTCGTTTTTTATTTTTAGTTGTGCTGATATCTTCAGTACAATAATTTTACCTTCGAATATAATAAACTAAATAATAACAAATATTTATTAAATTATTCAAGCATCTAATTACGTATTCGCTTTTGAAACTTAAAACATTTATGTATGCGATTTTTCATAAGTAAAAAACTGATTTATTTACACATTTGATATTATAATGAACACAAATTTTTATGCTGTTATTATAAAGTTACGTATATACTTCCATCATTCCTTAATAAATTAATGTATAACATAATTTGACATCATAAAACTTTATTATTACTACTTTAATTCTTAAATATTTTCATCAACATTTGCTATTATTTTTGGTTAGGTTCATGAGAATGAAGAAACCTTTCTTCTTAGCACAGATTCTTTTTATTTTTAGCTTTGCTATCATGTTCTATACAATAATTCTATCTTCCAATAAATTAAACTAAATAATAACAAATATTCATCAAATTATTCAAGCATTCAATTACAAAAGATAGAGTTTTATAAAGACAAATTATATTTTACATTAATTTATTTAGAATGATAAAAGAATATGTTCGATTCAACAATAACAGCATAAAAATGTGTGTGTGTGTGTGTGGGTTTTTTTTAAAAGTATATTCTCTTTTTATTCCAGAATTAATTGTTTAGTTTTGTTCAGTTTTTTAATCGAATTGAATAGTTATCTTTTGCCTCCGGAGATTCCGCCAGGCCTCGTGGTCCCTCAGTTTCCTCACCATTAGCTGGGCAAGATCTATATAGGCCCGGCGTGTCAACCATGGAGGTCATCTACCAGCTTGCTACAAGAAATCGTCCTTTGCCTCTAGAGATTCCGCCGGTTGCCTCAAGAATCCTGGTTTCTTCGACATCAGCTAAGATAACGAGAGAGAGAGAGAGAGAGTCCGGATTTTTTGGGGTCCACCTCGCAGAGCCTCTTGCTCAGGTAGGGCTGTATATACAATGGGCCGAGCCTGGTTCCTCCAAGGGCATCGTAGCATCAATAGTACTTTGTACTATTCAGTCATCAGCACGAAAGCTTACACTTTTGATGGCTCCCAGGAGAGGCCTTCCGCTCACCGTGGTCAGCGAAAAGACTACAAGATAAGGTCTTGTCTCAGCCAGGAATCGAACCCGCTACCTATAGCGCGCCAGGCTGACGCATTACCCCCTTTTTTTTTTTGAACAATATGTTTATTAACCTTTTGGAGTAGTGTACATAGGCTTTCACAACTTCTTATAGGCGGTTACTAACATAACAAATTTTACCTAAACTTATAGCTAATGATATATTGTTTCTTAATTAATGGACCCTTCGAGTGGATTGCTCTTAATTATCATGGATGTCTTCTTTCTCCATCGGCTTGCCGGAAGGCCAGAAGCACGACGGTTTGGTAACTATTACATCAGTATCAGGTTTGTATTTCCATTTTAGGTTTGGCTACATCATTGTTTGATGTTCATGGGGACTCAGCAGGTAAGATTCAGGAATAACACTAAAAACTGGACTCCAATATGCTGGCACGGCCTTTGCATTGCATAGGTGTCAAGAAAAAAAAGAATTATTACCCTAGGACTTAAATCATTTTGTACTTAGATTCGGCCTTGATAATTTTTCACTTAAATTCATACTTAAAACTATTGGAGTCACACACAATTACTATTTACACTATTTACACTGCCAGGTTTCTTGCATTCGCAGCATCACCTGGTGAATCTGGAACTATGCTTTTTCATGCTCTTCAAGGCTGTCTGTTTTGCCAATATGGCTCTGTGGTGCTTTGAGTTTACTGAGAGCCACCAGAACTTTTGTGAGACTCGGACAGCGGAATATTGTTATAATCTTGTATAAGTCCTGCATGATCAGCGTATGTGAAGGTGTGTGGTGGGATTTCGCCCAGACTTATTGCCTTCTTATGCTTATCCGGAGCAGTATCCATTAATGAATTAATTATAGGATTTTTTATGTCCTTTCATCTGTGTAGGAACCCCTTAGTGAGCTTTATTACGTGTAAGTCAATGCGGGGTATATTGGCTCTGTCATATAATTTCTGATTGCTAACTATTTTGGTGAAGTCTGATTCAATGGAGCGATAGAGGCCCAGACAGGCTCTTCAGCATTTTCTCTCGAATACCCTTACTCTTTCCATCACGGAGGCACTCGTATTCCACCATATTGGAGCAGCATATGTCAAAATTGGTCTAATCAACAATTGATAGCAAATAACTTTGGCTCTTTTGCTTAAATGCTTATTGTAGAATATGGCACTATTTGCTTTAAATGCATTAATTGCTTTATTTAGTTGGGTTTCTATGTGTGCATTACCTTTCACAAGAGTGTCTAGGTAGAAGCCCAAGTATTTAACTACCTTATTATTCTGTATGTTCAGTTTTTTACTACTCCCATCCAGATTATCCTCGCAGCTTGAATTAAGCTTAACTTTGAAGTGCTTCATAGTCGTTCGTGTCTTTTTGGATAGGTAGTTCCAACTTCTGTGGCAGATGATGGTTTCAGATTTATATGGATTTATCTTGAGATTCCAACTCCTGTATATTCTATCAATTTTCTGAAATATATTCGCAAGATCACTTTCTATTATTCTGGCATCATCACTTGCACTGGATATGATCAGGTCGTCGGCGTATGCGATTGACTTGGGGCAACCTGTTTTATTAAGCCCGAAGGCATTTAGGAAGTCTGAGGTGAAGATGTTGAACAGTATCGGGGAGTTTACTGTTCCTTGCTGCAAGCCTTCCTTGACGTGGAATGTTTCTGTTGATATCTCTACCCCATTCCAGGTAATAAATTTTTTATTTTTTATCATGCTTACAATGAGAAGTATAAGATCCTTGTTGAAGTCTTTTTTCATCAATTTGTAGACTAGACCACTCTGCTAGACAGAGTCGAAGGCTTTCTCTACGTTGATCAATATGGCCCCGACTATTTTGTTTTTACCAAATTGACTCATGATGTCAGATACTAGATTTAGGATGGCGTGGCAGGTGGAATGCCCCCTCTTGAAGCCGTATTGGTTAGCTGGAATTACGTCATGCTTCTCGCAATGCTCTACTATGTGGCAGTTAACAACTATTTCGAACACTTTACTCAGCGATGGTGTAATGATGATCGGGCGGTAGCTCCTGGGGTCATTAGCCTTTTGACCTGGTTTTAGTAGCGGCATCAGCTTAGCAGTCTTCCAACTATCAGGGAAATACCATGAGTTTATAGCGTGGTTGAAAATTATTGCTATATCTCTTATTATCTTGTCCGGAAGATGTTTAATTACGATTGGAGGAATATTATCAATCTCTGCTAAAGTCTTATTTGGGAGTTTTTTAATTATCCAATAAACCTCATAGAAGTCTATGAACAATTTGTTACCACTTGTGCATTGTGTTCCTGGATCGTCAGCCTTGCAAATGTCGCTAAATTTCGTGATTGTATCGTCATTTGTTCTCACCTCTTCATATCTGTTTAATAGTAGACTGACTTTGCTTTCAATGATACTGGTGATTCTTTGTCCTTTGTTTAGTGAACGGGGGGAGTTTATCTTTTCAAATACTGCACCCATCATATTTAGTTTGTTGACTTCATCACTTATTATTATGTTATCTTCTTCTGCTTGCTGAACCGCTGCTACAATTTTGGCTCTTTTGATGAGATGATCCTCTTTCTGAGTGCTGACTTTGAGCAAGTCTATTTTTAATTGGCGTCTCTTTCTTAGATATCTATTAATTTTTGGGAAAAAATTTTCTGAGGATCTGAAGTCTATCTCATTTATTTGCTTTTGCCAATACTGTTGAATTGATTCATCAAATTCTGCTCTGATTAGCTATGATAGATATGCTAGTAGTTCTTTAGCCGGGTTTGCCAATCTTTTTGATGCTTTTAGTTTCCCATTCCTAATTTTCCTGATGATTGTCAGTACTTTGGATTTCTTGCGTTGTAGTCTCTGGATCTCGACGTTAACATACTTAAGAACACTATTTGATGCTTCATTAAAAGTCGGTGTAATTGTCATGATGGCTACCGAGATCTCATTGTTTAGCTCACTAAGAAACTTGTCAATTACGTCCTTAGTTATATTGTAGGTGGATGGTACCTCTAGTTTGGAGTTAACCTCCATGAAGCTCTTAAAATTGTCCCAATCTGTGTTTTTATAATTAAATCTGGGGGGATCATCTGTACCTTGGATCGCATCTATCGTTTCGACCGGGTCGACAGTGAAAGAAAGTGCCAAATGATCACTTTCATATTCTAAAGTTTTGATATTGACATTATTCTCCAGGTTGGTGAAAGAGGGTCTGTTGTCTGCGATACAGAAATCCGAGTACGTGCTTGCTGGTGTGAATGTTGGTTCAACAGAGTTGTAGATCTTCGCTCTGAGAGTAACTCCTTTATTATCAAGCCACTGCTTCATGTATTTTCCTCTTTGGTTGCTGCATCTATCTCTCTACAAAGGCGAGCGAGCGTTAAAGTCACCTGCAATGACGTAGTAGTTACCTGGATTGGAAAGCTTTAGTGCCTCAAACAGCGCATTGAGTTCATTAATAAAGACTTTTCTTTTGTTATTATTTGTAGCGTATAAGCTAATAACATATAGTGATGACTGCTCCACTTTGATTTTGATTATTGTGGTTTCGATGACTTCGAATTTGGATATAGCCGGGAAAACAATATGGTCTGCTTTTATTTCTCTCGATTGGTGGGGTTATTAACTGGTAAGGTTGTGTTGATTGCTTGCTATCAGCTTTTAACCTTTTGAGGTTAGGTGTCGCTGTACTACTTTGCGTTGGGCATACGTCACTGGCGCCCTCCCCCGTGCACTATGTGAAATTTCCTGACTTTCCCCCATGATCCATATCGTCCATTAGTTCAATATGGCTGTATATGTTTGTGCTTATGATTTCTGAGTTTTCAAAAGAGGTATTGCTCCTTTTCCTGTTTCTTATTTTAGGGGTTACAATTTTTCATTCATTCATGGGATTAGTAGGCGTTTGGGATCTGGATGTACTGTTCCCTACTGCTTCGGATGTGGGCTGGCCTTCACCCTTCCCCCTAAGATATTTTTGGAGCCCTCTTCCGACATGGGAACCATGCTCATTCCTTATTTCTTTAAACAGTTTATCCATTGATAGTGCATTTGGGAAGTTGTAGGTGTTCTTACCCTTTGAATTCTGAGCATAGCCTTCTTTTGGCTTCACCTTTTTAGTTATTCCGCCTGGTCTTGATGCTACTGATATGCTAGGAGACTGCATACCGATTCTCGATTATAACCTTCCTTCACTGGTACTTGCAGTTATTAGAGCCTCTTTCGTTATTGCTATTTTTCCGTCGCTCGATTCAGCTATGCTGAGGCTGAAGAACACTGGTTATTGCAGCTACTTGTTGTTTCTACCAATTCTTAATTGTTTTTTATGCGTTAATAATTAGTAAATCGTGGGAGCGATGTGTACGTGCCCACACCACAGTTAACACTCCACGCGTTACCACTAGACCACAGGTCGGTGGTAAGGTTTCCAGAATCAATTAATGTTGAATATTTTACCATTATAAATTTTATCTTTACTATTTAATTCTTAAAGAATTTTGCCTAATATTTTTTATTTTGTCAAAGTTCATGGGAAAGAAAAAACATTTTTACTGTGAATTTTGTTTTTTATTTTTCAACTCTGCTTCTCTATTCGAATACATTGATTTTATATTCGATTAATATCAAATTATAAATTGCTTCTTACACACTTACTTACAATACTTCTTAGTTTATATTATACTTAATTCGAAACATGTTTGTATGAATAAATTTCTTTGAATATTAGCTCGTTTAGAAGTTTTGGAATTATCTTAAAACACTTTTATTGAATAATGTTAATCTGCAAAAATTTTTTAAAATGACATTTTATTCATAAATATAGAAAAAGTAAACACCTCTTGTTTAGGACAATGTGCAACTTAGCTGAAGATGACGTCCACACGATAAATTCTTCATGTGATAATAGACGTCTTGGTCATTCTGCATCATAAAATTCCTTATTGCTTCAAATTTTGGACATCTGAATGATTCTAAGTTTACATAATTTTTGATGTTTAATTTCTTTAACTTTGATTCCTCAAAATTGTCTCCTTTATATGCAATGAATAGATTTTTTTCTGCAGCTTCTTCAGCAATTTTCAACAAAAAAATATCAAGTTTTTCTCGGTTGCAAAAATTCAGAGATATCATAAATAACAATTGTAGCATAAAAGTAAACTTTTCTTTAGCTTGTAAATTTCATAAGATAAATGATGAAGAATCTGTCAAAGAAATAAAGTATTTTACTACGCCAAATGAACTGTTTATGCCCTCAAGTAGAATAGAGGAAATAATAAAAGAGAAAATCATTGATGTCCTATTAATAAAACTTGAAGATTTTGAAGGACGTGTTTCGGAATGGACCATACTTGCAATCATTCATCTTCAAGTCAATATCAATCGGTACGATCCATTAACGGCAGGAGAATCAACTTTCATCGATTTACCGGATTTTATCCAAAGAAAAAAAGCAGTACTAAATATCAGAAATAAAGACCAATACTGCTTTTTTTGGTCCATCACAACAGCCTTCTATCCAACAGAAGATAATGTTAACAGAACATCATCATATCCAGATTACATGACTATAGTCAACTATAGGGGTATCAATTGTTCAACGACGTTGCATGACATTTTTAAATTTGAATTACAAGATAATATTTTAATTAACGTTTATGGGCTGAATAATAAGGAGAAAATAGCTCCATTATATTTATCTGAATTTCCTTATGAAATATGCATACATTTGTTAATAATAGAAAGTAATGTTAAGATTAATGATGATAATAATTTGAATCCTATTTATCATTTCTGTTTGATCAAAGACCTCTCTAGATTAGTTGGTTCACAAATTTCTAGAAGCAAAACAAAAAAACTTACATGTCATAGATGTTCATGTCACTTCAAAATTAAAAAATCATTTGATAATCATCGTAGAGATTGTTTTGAAATGGATAAAACTGCTATGGTTTTTCCGAAAAAAGATAAAAAAATAAAATTCAAAAATTACAAAAATAAGGAACAAGTTCCATTTGTTGTATATGCTGATCTTGAATGTATACTTAAATCAGATAATAATAACAGACAAAAACATACTCCATACAGTATTGCTTTCCATGCACATTGCTCATTTCATGAATCTGAATCTTATTTTTCATTGAAACGCAATGTAGATTGCATTGATTGGTTCATTGGAGAATTAAAAAAATTAGCTGATCATGTCAAAGGAACTATTGAACATGTGGTGCCTATGAAAAAACTAACTCCTAAGCAACATAAAGCTTATAATCAAGCGGAAAAATGTCATGTCAGTAACAAAGTCTCTTTAAATAATGAAACAAAAGTTCATGATCATTGTCATTTTACTAGTAATTATCGACATGCACTAACTGTATGGAATAAGTTTCAACTTCAAACTCTGGGTGAATATTCCGATTTATATTTAAAAACTAATGTTTTACTCTTAGCAGATATCTTTGAAAATTTTTGTAAAAATTGTTTAACTGCATATAATTTAGATCCATTATATTATTTAACTGCACCTGGTCTAGCTTTTGATGCTATGCTAAAATATACTGAAGTAGAACTTGATCCTTTTCAAGATGTTGAGATGTTGAATTTCGTAGAAAAAGGCATTAGAGGAGGTGTATCTTAATGTTGCAATAGATATGCCAAAGCTAATAATAGATATATGGGGAATGACTTTGATCCAAACAGAGATGAATCATATTTGATGTACTTTGATGTAAATAATCTTTATGGTACAGCAATGAGTGAATATTTGCCCATTTGCCCATTGGTTCTATTAGATGGATAACTGGCAAATTCAATTTGGATAATATCAATGATTTAATTTTAAATATTCCCAAAGATTCTCCTATCGGTTATATTTTTGAAGTAGAGTTGGATTATCCACAATCATTGCATGAGCACCATAAAGATTTACCATTATGCCCCGAACATTGGCAACCATCAGATAGCAAATGTAAAAAGCTGATGACCACGTTATTATTTAAAAATGGGTATGTTATATATTACAGAAATTTGAAACAATGTATTGAACTCGGTTTAAAAATTACTAAAATTCATAGAGTTTTACAGTTTAAACAGTCAGCTTGGTAAAAAAAATATATTGATTTAAACACAGAAATGAGAAAAAAGTCCAAAAATGATTTCGAGAAAAACTTTTCTAAACTTATGAATAACATTGTTTACGAAAAAACTACGAAAAATGTGCGTAATTGTCAAGATATTAAATTAATTACAAAATGGGAGGAAAGATGGGGTGCACAAAGTCTGATATCACAACCGAATTTCCAATGCAGGGTTATTTTTGATGATGATATGGTTATTATTGAAATGAGACTTGAAATAATGTTTAATAACTTAATTTATGTTGGATTCGTAATACTTGATTTATAACAAATTTTTATTTATGATTTCCATTATAATCATATTATAAAAAATTTCAAAAATAATGTTAAATTATTATATACTGATATAGACAGCTTAATATATCATTTTATGAATGTTGATATGATTGCATAAAACGCGATATTCAGAAGTATGACACTTCTGATTATCCTGAAAATAATATTTATGGAATTTCATTAGCTAATGAGAAAGTTCAAGGTTTAATGGAAGACGAAAATAATGAAAAAATTATGACTGAATTTGTTGGACTTAAGGCAAAAATCTATAGTTTTTAAAATTCAACATGAAAAGGATCAAAATGGAGAAGATGAAAATAAAGAAGATCAGAAGAACGACAAAGGTGTGAAAAAGAAAGCCAAATATGTAAAAAAAGCAACAAATTATGCGATTACGTTTGATGATTATAAAGAATGTTTGTTTCTTCATACCAATTAAAAAAAAAAATGAATATCATATTGTCAGTAAAAACCATGAAGTATGCACTATTTTAAAAACAAAAAAAGCCTTAAGTTGGGAAGCTAATAAGAGACAATTATTAGAGGGAACTACTCATACTTTACCATGGGGCTATAAAGAATGTAATATGTATTCGTAATTTTTTTTTTATTAAAATAATTACAAGTTACAAATATCATAAAATAAGTAACAGTTGTCATTGCTCAATTGACATAGTTATAAGTTACAATTGTCATAGCTTAAGGTTTCATTTGTTATTTTATAAGTTAACCTATTACTATTAAAATTCTTTTTATAATTGTAAGTTACTTATTGTCATAATTACAAGTTGTCAAATAAACTATATATCTTTTGAATTGATCCAACTGTTGTGTTCATTGCTGAACCCCAACCATTTTACATATGCTTGATTTCTTCGTTTTTTTAGAACTTTTTCAACCGAATATACATCAGGATATTGGACTCCCATTAATTTATCATCAAAAAAACCGCCTTCTATTGGTTGGTTTTGATAGTCAGTTAATTTATAAGTCACTGGATGAGTATTTCCAACTCTGCTGATGGTAAAAATTTCAGTGGTCCAATTGGGAGTGTAACCTTTCTCAAATACATGTTTATATTTACTAATTCGAACTTTATCGCCAAGTTTGAACTTATTTTTTTTTTTTTTTATTTTTACGGCTTTGAGTTTCCTATAAATGATATCAAATAGTTGCTTTTCATTGGCTGAAGTCACATCCGCAGGTTTCATCTTAATTGTACGATGTTTAGTATTGTTATATGATGATAAAAGTTTTGATAGCAGATGAATCCATCTATAATTTCCATTGGGGGTGAATTCTTTCCACGTTTATTTTTCAAAGTTCAGTTGAATCGCTCACAAATTGATGCTTTCAAATTGCTAAATGTCGAATACATGTAAATTTTGTTTTCTTTCATGAGTCCTTCAAAATTTTTCTTATAAAGCTCTTTTTCTCTATCTAAATGTAAATTCTTGGGTATTCTTTTTTGTTTCAATATTGTCATCATTACAGCAGTGACATCTTTACCATTTTTAGTGTTAATTGGTATAGCCCACGCGTATTTAGAGAAAATATCAATAACTGTTAATAAATATTGATATCCTTTATTGCTCGATTTATATGCAGTCATGTCAACAAGATCAGCCTGCCAAGTCTCATCAAGACCACGTATATCCACATGTCGTCGTTGATAATTTCTTCTCACCGGTCTATGACGCTCTTTTGCAATTTATTTTTTTTTCTTTATTCATGGCAATTGGACTTTAGGTCTTCCTTCCAATTTTTTCTGAACGTTCTCCTCCAGCTGTTTTAAAATGTTGCTATGCCTATTATCTGCCTCATTGAACGTATTTAATTGATCAAATTGATAAAATTCAATTATTTTATTTAATTCAGCCTTCAAACTTTGTTGTGCTGCTTGTGATGATTCCAATTGCTGTTTTACTTGCTCACTGATATTTTCAATTTTTGCTTGGAGATTCTGTATCTTTTGTGTTATAGATGCTATCGTATTACTGATGCTTAATTTAACAACTTTGAATGATACAGCATCATTTAGATCTGCTGGATCAGCAAGGTTGCACAATCTTCTATTATTCATATCATATTGTTTATCAATTGTTAAGTTAAATCCATTACCAGGTGGACCACGGACAGCACTTTTTCGTAAATCATTGTCCAACTGACGTCCAAAAATGTCTACACTCATCCTCTCTCTTCAAGAGATAATTGATCAATGAGTAATGACATTAAGCATCTGATTAATATATGATTCCAGCTTCACGTAGTTTCTCAATAATTGACATTATTTCATTGTTATGGCTAAAATTACCAGCAGCACGTGATGAAACAAGTAGACGTAATCGATCAACATGTTCATTGGAATCATCTCAATAACTATAGTCCAGTGGTCGATTATGATTTATCATATATTGTGGCAAACCTTTACCGCTTTTCGGTAAATATTTGCTGATAATATTTTGATATTTCTTTGAATATTACTTGATCATTTATTTTAATTGTATACCTGGTTTCAGCCAGGTGTTTTACAATACTTCCTTCTTATCCCTACGGTCGGGATCCTACGCGCACTCCCTCTAAGCCCCTCTCCCCCCTCTAAAGACTCACCACCCTTCTACCTGCCCGATAAACTATTACACACATAGTCCATCGGATTGCGTCTGCAGCCGACTTACGCCCTAACCATTGTATCGCATTTGTACGAGGACACAGGGAAACTGCAGAAAACCTGTGCCGATAGAACCGGCCTCTCCGGAGAGGCCTCCTGCTCACGGTGGCCAAAGAAGAAACCATATCAAATGATTTCGTCCCGGCTGAATTTTTTTGAATATTTATTCTCTCTTAGACGATTGTCAGGGCAGTAATGTCTATGGTAGGCGTAAGTGCTTTTTAAAATTTGTCCATAAGTATTTACGTCAATGTCTGTTGTTATATTTGGGTCAGGTGATTCCATGAAAAGTAATTTTAAGAGACCAGGCGTACTTCCATATTTTTTATTATCGATGTAAACAAATTTATCATCAAATCTTACTTCAGCATTACCAATCATCAGTTTATTCTTTAATTTTCTTACACCAAACATTGTATCCAATTCTTTCACTTGATGTTTTGAATCGAATTTTATTATGGGTGTATTCCTAAATTCGATCCAGTGCACTGGCCAGTGTAGTGTGACGCCATATTGTACTGGTATTGTACTAATGCATTGGCGCCATTTTTAAATGATTGTCGTTGATCGTTCGTATTTATAATTGTCAATTTACAATAAAAATGGCAACACATGAATTAATAGTAATCGATGATATTAATAATGTTTAATACGTTATATACGTAACTGAAGAGCAGCATGATAAAGCAATGGAAGGTAAGTTAGTAAATGAATTAGTGTATATGTATTAGAACCTAAAAACTTTTTACAGATGAAGAATATTCAGCAATATTACTTAGTGAACACTTTGCTTCAGGTAGGGAAATTATTTCTCTTTGTCTTTTTTTCTATCATGATATTTAGATTTCTTACTGAAGTAAAGTTTCTAAATAAATAGGTAACTTAATCGTCAAAGAAAACGTAGCAAGAAACTTTCTGAAGCCTTTAGCTGATGAACCAGGTCCTTCTTCAAGTCAAAAAGATAATGAAAAAGAAAATACCGATTGTGAGTGTGTTTTCTTTTTCTTTTTAAGAGAATATTGAGTATTTCTGAAAAAACTAGACTAATTAATATTATTTTTCAGCAGACACCTATAACTGGACTGAACCTGAAGCTCTTCTTCTTCTATCATGTTATAAGGAGGAAGGAGTTCATCTTTTGAAACAAAAAAAAGAAATTGGGGAAGCTTTTAAAAGAGCCCATAAAAAATGAGCCAAGTATTAGTAGATAATAAAAAAAAAACCGATCCCAATAAAAAACTGTCAATCGAAAATGGATCAACTGAAAAGGCTTTATGAAGAAAAACTTCTGGCTAGAAAAACATCAGGCAACGCAGGAGATAGTTGGATTTATTTTGACGTCAGTTCATCTCATACATTTATATACCTCCAACTTATTTTATTTTTTACAATTTTACATTTTGTTAATAACAGACAATGCATGAAATGTTCAGCCAAGAAGCTAGGGTAAGACCTCTTTCCACAGCTGCAAATAATGTCTCTAGAAATCTCGGTAAGATTAAAAATAGAAAATAATTTAATGAAAACCCTTACATTAATTTCTTTTTTTTTATTTGTGTTAGTAGAAGTTTCTCCAGTACCTCAGGGAAAGAGGGAGAATCCTATCACTTTTTTTTTAGAAGAAATCGCTGTAGAACGACGACTTGAAAAAGAAGAGGATGCTGTCAAACACCGAGAAAAAATGGCCCGAATGGACCGTCTCAATGATTCCATAGCAGTTATAGCACAGAGCAGCCAAATGCTGGTTGAAGCTAAACGGCAAAAAGTACAAGAAAAAAATTAAAATTGATCTTTGTTTCATTTTTTTGTATCAAAGTTTATTTTGTTTTCTACATACATAACAACTAATTATATTCTAAACATACATTATTGTTTTTGTAATGTAAGCAATAATATTTAATATAAAATAAATTATTCTAATTATTTATAAATATACTTTTAAAGTAGTCTTTCTAACCTATAAAGTTAAAAATCTTTTAATAAGTTTAGTACGTCATAAAAAAAATTACATTTTACATATGGAACACCTGCAGCCGAAGAATCAGGAAAAGAACTTTGCTTCGATTTCCCTCCCTGAAAACTTCAACACAATTACCAACTTCTAAAAAAGGTTATTATTTTAATCATTCCATTTTTTTTGGTTTTTTTTTTGAAAATATCAATAAATTATATATAAATTTCTTATAAAATCTTAATGTGAGCTAATTAATTCATAAATCAAAAGATATCTGAAAAAATGCCTTTAAAATTGCAAAAAAGCTGATTACTTTGCTACTAAATAAGAAACTGGTTATATTGGATAAATAAAAATTGATCACTTCGGAATTGGTGGTGTTATGTTCAGAGTTCAATCTTTGTTCCGTTCCTTTGAATAGCAGTGACATTCCAAGGCTCTGAAGGCACTCCTTCTCCTGTTTTCACAACCCAATATTTAACTCGTGGGACATCTACTGATCGACCCTTTACTCTAACATAAACAGTTAAATTATAGCGCGTATAAGGTTCCAGATTATTAAATTGAAACACAGTGTCTTGTTTCAATAATTGTTTTTTATTTTTTTTGAAACACATTTCACAAAAAATTTCATTTTTCATTTTTCATTACATATTTTATAATCCTTAATAAATGGTATAGGGCCATAATTTTGGTCGTCCTTCTGTGGATGATGCTCATAACATCGTCATGTTCATAAGTATTGAAAGACGACACTGAATACAACATCTTGGTCGACTTTATAAAGAAAAATTACTTATCACTTCAATATATTGGTGGAAATTGGAATAATATCAAATTTGTTGAAACAAATGAAGACAAAAGCCCTCAAGACAAGATTTGGTTGTCAATATAGACTTGGAAATGAGAAAAATAAAGTCTAAACAACAAGACATCGGTATTATCTCAGATAGTGTCAATGAGAATGAGAACCAGGGTCCGGATATCTTAGACGTACAAAACGTGTTGCTGTCAACGTGGAAATCCAAGACACTTCCATCTTCTATCTTTAACATCTTCATTACAGGGACAGGTAACATCTTCGATTTATAATTGTCAGAAATCCAAGAATAAAAGAAAGTCTACTCACATAGATGATTCAATCAATCATTCTCTTGAATCTGGGGCTAAAAAAAGGTTTGTAGAACTGTAGTGATTCTAATGTTTATGGATCTAATCAGAACGCTGCTGTTGTAGACAATAACGTTGAGCAACAGACCTTTAACACAAATCTTTCTTTCAATCACTGCGAAATCTTGAACAATCTTTACATAAACAGCTACCAAAATCCATGTATCATCTAGGTTAAAATTTACTCGCAGATACCTGGGAACAAGCTATTACATTCGATCAATATAGCCGTACTGCTCACCAAATAATGAATCAACCTAACCTCAAAAGTAAAATTGACCGTATCAAACCTTTGGCGAACAAACTACACTTGCTTTTCAAGACCAGAGCAGCAGTGAATGACATGACCTACTACCGCAGAATAAAAGAGAAAAACCTTATAGCCTTTGTACTTTTATTTACCTCACCTAGAGATGGAGTCATGAATGAAATACCCATGTACATCATTATTGAAGAACTGTTACAAAATGTAGCTTTTCTCTCCTCTATTTTTCCTGCTAGTCGATGCGATAGGAGAACTATAAGATTTGATGAAAAGCGAGTGTACATTCGTTCAACGTTGATCAAGTTTACATTTATTGGCCAGCAGCTTCCTAAAACAGTTAAATTCCATTCGCATCTCTTTACTGTCGATCCGCTTATTTCTTAGGGGACTAGATGCATCAACTGTTTTCGTTTTAGTCACTTAAACAGAGATGTTGCAGTAAAGCGCTGTGCAAATTCGGTAAAGAGAATAGACACGAAGAAAATGAAGACTGTCCACGTCGTCAGTTTTCCGAATGTATCTACTGCAAAAAAAACCACTCATCGAATTTACAGATTTGCACAGAACTATCATTCTATCAGAATATGCATGAACATACTGTCTTCTATGACCTTAAATTTTATTGGTTCAAGGAAACTTTTAATAGTAAATAATATTTATAACTTTCACTACTCCTGTTTTATTTTAGTTTTTCCTTAGATGTTCGCAATTACCCCACTCTTTCCCAAATAGTAGCAAAATGTGGCAATGTGTGAATAGTAAGTTAGGTAAAAACTCTCAGTCTTCTAATATCATTGATTACCTTATTTGTGATGGAATAATTATCAATGATAGTAAAAATATTGCTGATAATTTTGTAGAATTTTTCAGCAATATTAGAGTGAAATTAGCTTAAAAAAACTAATAAATACTTGATAGATATTGAAAAATTCGTTGAACACAACTGTAATAGCTTCTTTCTTGTACTTGCTGACCATACTGGAATAAAAAAAATTATTTTAAACATAAAAGACAAAGCAGAAGAAGTTGACGGTATCCGAAGTAGAGTTTTCAGAATTATGGTCAATGAAATTTGCTGTCGGCTTCAGTATACTTTAAATGAATGTATCAGCAAAGCCATATGGCCGTATTCATAAGAAACACCAGATATTTTACCTATTTTCAAATCGAGGAATAAACATTTAAGTACTAATTATAAATCTATATCACTTATCTCTAATCTTACTGAAATTTTTGAAAAATTACTCTACACTAGGTTGTATAACTTCCATTCTGATAATATTTCAATATCTGATAATCAATTTGGTTTTATGAAGAATAAAGGTGCAAATGATGTTTTTGCTTCTACATCAGATTATATATAGCACAATATTGATTCTCATAAACATATAGTCTTAGTTTTCTTAGATCTGAAAAAAGCTTTTGACACTGTCAACGATAAGCTGCTTCTCGATAAACTGTGGAGAAAAAGTATCAGTGGGCTACCGCATCAACTACTCCAAATGTACCTAATTAGTAGACTACGATATGTTAAGGTTAATGAATATACTAGTCATTATAAGGCTGTTCAGACAGTAGTACCGCAAGGCACCATTCTTGGCCCTTTATGATTAATCTTGTATATTGATGATATGTTTAGTGTATTACCACACAACAACATAGTTTCACATGCTGATGATACCGCTATATTATCTAATGGTAGTAGTAAATAGGAAGATATTAACCAGGAAACCTCGTAAGGTTGTCACTACCGATTCAGCTGATGCTTCTTTACAATAATCTACGTCGAAAATGATGAAGTACGTATTTTTTTTTCTTTGCGGATAAAAGTTTCAAAGGGGTGACAATTACCCTTGAAGTTGACACCCTGTACCGGTGGCATTGAATTTTCACATATTTCTAATCGAAATTTTCCAAAACGACCTTATACGTTAAAAATAACATAAAGAATGATAAATAATACTGTTATTCACATACATAAAAAAATTGTGAATGTGCATTTTTGTTAATAAAAATAGCAAAAAATCTATAACTCGAAAACTATTTGTTATTTGTTTATAGAGCCAATTTCAATCAAAAGAGCATGAAAAATTACAAAATACGTGTCCTTGCAATTTATAAAATAACATTGAAATTGATGCCAAAAAATCATTCTCTTTTTTCTCAGATTTGTATTAAAATTAAGAAAATAAATTATCTACACATTGGACGTATTTCATATATAATAATCATTGTAAAAATGTTCAAGACACAATAATATTTTACACCATGCACAACAGATAATTGCAATATTTTTACATCCTTCACAGTAAGACTTACAGTTATCTCCGAATGCATAATTGACTGGATTTTCATATTCATTTGGTTCAAGAAATGTATAACTACTTTTGAAGCATGAATAACGAAAAAGATTAATATATCACGGAGACAAGAGTAGATTATAAGTCGGTGATTTTAATTTAATAATATTGTTCCTTAAGTGTAAATTCAAATAATCTCGTCATAATAGGACACTGTCTGAAAAATGACTTACAAAGATTTTCCATATTCCAAACCCAAAAACATCTAGTGGTTGAATTCGTCCAGAAGCCCCTTTAGGAATGATTTTCATCTCAATTTCATTATCAGCTAATGACAACATAACTTATTACGTAAGTTTTTCTCCATTGCGTTTATAAAAAATTCAGAATTTCTTACCATAAGAATAAATTTCTCATACATCTTTCCTTGTAGATAACTTTATTTTTGTGAAAGAAAAAAAAGTATGTTAAAAAAAGCTTAAATATGTTAAGTTGATCCCGTTTTCTATTGTTTATACCAAATTTAATTGTTATAAAAAATTTACACGAACAAATAGTAGCTAATAACATTTTCAATAACGCCCTGTACGTGTCTGCAAAGTTTTGTTGCAATCAGATTAGCTGCATCGGAGATTACCTTAGATAGACAGACAGACAGACACCAGAATTTTGTGTAGTAGTATAGATAAAATAATGACTATTGACCCAAATTAGAACAAACACAAGAGAAAAAAAGGTCAATTCACTACAGTATTGAAGATAAATGCGAAAAAAAATGCTACAATTTTTTAAATGGTTGAAGTATGTCATATTTCTATTTGGTGATTATTGTGCCTATATATAATTGATCATTAACAATCGAAAATTTTTAAATTAGGATTTCTCCCTCTCTCGTTGAGATTATTCTAGAAATTGCAATGACCTCTATCACGTAATTTTTCAACGCTTTCGATTGAAATGGGTACCATTGAAAAAAATCGATTGTCTTTGAGTTAAAGATTTTTTGTTATTTTAAATGAAAAAAAAATCTATTTCCGCAAGTTATATGAATATTTGAATAACCGTATTTTTCTTTATTTTTGATGTTGTTTTTAACCTATAAGGTCGTTTTAAAAAATTTTATGAAACAATGAAAAATTACCTTTATAGGTAGTCAGCTTTAGTGCTGATTTTGACCTTCAAAACGTGCTTCCGCAAACTTAAAAAAATACGTAGTACATCATTTCCGACGTACATTGTTATATAGAAGCCTCAGCTGAATTTGCGGTGACCATCTCGCAGGGGTCCCTTGTAAGCTCTATCATTGTTAATAAATTACTGTTATTGATGAAAATAGTTTATTTTTATCATTAAACTCTAGTGAAGCTTAAACAAAGTGTCATTGGTGTGAATCTCTATCTCTACTGATCATATACTTCGGCATAGCTAAACAGTTAGTGACAATTATACGATCTATACAACGTATTTTAGTTTTCCCAACGGAAAATTTTTTATTTGTTTTCGAAAAGCGGTTGTTAAGTATGTCACATAAATGTAAACGAACTCTTTTTGTTCATAATATTTAAGCTGGTTTGGAACAATAGCAAACGGGTTCTATTTAAGACAATTAAAGTTTTTTGACGAAAATCTATTCCTTTCGTACGGAACCCTACTGATTTAACTTGTCATAATCGGATTGCCGTAGACACAATACGAAGGGATTTATGTTATATATTTGAGTTTTACATATCCGCGATTCTTTCTTTTACTGAAATAAAGTTACTTATTGCGTATAATGAGCAAGAACTTACTTTATTTTTTTATAACTCATTTGAGTTCTTTTACTCGAAAATTTCTCTTTCATGAAAATGAAGTCACTGCAAATGTAACTCAAATAGAAATAAGCTTGTCATGTTTTTTACTACTAAGTTGTTGTGAAGGAGTAAAAATTTGATCCCACGATAGATTGCGTATTTTTTCGGTTGATCGTTAATGCATGATTACTTTTTTTACGATGTTATCACAATCAAATGTATTTCTAAATCGGTTTATTCATATTAGAGAATAATAGTGAGTAACAATAGGAAAAATCTATTATTCATTCAAAATATACGATCTGTTATGATTACGTTACGTAAAAAAAATTCAGTTGTTTGGATGTCTGGATTCCAGATACTTTATTTATATTTTTATTTTATAATTTAAGATGGAATAAACCGATCTTCCGACTTTGTATGTACAAATGAAAAACAGTAATAAGTCGAATTCTGATATAGAATTTGATATAGGCTCAATAGAATAGAAGGTTATACAATCGTAGTTGAAAACAAATTCAATAATATATATTCAATATCAGTAAATAATAAAGAAATATCCCGTTGAAAGAATTCAAATTGAATGATTAGATCCCATTTTTCATTGGTTATGCAAAATTTAGTCGTTATATTCTTCATCCGTTGAAATTCTTATAAACAGACGTTTATCATTCGTATCTAAAAATTAAATTAATTTGTAATTCACATAAATCATTCATTCAAAAATATTTTATAAATAAATAATATTATCTTTTTTCGGAGAAGTATTTACGGAAGAAAGACAAATTTGTCAGTATACCTATATATCTCGTGGAGAAATTTTAGTCACGAGAGAGAGAGGTCCACGTCAGATGATATTTAGATAAGACGGACAAAGAAGAGGGTACGAATCGAGTTGAAATGTGTCAAAAACGGAATTAAGGGCGTGGCCTATTCTGTATCTCGATATATACTCAATGGATAAAACTCATCTTAGATTTAAATAATAGCTAATGATTATTATTGTTTGTATATCGAGATATATACATTTAAAAATCATGTCGTGACGTCATACACAAAATTTTGAGTGTAGAGTAGCGTGTTACTCGTTATTGTAAATGAAAGCTGCGAGAGCACGCTAGGGGGCAAAATGTACAGGTAACGCGGCCCCGAGTATCTATCACTACTCTAAATTTTCCAAGGTCCCCTTTCCTATCATAGTGTTTAATGAGTCAAAAAATTAATCATTAATTGACAAAGAGTTCAAGAGCTGAGATTTTGTCGACAGCAAACGACCTACGCCGTAGGATGTGGTCAGAAAAGAACTTTCATGCATGAAAAAGACACTTGTTGAGCTTATCTTGCGTTTTATTATAAAAATTATAATTTTGAACTCCAATAATAATACAGAAATAGGTATTGAGCTTAGTAGAACTTTTGCATTCTGTTTCTTAGTTACTCAGAGCTTTCGAAACGCAGAAACCCTGAAAACTATGCATAGCGACAACCGAGCACGTGAATTTGAGCGTCGCATGAGCGTTAATAGCTGCCAACACACCGTAGCCGGCGTCAGTATATCTAGCATGATAGTAGGCCCGGCATTATTGGCTAGGTTGGAGAAGAAAAGCAATGATTAGTTGAGCACAAAAAGAAGAGCTAGGGCGAGTGGATCGAGTGAGCTCGACTGAGCACGAGCTGGGACGAGAGCTAGTCCTACGGACAGGTTGTGGTTAAGTTCACGCAACACATAGAACTTACTGTTTTTTAAGTGCACGTCATTTTCAATTACGTTTTGTTTTTAGGATTGACTATAGTTACCCAGGATTTTAGTGCATTTGTGTTGTTTGTGAAAAGTGGTGCTATTTAAGTTCATATGCCAATATCCAAAAGACACGGGGTACAAGCTGGAGGGAGGGTACAAATGCAGAGGATTGTTAACCTCTGGAAGGGATACTTGTTTTGAACTTGTCCCTTAAAGGGATACTGGGAACTTTTTACCCACTTCACTTCAAACTCAAATAATTTTGTTCGTAATGATTGCAGAATTTTTTTTTTTTATTTCAATGTTCAGGCGATTCATGTTCCTCTAATATCGATTGATTTGATACAAGTTTTTCCATTTAAAAAAAAATGCAATTTTTGCAGATTTTTTTTATTATATTGTAACCGAGCGTAAAATAAAAATAAACGTAAAAAATAGATGGATTTCCGGAAGCTTAAATTCTGGTTTACAAGATAGTATTAACCATTCCTCAATTACTTTCGGAAAAAATAATTATTTGAATTTTTAAAAGGGAAGAAACGTCAAAATATCATAAGAATTCGACGAAGAATTCTTTTTCATCTATTTTTATCAATATAACGAATAAAAAAAAGTCCCACTGCATTTAAACGTTAACGTATGAACGAAAACTTGACTATTCATGCAATGAGATATTTGTCATTTACTTGAAAAATTTTTTTAAAAAAGTATTTTTCGTCCAGGGGATACTAGAAATTTAGTTCCCAGCGAGATAGTGGATCGCACACCAAGGTGGATGTTCCCAAGACGTTATTCTGCGTATTGATATCTAAGAATGAATAAATATTAAGTAACAACAAGTACATTTTATCACATAATTGTAAAAAAGTTCTATAATACCTGTTCTGACTTGGTCAGGAATAATTCATCTATAGCCTTACATTTTTCTCCCCACCGAATAACTAGACAACTCAAGGTCTCTCCTGCCAACTCATCTTCGCCAATTAGACTACTCTCATTAATTTCTAGGCGTCGATATTCCTTCCGTAGCACCTAGAAGCTTCGAGAACTTAGAATTTCAGGTAGATAAGTCAGTATTCGTCTATATTCTTCAGTTATTGTCGGTTATTTTCTTAGTCAGTAGTCCCCAGGTATTCGCTAAGTACGGTCAGTAGTTGTACGTGTTAGTACTCGGACAACTCATTGGCATCATCGGATGATGCCGACCGACAAACAACTCAGTATAACAGTCGACTCGGTACGTGTGTACTAATGGACAACTCACACATACAAACTCTCGAGTGAAAGACCAGAAGACTCTCCAGAAGATTCTTCAGAAATGGAATAACTGAACGGTCAATCATCTACAGAGATGATTGTAAACTCATCAAGCAGTCTCTCTCACATCAAACATTACCAGTCATCTCAAGTTGCTCCGATCATGCATCTTCGCTGAAAGAGACGCGAATAATGTCGGATTCGACGCCTAAAGGCCTCAAGGACAGTCAGTCACACCAGAACAACTCGTTTGTGTCACTGTGATTGACGCCAACTCATACACAGTGAGACTACTCCTGGTCCAAGGGACCAGTCCTGGAAAACTTACAACTTTCCAGGGATTTCTACTCATCAGACGATTCATCAGTGAACTCACCATATAGAAGATCAGTGAACTCATTATGTGTGTGTTTCAGTGAACTCAGATCAGAAAATTCTTAGACAGACTATCTCTCGCTATATTTGTGTTACTACCTTTAGTTAGTAATAAATTCTTAATTGTTACTATAAAAATAGTGTCTCAGCCGACTCAGTTATACCCATTCAACAGTCGTAACTGTTCTAGCATCCAACCTCTCCTCAAAATGCAGTCCACTTTTTTTTCTGATTACCGTCCACCTGTAATCTTTTTCCTTTTTTTTTCACAAGCTCATCGAAGCCGCAACAATACCCTATGTTCGAAATCTGGAAAATTATTGAAGTGTTCAGAACGTGAATAAAAGTGGTTAGCCGTAGACACATACCCGTGGTTCTCTACGTCTTGATCTGCTAACAAAATGTCCTAGGATTGAATATTCTCAGAATAGAATACTCTTCAAAAAAAATGTCCGTCGACAAAATATGTTCGCACAAAATATCTATTAGAGATAATAACTTTCCCAAAAGAAGTGTATGCGAAAATTTTTTTTAATTGTTCTACAAATAATAATTGAATGAATTCAGTTTCAAAAATTATGAAAAATCAATAAACTGAGAAAAAAGAGTTTTTTTACAATGACCACTCTTATGACAGCAATTTTAACATGGAAAATTTTGATACATCAATCTACATTGTTTTTAACTTAAACCGCATGTATATATTCATTTATTCATTGGATCATCATAGTCTTAATTGAACAAAAGTGATTCCAATTGACATCAGAGCAAAAATATATCTACTTCAGTATTTAAATTAATTATAGTCGCTAAGTTAATATTTATTTCGCATAATTACTTGTACAAAGAAAATTACTTCTATTATGGATATTATTACAGTCATGTTACAAATATTTTTATACCTCCAAAATTTTATCAAATATCTGTGATTTTTCAACTACGTAACTTTATTGAAATCCACTTAAATTGCAACTTTTTACTATCACAACAAGTAATAATATCATTGTTAATTTTAACGATGAAGATCAAAATTTTTGTAACGTGTTGAACGTTTAATAACAGCGTCAAAAATGAGAATGAGTCAAGTATTGAATGGTCGAAGAATTCGAATACAAAACAGAATTAAAGATTAATGTAACATAAAAACGTATCTCTAACATCGAAAAATGATAATGATTGCAATTCTAACAGGAAGCTCTAGTGTTGATGGATATTACTTCAGCAATGCTTCTCAGGTACTCTAATTTATCGCAAGAATTATAATTCATAACAACCTTCTTCAGCCTAGCGTTGTAATCTTGATACGTCTCGAGCTGAGCTATTTATTTGCGATATTATCGCTTCATTACGAGACTGCTTATCTTCCAGTTTCTTCAGGAACAATCTAATTGATGTATGTAAAACACCTACACGTCAATAACAACCACTGTGCCCTTATTCTATTGGATTATTCGATCGTAAAAAATCATTAATCACTGCTTGATCACAATTCCACATACTAATGTTAAATAATGGTTTCTTGCGTTTTTTTTATGGCATAAATGTCCAATCGAAGTGGCTATTCTCAAAGCTGCCCTCGAAACTGCATTTTGAGTAGATAGAGGAGGAAATATAGCGTAAATTCAACGGATCAACAGTGTTAATAGAAGCACAACGAATAGTTCAGCGTAGAAATAAATCTCAATGAAAATTCATAAATTTTGCGAGATCATAAGCTTTAGCGTGAATATAATGATAAGTAGAGCTTTCGCGTGGATAGTATAAAAAAACGATCTCGGGAATTCAGACACATTTTCGACAAGTACTCTGAATTAGATACTACAGAAAATTAAAGTTAAATAATGTTTACCCACTACATCTCTCTCAGTCACTCGTTTTTTCCCTCACGAAACGTATTATAAATAGAGAAGTGAATTCAAGTAGAATTCTTCTTGAATGATGATCTAAAAAAATAGCGTGTCGTTGGTGTTTGAAAAACGTTGATATAATATGCCTCAGGAAAAAAAGTATTATGGTATCCATGTCGTAAGTATTGTTTCAATAACTTTTTAATCACTACAATCAGCAAATATGACTTACAGGGTTTTTGAGGGAACTGTTACAAATAAAAGTAATGAATTTTAATTGAATAATTTTAAATTATTATTACGAAAGATAACGCGTCTCTTGTGTAAAAACAGCGTAGATACAATATACCACAAGAAAAAACAAAGAATGACGTTATACATGTACTAAGTATTGTTTCAATTTTTTCTTCTGATCTTCATTATCAGCAAAAAAACAGTTCTTTACAAAGTCTTCGTACTCTCGTTTATCCTAATATTTACTGAATATAATTTCAAATCTCCTCACAGAATACATTCAGAGAAAATAAATTTGCTCATTTTATTTTCTAGGTATAGTATGAAATTTTAGCGGGTATATTGCGTCAAAAGATTGTATTTTTAATGTGTACTTTTCAAAATAACGTAGAATTTGTTGTGCCTCCGCAAATCTGGGTGTAACATAGTTAGCGTCGTGTGATGAGCCGGACAAAGCCGTACACTAACTAATAATAATCTGAAATTGTGTTTACAGAAATCACAACCAACATTCAGTTCATAACCTTCAATCACATCCTTTGGTGTAATAAACGTAAGCGCCATGACTAGACATAAATTAGCAGATGCAATGACATATTTATTATATAAGCTTCAAAGACCATAGGATCGAATCCAACGCCAAAGACATTTGTTGAAATGAAAATTACATCCAAAAATTTCAAAACTTTCAAAAACTTCTCTAAAAACCGTAATCAATGCCAGCTTAAAGTCTATCATGAGACTAGAAAGAAAGTTTCTTATTGCCACTGCTGTCGTGCAGTAAAAATGTACCACCCTTGTGTGTTTGTTGTTATTTACGACTAAAATCAAATTGACTCCGTGATAGTGGCGCCAGTAAATGCGGATAATTTGTACATCGAATACTGTTCATAGTTAAAGTCGTAGATGCAGGCTTAAGTATCAATGTAAAAACAGATGATAAAACACCACGTAATACACTTGATATGATAATACTTGGCTTTGCATCATTCTACTTAGCCTCTTCTACAACTTTTGCTTTTATAATTTTAGATTTCACAGCAGCAATATCATCAGCATGCTCATGTCTTGACATTACACCGACTGCATTTCCTATATAACGAATTACTTAATTAATACTTTAAAAGAAAATAGAGAACAAATGTAACAAATTAAGTAAATAATAGTTTCCGTATCTGTATCCGTATAAAATAAAACTCTGCAATTTACATTAGACGTACAATGCCAGGTTATAGTACTTTCATTTTTTTTAATATACGAATATCCCTTACGGAACAATAATTTTTTACCTTTTTGTGATCGCACAAAAGACTACAGCATCATAAACAATGAATAAAAAACTCTAACGTTAATAACTATATTCAAATTCATCAATACTAAATACTACAAAAACGACGCTGCAGACATCACAAAGCCGAATGGCTTAAATAATTCAATGTGGATAATAAGGGCAACAAGTTACCAATCTACGTATTTAGTGAACTTTCTCTTTGATTAATAATTGCAGATTGAGTACTCGCTTATGCCTACCAACGTATAAGCTCCGAAGCTCCGTCTGTCAACATCTATCGTAAATTCGTAGTAACAGTACCATCACATGTAATTCTTAGCAGCAAAATACAAAATTTATGAATATGTAAACACCACATACTCCATCGTACAACTATTTTATGAAAGAAATAGTTTGTCTACGTATATTTTATCGGAAAGATATTTCATCTCAGGTTATTTTGTCCAGTGATATTCTGCATCGCGGATATGTGGTCCGGGGATGTTTCGTCGAGGATATTTTGTCCACAGACAAGAACGCCTATTGCCATACTCGCAAGTACACAATCAGGCCTGATGAGAAAATCTTAAAAAGCATTAATTATAAACAGTTCTAAAATGATACACTGTAAGAATATAAAATGTTCGAAGAGAAACATCTTACCAGCGATAAGGTCTGATGGACTCGACGCTGCCAAGTTAAATCAAAAATCCCTGACGTTGCTGCTGCGTTTCCATGGAGACAGAAACGTTGGATGGCGAGCTCCTAAACCGCTGTCAGAGCTAACGCAATTTTTTCTTTAGTTCACCGCTAATTTTAAAGAGCAACAGACGTGATCCTTAAAGAAATTTGTTAGCAAGCATAGAAAATGGAAAGAAATGAGATCTGTTGAATATTCAAATCCAATTTTTCTTCCTTTTATTTTAATTTCTACTTCGGGGTTTATCAGCAACACCTACATGCAGGAACCCCTAGAAAAGTCTATCCTCATTTTTTTCTCTGATTGAGGCGCAGTCATTCCAACACGTGCAAACCCTCCAGTGAAGGACTTGTTCCCTTCATTTTTTTTCCTTCCTTATAAACTCCTTGCATGTCTGTATTGTTGAGGGATCTGAGTGAAAAATTTCCTTATCTTTTGAGAAAAAAAATTCAAGCTTAAGAATTTCTCCGAGTTCATGAAATTCTTAAACCAGGATTTTTTTTTCGATAGTTGTATCCTAAAGGATTCCGGTGACAGAATACCTTTGATAATTGGATTAACAGGATTACAGCGCAGAATTTACTGTGTTTGCATGATTGTTTTCATTATTTTTGAGTGTAAGTGTCTCCTTCAAGAGAAGGAGTATTCGGGCAGGGTGACGTTTCCGGATGAAAAGAATCATCCGTGACTACCGTCAAGGACAGGCGCAGCTCGATGTTATCCTCACTAACGATCAACCAAGGACCAGCTTATTCCTCAATAAAGTTATCAAAACCGTCAGAAACGAAGTACTTTTAGATCATAGAGTAGTCCGGGTAATCCCGAAAGACCTTTAAGGACTAAACTGGACTGAGTGCGTAAGATAATAACTCTTGTGAGTGTTGCTAGTACACCTAGACTAAGGATAAACTATGTTTCAGACAAAATGAGCAACCCGACCGCACCAACGGTAAGTCCATTTATTTACCACTGATTTTCTTGGGTATCTGGCTCTTTTTAAGAATGTTTTCAGTTTCACGCGTACATGGTAGCGCTTTTAATACTTATTGAATATCAAAGCTTAATATGCAAAAATCCTAAAGATACTTGCATTTAAAAATTCGTTGATGACGTCACCGAAATTTTTTTTTAACTTTCGATGCCCATAGGAAAAAGAGCACTAGAAATATATACGGCTACTCTAGATTCAGTATAGCATTGTAAATTTTATATAGCTGGAAAAACTTTTTTTTGAAACTACCGGCACTATATATTTTTAAGCAAGAGTGTTGTTAGTCAGATTCAAGTTGAGTAAATTTAATTCGCTTGAATTACAAATGAGATTAAAGAGGCTTGACAGGCCGTTTTCCGTATTCAGAGTGATAGATCCAAACATCATACTTCAAATACTGGTGTGTTATTCATCGTTGACAGTGGTATACAGGAAAAAGAAGATAGCTCATATTTTTTGTGAATATCTGAAAGGAGATGAAGGAATTTCTGGCTAGCTTGGTGAAGATCACACGGTGCTGATTCCCAGAAACGGTGATTCATCTAACCCAAAAACTACTGTTCTATTTTATGTTTGAATAACTTCTATCAACTGCTTGGAAAAATTCTAAACAGGAGGATTTCAATTGCGATAGAATCTGCTTAGAGATACAAATATATATATCGTGGCAGCTAACGTGACTTGTTAGTAACCCGGTGCATAAAACTTGACGCACACTACTGCTACAAGCGCAACTTGTCAATAGCTTCAGTGGATTGCCGGGAGACATTTAAAACAATATTCATCAAACGTCTCCTTCACTTGCTAGAATGCTTTCCCGTACTCCCGTAAATAGTAAGATCCATCAAACATCCGATGCCTCTTTCGATACAGGACATATTTGATCATGGCATCTGGTGGAATCACAGTGTACATTGGACGAGTATCATTTATGAGAGATTGATAACAGAAAGATATACTGAGTCCTTTCTTATTTGACATCACACTACTGCCATTATTTGTCACTCTACGATGAACTCGTGGATAAAGCTAGATTAGTCTCCAATTCGGGCCCACATAATCCTACATCTGTCTTAGATGAATAACTTAACAGTGTACGCAACAAGTCCTGAATGATTCCGAACAGCCCTAAAGATCGGGTCCAAGTATACCAGTGCGATCGGCGAGGAGTTTGAGTGAAACAAGTACACAATCACACACTTGGTGGAATAAAGATCATCAAACCAGAGTGAAAATGTCGAACTGACATACGGGAGCACCATAAAACATCAGGATGCTGAACACAATTTTTGTCACAAGAAGTGTCTGATATTTAACATACTCCGTACAGTGAATCGAACTAGTGGAAAAAATACGAGGATATTCAGAGTCCCTAAGTAACTTTGAGATAAGCTCCAAGACCTACAAATTTTGACAAGAAAATTGATGACACCACATCGGAATCATCAGTCGCAATGTATAAAACGCCTATACTTCCCCCAGGATCTAGAAGAGAGTAGACTACTAAGTTTAGCGTGTCTTGACGACAGGTTGTTGATGGGCCTGGCTTATAGCATCTACGAGAGCTCTGATTTCCGTTTCACATTGGTGAACTCTGGACTATCAGTGAGGGATACGTTTCTATGAAGAGCAGCATGACCAACGTTCCAGTTTTCGATCCTAGCAATTGAATTTTACTTCTTCAGGCATCAATTCGTTGAGTTTTACACTGTTTATATCAGTCAGGTAGTGTCTTTTCGGACGAAGTTGCCGGCATAAGCTAGCTGTAAAGAGAACATAAGACACTAATCTTACGCACTTTGTACATTCCAGGCTGAAATAAGAATGCATTCATTTACATAGATGTAATTAGAGTTCTTGTCTGTGATTTGAGGAAAGCTGCATTAAACTAAGAGCTACATCAAAAGATTATCCGCTTGCCGTTGAAACGTAAATAACAATTTCAGAAATTTTTTCTGTCCGTATATCCTGGGTACTTGTGGAAACGGCTGAACTAATTCTAGTAAAACTTCACAGACATGCGGTGAAGGATGTCAGGAGTAACATGGACTACTTTTTATTTAAAAAATTGGATTTGTGTAATGCATACTAGTTTGTTGAACAAAATATCATTTATTTTATTAAACCGAAGTTATTAACCAGGTGACATAAATGAAAACAGACATATTTTGTATGTAACGATTGAATTTCGTGAAAGAAATAGCAAAAAAAATCTAAGTAATTTTTCTACTACTGCGATATTTATTCTTTTACCGTGAAAAGTTATTAACCATGCAGAATAAATGCAGAAAAATGATGTCTGTTTATTGCCATTGAATAAAGGTGTTTTTTAATCTTCACATATTTCTAATCGAAATTTTTCAAAACGACTTTAACCATTAGAAAGATTATATAAAATTATGAAAACTACCTTCATCCACATATTTATAATACGTATTGATATACATTGTTTCATATTAAAAATAACAATACATCTGTAACTCGAAAACTATTGATGATTTTTTAATGGGACCAATTTCAGTCGAAAGAGCATAAAAATGATGAGATAAAACCGCAATTTAAAAATTTCAATTGTCATTGATTAATTATTTATAGTCAAAATAATCACCAAATAAAATACGTCGTAATTAAAGACTGAATAGTTTATGATTAGGCAAAACATTTTTTTTGTTATCGTCATGTGAGCAAATATCGATATAGATCTTATCATAGTCACTGATAAACTATTTTTGGAGAGAATTATTTTGGTAATTGTAATATACGGATTATTTAAAGCTAGCATTTTCAACGAATGTGACGTATTTTAATCATTTCAAAGATTGTAAAACTACTTTTTCGCATTTATCTTTAATATTATAGTAGATGGAAATTTCTTCTTCTTGTGTTTACTTTAATTATTGTAAATAGTCATAATTTCATATGTTTATAGAATCGTTTGCTTGAGATAGAAATATATTTTTCTTTTATTCTGAAAATTGTGCAACACTTAATAGTTGAAAATGAAAGTTAACCCCCTCAATGTGATTCGCTTACTTTTAACAACATTTCTAACTATAAAATTATAGAGACACCGGTAAATAATGCTGAAATAAAATTGAAAAATCGCTTTGAACAAATATTATTGAATGCAATCAATGAGTAGACTGATATCGAAATAATAGAGGAGAATTCATTACATTTTGAAGAACCATATAAGGATTAGGAACCAGAAATTATACAAGACGAAGAACATGCATCTGCAATCCATGAACCAAAAGTGTTTGATTGAGCATGTAGGGTAACAGTTCCAGTAAATGGACAGTTTCGCGAATTCCAAACTTATTTTACGCTTATTTGATACATAAAGGGGTTATTATCAATAGAAGTTGTACCCAATTAATACAATAAAATAGAAAGAATATGAAAAAAATGAATATGAACATAATTATCAAATTGATAAAAATAAATTTAATAATTAATGTCAAATAGCGTAAAATCCCAGTAGATGGACAGTAGCACCAGTATATGGACACATAGTGTCCAATAGAGGGACAAGCTGATTAGACTAAATAATCAAGTTATTGAATTGATAATAATCGAGTAAAAACAGGTTGTTTGTAAAAAAATTGTTATTTTTTTCCGTCCGGATGCAAGAGGCAGCTATATAATGTCTATAGAGCGGCGCTGTTGGGCATAACGGGGGCGTTGTAAACGACCCCGACCCGGGCTATGGGCTGCCTACTAAGCATTCCTCCACTAGAGTTTATGGTGGAGGCGTCGCGAAGAAGGCAGTCGTCCGCTTGAGGAGTAATAGGCAGTGGAGAAGCTTTCGTGCAGGATACGCGGCGATACTGGTCACGGAGGACCCTACGGGTCTCAGCGGTATGACAGTCGACCGCTGCCCTAGGATGCTGGAATTCTCACCCGGATACGAGGCCCTCTTCCTGGACAGACGGACCTGGACGGAAGAGGGCGAGAAATCGCTCACTCTTAAGGGGCCTGTCTGGTACGTGGATAGGGTGAAGATCAAAGGGGTAGAAGCCGGTGCCGGGATATGGTACAGTGGACAAGGGGTGGAAGAATCTTACACCCTGGGCCGGGATGTATCTATATTTCAGGCGGAAGTCTACGCAATCCTTATGTGTGCAATGCATATTGTCAGAAGGGATAGCCTCGGGCAGCATATCTACATTTGCAGTGACAGCTCTGCTACCTTAACGGCCCTTTTGCGGGTGGCTACTTGTTCAAAACTCGTGGACAACTGCAGAGAGGCGCTACAGCGAGTGGCATGCCGCAACAAAGTAAAGCTGCTATAGGTACCGAGTCGCCGCGGTATACGCGGCAACACCGAAGCCGATAGGTTGGCCCGTACAGGTGCTAGCGGGAGAGGTGATAAGGGCCCAGTGGAGATAAATGCTACTGGGGAACTTGTATAGGCGCTGGGGGACAAGTGGATGCAGGGTAGCCGCGGGCGCCATCACAGAGAATTGGCTTACCTGACGTCACATGAAAGCGCTAGGACGCGTGGAGACATCCACGTGCAGGTGGTGTGACGAGGAGGAAGAGACTCCCCTCCACATAATAAGGGAGTGTTCGGGGCTTAGGGAACCAAGGCAGTGCCTGCTCGGGAACCTGCAGTTCTGCTACGAAGCTGGGCTGAACCGACTTATGACTGCTTGACGATCGCCTTTGCCGTTCTACGGACCCAGCACAATGGCCTAAGGCTCAGCGCTGGAAAGGCGGGACGAACGGTAAAAATAATAATAATACCGCATCTTTTTTTCTTTTAATTTTTGTTTCACGTCTATCTTTTGTATTTTTTTCTGTTCTGTTTCAAATTTTTTTTTTGCAATTCTTGTTCTCTTTCCTGTTCAATAAATTCTCGTTTTATTCTTTGCTTTTGCTTCTAATTCTTTTCTGTCTTTCTCTTCTTTAACTTTTCTGAGATACTCTCTTCATTTTCCAGCAGTTATCGCATACGGCAATGGCATTTTATTTTTCTTTTTGAAAATTTTATTTCACCAGTTTTAGGCCAGGACAAATGTTTATTCCAAACATCAGAAATATTAATTTTTGAATCGTTCATAAAATTTCTTGATTGTTCATTAAAAGAGTTTTCGGTTTTACATTTGATATTCGACTCCAATACTAGCAAATAATTAATATTCATTACTGATAAATAATTAAAGTTCAAAATTAACATGACTTAGAGTCATTAACATTATTCTCATTACGTACATTTATACAATGCTCTATTTTCTCAACCACTTTAAAATTATTATCATCGATAATCTTTGAAACATTACGACTAGCTTTATCAGTCTTTTTTTTCTCTTGAACGAGCTTAAAATTACCAACATTTATAATATTAGAAATATTAGGACTACTTTTATCAGTCTTTTCTTTTCCTTCAACGAGCTCAAAACGATTGATATTTACGATATAAGGCACTTCAGGATTAAATTTATTATTATTATTTGTATTATCACTAGTAGTTCCATTCAATCCATTTGAATTCTTTTCAATAATATTAACAATATCAGTATTAATTTGATTAGTAATACTTTGACTACTTTGGCCAACATTATTGACGTGATTCAAGCAATAACTTTTAGTATTATTATTGTTATTATTAATAATTAGTATTTTCTGTTCATCTTGTATCATAGAAATATTCTCAGTACCATCACTAATAGGATATTATAGTCTCACTAATATCCGTAAAAGGAATATTTCCAATGTCGAAAAATTCATCCAAGTTATTGCCGTCACATCCAGTATCAATTGATACATTTCCAGCTGCATTTATTATATTATTCACCTCATCATTATTGACGGAAAACACTGACTCAATTTCAATTTCCATATTATTTTTCTCTATACTTGTACTCATAGAATCAACAGCAGTAGTAGATATATTAATAAAATTTGCTGCCGAATTATCAACACAAGTTTTCCAAAATTTATGTACTGGATTACTACAAACTCGATTTTCATTTTTTTATAGCTTGAAATGCTGCTAATCGTTCATTCACAAGAAATTGAT